>CAJVGC010000592.1:45775871-45794110 GCA_910822075.1 Senecio squalidus | reverse complement strand
ATATAATTATTTTTTCTATGATAAATGTTCAGTTAGTTATGATAAATGTTCAATTACATATCTATCCTTGCTTAATCAATTGAATAGCTAAAACTAGAGTAATCCAAAGCATTAAAAATAAGACAAATTTATAAATGAGAAAGTAAAAAGGCATCACATATACATAATCTTATAATTCAAAATGATATGGTTACCTACTCTAAAGGTCACACGTGGTAGTTAATAAAAAAATTAGTCAATTGATAGTACTTAATAGAAGTTTTAAGAACATGGGATACACAAAAGGATTTCGTGTCAAGTTTGTGACATACGGAAACTATTTTTCCTATATTAAATATCAAAAAATCTTTAAATTTTTTACACTATATATAAACATCGCTTATTGATTTGAGGGCCAACCTAGAGGCGGAGCCAGAAAGTTTTTACATGGAGACAAACGTTTATGTAAAGGGCGAATAATGATAGTAGTTTTAACATACATTACTATTTACGAAACTAAAAGAAACAATATTGTGGGAACTGTTTCTCCAAAAATATTCTTTCTTGAATAAAGCTTTTTTTTTCTTCATTTATATGAAGTTGGTACTTGGTTAATTCATCACGCGAACTTAAACATAATTGTTCTTTACGATATGTATATTTATATAGGAGAATATGTTTACCCATTAAGTTAATCAATTATTTATCTATAAAGATGTTCTATATGTTCCAAATGCTCTAATATATATATTTAATACACTATTTAAAAGCATATGCCACAGATGGAAGGTTTTTATGTCCATGGAGATTGGAGACGTATTCATGCATGGAAAGAAAAAAGAATACGAATGGCCCTTTAGAATTGTCTATTCGATCTAGTGCTTTTATTAATAATTCATTCATATTTTTAACACACACATTATATAAAAATTAGGTGTATATTTTATTCTATCATCTTATGTACGTTGATTAGATCACTTTAAATTGAGAGCTTCTCCATGAATATATATGTAAATTAAATTTTATTTAATATAAAATTGTAAGATAGAGAAGAACAAAAACCCCAGAGAAGGTTAGTAAATGGATATGGGAATATACATTTAAAAGAAAATCAATGGAGAAGGGTTTTAATGTTTAATGTTTTTTGAGAGAGATAAGTTTTTGACTCAGATTAATACCATTTAAACGGGGTATACATATAAACGTTTTCGAACCATGATTTTATTGATAGGGGTACCGTAATTTTTTCTGGTAACATTGTTTTTGCCATAGATTTCAAACGAAAATGTACTTTGTTGAAAGCTAGTAAAATATATAATTACTTACAATTAAATTAACTATGATATACATAAGAAATAGAAAAGATACAAAATAAATATTTCTAAAATAAATTAAATTTAAATTTTTTAGAATAACTTAGAAAAGAGATATATAGATAAAGAAGATGGCATACCATAAAAATATAAATTCAAGTCAAACATAAATCTTTTAGATCTATTAATTGGTTATATACCGATAAGGCAATAAACTAAGTCGAAATAAGTGAATTTACCTTTTCTTTCTCTTTAATTTTAAGCTCCCATGGTTCTCATAATACATGCTGTTCTCAATTGAACATTTGTCATATACCAATAACTTAACATTAAACTCTCAATTAGCAAGTTTAAATTAGTTTCACCCTTTTAACATATATCATCCATTATTTGCATTCCTTCCAACATCGATCAGGCTATACATCAACATCTTGAACACATTTCGTAACTCATTATGTGTTGGTGTTTTGTGTTATCGACCCATAAATTTCAGATATGTATCGATCCATCATCATGGCCCCGTTATACATACCAATTCATATACACATATACGTACACGATACGAAACCATATTTACTAAGTGTACGATAAGCGCATGTATTTGTTTTATGAGGGACCCATAAATTTCACTATTTCAGATATGTATTGACTGATTAACCTCTTTTCTTAACAACTTTAACGACACAGGATTTTTGATGGAAAAAAGTCCTCAAACTATTTAAAGACCTAGTCCATAAGTCTTTTTGGATCCAATTGATGTTTCTAGATTGCGTATAAATATACAACATATTGGCCCCGTTATAAATACCAATTCATATACACATATGCATGATACGAAACCATATTTACGAATTGAAGTGTACGATAAGCGGATGTATTTGTTTTATGAGGGATCCATAAATTCCAGATATGTATTGACCCATTAATCTCTTTTCTTAACAACTTTAACGCGCAAGATTTTGATGGAAAAAAATTCCTCAAACTATTTAAAGACCTACTCCATAAGTCTTTTTGGAACCAATTGATGTTTCTAGATTGTGTATTGCAAAATTTCTCATTTTCTTTTGTTTGAACTAAATGAATTATTGATTTAATATCCGTTTTTAAGGTTCTGATTGATAATTAATAGAAAAGTGAAAGAGATCTTTCTTTATTTCAATGATTATCACCTATCCACTTTGTGTGGGAGGTAACGGGTTTGAAATTTATTATTTGGATGAGCGAAATTCTAAGAAGATTTTCTACCAATACTGACTCTCTCAACATGAGTGCTTTAACAGGACAAAGATTTTGTACATGTTAGAACGACCGGTTACAACACACGAATTTGAGAGAAGCACACCAATAAAACTTTTGGGTACTTTTGGGGTGCCAAAGTATCAATGAGTTGCCGACTCATTCAGCCAAATCCTAATTTAAACATCTTGTTAATATTAGTTTATATATTTATATTGGATGTGAAAAAAAAATTAAAAAATAGAAAAAGAATAAATAAAAGTTTTATAGATACATTTTGACAAAAAGTTATTATTGTGTAACCATGGATAAGTTTTGTGACTATATATAAGTCATTCTCACTACAAAGAAGCCATGAACTGATGAACACTCACTACTACTTATGGTTTCTTTCATCACTCCCTAAAATATCTCTCTCTCTCTCTCTCTCTCTCTCTTAACATGCAAACACAATCCTTGTCACCACCTAAATAATTGTCCCTGTTCTCCAAGATTGGATCCAGTTGATGTTTCTAGATTTTGTATTGCAAATATATTCCTATTTTCCTTTGTTGAACTCTATGTATTATATTTTTTTAGGGTTCCGGTTAATAACTAATTGAGAAATGAAAGAGAGCTTTCTTTAGTCCACTCATGGGGTGCCAAAGATATCAATTAGCTGCCGACTCATTCACCCAAATACTAAGTCAAAGATTGAGCTATATATGGTGCTTAGTAAATGAGCGAATGATGCGGGAGACAAATTGGATCTTAAGTTTCCTGTACTTGGACTGAAGGGAGCTCCCTTTTTATTTCACTACTTTTTTCTTATCAAGAATTATTCCATGAATAGCAAGTTTTTACTTTTTGAAGGTACATAAAGTTACAAATTTTCACCAAGGTTAACAAGTATATATCAAGATTATGCTATTATAAAGCTTTCAGTTTGTCTTTGTGATTTTATTTTAATTTTGTTCATAGTGTTTTAATTTCAAATATTCGAATCTTCAACTCAATATTATGCTAAACATAATTATCTTTATTTCATCCAAATTTTCTTTTGATTTGTTTGCTACATACAGGTAATATTGCTTGAAATTTAACGAAACAAATTTTCTTTTACGGAGTTTGCTACATACAGGTAATATTGCTTGAAATTTAACGAAAAATGATATAGACGTAATTATATAAGTCTAAAGATGTACCTAAAATTTTGATTGGATAATGTAGAAAATGATTGGTTAGAAAAAAAAAAAATTAGTGGAATATTATATGTCAAATTATGTATTAATTAGACATATATTTATATTTTAGATATATATATATATCATATCTCAAATTTAACCGCTTTTAATCATAGTCTAAAGATGCTAAGTTTAACATCTTTTTATATTTTACTAATATAATTATTACTTATCTTTTTACACAATAATTGATAATTGGTAGGTCTAAACTTTTTAGGGTTTGTGTGGGTAGAAGCTAAAACACCTGCATACATAGACCATGTATGTCCAAATATCTTGAGTTATCTATTAGCCCTTTGACATTTTTTACAGTGTTGTACTTTGTGTTGTATATATTGTAAGAAGAATCATTGGAGTTTGTTTGTTTAATTATGAGACAGGGTTTAACGCATGCAGTAGCAGATGGGATATGACTATGCTTTGATATGTCTTGGATGTTGCCCTAGCTGCTGCTACTTTGCAACAAGTTCCCAGGCATGTGTCCTCCAGTTGGGTGCAATTACCAAAATATCCTCTCCCTTGTCCACCAGCTCAGCAAACACTTCTGACACTTTTTGTAGGGTTTTACCCTCACCTTATTTCTTTATTTTATAATTTTATAATTTACATGCAAAAAATTAAGTGTCCCTTTTGTTAATCTTTTCCTAAATTTGTACTAATAATTTTGATATGCTTTCAAGTAGTTCTTATCTCAGTCCTTGCATGTATTATGTGTAGACAATATTTAGTTTTATCCGTGTTTAAAAATGTATAGAATTGAAGTACTAAAATCCAACTAGTTTCATTCCTTCAACTTGGGATGCATTGTTCATAGAAGGATTGTAATAGCTAGATCTTGTAATTGATCGTTTTTATCTTATAAAGATTGAATCGTTATTACAAGATCGTAACAATATGTTTTTATCCGTCTGTTATGGCACATGGAGTATAATTTATATCTATTAGTCAATTACTACTAAAATGACTTAACGCATATTTGAGGCCGGGCTTATAATAATTATTTTCTTATCGTTTTCTTTTAGTTTTTCTAAAAGCATTGTTTATGTATACGAATATTTTAAAAATAAGTATATAAGCTTCAACAATAAGTTTTATGAGTTTTGAACTTATTATAAACAAAATAAGCTAAGTAGCATTTATTTCAATATAAATATATATTTTTATATGTTTTTTTTATACTTTTTTTAGATTTATGAGGTCAAATTTAAACTGATTTACAGGTTTTTTCATTTTCTTAAATAAGCTTTAAGGGTCAATCGATAAACTTCAGTCCATCTCAAAATCAAACTCATGGTCAAACTAGTTAAACCAAACACTTTTAATATTTGAATTTGATATCACGTGTGTAATATAATTAATAGATATTTAGATTAAAATTGAATTAATATTTTTTTTTTAGTTTTACATATTTTTGTTGATTAAGTAAAGCTATTAAATTTAACAAAGTTAATTAATTAATATTTTATTCTCATATTCAAGCAAAGTAATATAGAATTAGATGAAAATCGTATGATTAAGAATTCAATAGTGTATAATTTGATAGAGATAGTATGATCAAAAGTATCAACTAAAATCGTATGATTTTAGAGATCATAGGGAAGATCAGATTATCTTTTATAAATAAGACTGTATAATTGTAAAATTTCAGTGGATCTTTACATTTGATTTTATCATTGAGTTTGTTTGTTAGAGCACTCGGAGTGATAATGAGTGACAATGAGGTTGTGGTAGGTTGTGGGGAAAAAGGTGATGACGTGGCAGTGAGAATGAGAGTTGTGAGTTGTTATGATAGGGAGGGTTGTGGTGGGTTGTGGTGAGTTGTGGGATTATTTTATTAATTTTTTATTTTTCTTAAAAGATTTAAATAAAATAAATAATACATTTATTAAAATAAAAATAGAATACAATAATTAAAAAAAACACACAATACATTAATTAAAAAAAATTACAATACAATAATAAAAATAAAAATACATTACAATAATTAAAAAAAAACACAATACAATAATTAAAAAAAAAATTACAATACAATAATTAAAAAAATCTAACGTCCTCGATAGTTCTCCGGAAGTGTCCAAATGTGGGCTACGAGATCCTCCCGGAGTGCGTGGTGTGTGGGCCTGTCTCTAACCTCTCGGTTAATCCGGATACGTTCGTTGATTCTATCGTGAAAAGATCTCTGATTGGGTGCCGGAGGAGCATACCATTCATCGGCATCGCATATCGACCGTCCGTTGTCTTCAACGATCATGTTGTGTAATATAATAGCCCCATACATAACTCTTCTAAGTTTGTTCATCTTGTAAAATCTAGCGGCGTGTCTTATAATACCCCAACGACCTTGAAGAACACCGAATGCCCGTTCGATATCCTTTCTCGCACTCTCTTGATAACGTTTGAATTTGCGGCGAGGTTCTTCAAATGGGTGCGAGTAAGCTTTAACAAATGTCGACCACTCCGGATATATACCGTCTGCAAGGTAGTATCCTTTAGTGTACTGGTTGCCGTTGACGGTGAATGTGTAGTCAGGGGATGAGTCGTTGAGCATATCATGAAACAACGGCGATTGTTTAAGCACGTTGATGTCGTTGTTCGACCCGGCGACACCGAAGTAAGCATGCCATATCCATAGATCGTACGAGGCAACGGCTTCCAACATAACCGTTGGATAACCATGGTCACCTCGTGTGTATTGCCCCTTGTATGCATTTGGACATTGATCCCATTTCCAATGCATACAGTCTATGCTACCAAGCATACCCGGAAAACCGTGAACCTCACCGTGTTTTTGATATAAACGATTAACATCGTCTTGTGTGGGGGCTCTTAGATAAACGTTTGTGTATAGATGGATTACACATTTTAAAAAATTATCTAAGGATTCGGTTGAAGTTCTTTCAGACATTTGTAAATATTCGTCGAAGGCGTCCGGAGTAATCCCATACGCCATCATACGAATAGCCGACGTGCATTTATGCAAACAACTAAAACCCATTTTACCCGTTGCATCGGGGCGTTGTGTGAAATATTTAAAATAGTCGGGTATAGGTTCTACAGAGTAATTAGAAATACCTTCGACTATTCGGAGGAAAAGAGGCCTTCTCATACGAAACCGTCTACGGAAATATTCGTCCGGGTATACGCTTTCGCCGGAGAAGTAATGTCGTACCACGTTTGCGTTAGCTTCGGCGCGATCGCGCTTGATAAATCGCCTTTTCTTTTTCACCCTACGCCGAGAACTTGTAGCCTCGTTTTCTTCCATCTCCAACATTTGTACCGACATGGCTAAAACTTGTAACAATTCGGAGTCGGAAGATGATGACGAATCCGAAACATCGTGCTCGTTTGAAGAATTCGAACTCATATTTTGTAATATGGTTTTTAAGGATGAATATTGAGATAGAAAGAGATTGAGAATTGGTGTGAATTTTGGGTTAGATTATGGGGGTATTTATAGGTGAATTTGGAAAGAAAAAAAAAAAAAAAAAATTATATATATATAACGGATATATATATATCCGTTGGAAAAAAACAAAAAAAAAAAAGAAAAGTATCGAGAAATGCCCGTTGTGGGCACAACGAGTGCCTCACAACGAGGCCAGAACGGGAGGCGAGGGAGTGATAACGAGGCTTATGCCTCGTTGTGAGTTGAGAATCACGCGAGAACGGGGCAAAATTTATGCCACTCCGTGTGCTCTTATCAAATATATATTTTAGATCATTAAAAGCTTAAGTTTTTAAATTGATATCTCCAATAATTAGAAAAGAGAATAAAATGAAATTATAATTATATATTTTAAAGTTCTTGTTAATTAACCATGACTACAAAGACAATGGGTATTGTAATCTCTAAAACCGAAGTACCAAATCATTCACTAGTTTATAATGTTCTATTCACAAAATACATATTGAAGCAGCAATAAGTAACTTCCAAGCTTCAAGTTTTTGCCTTATATCTTAAGTACATGTACGTTCTGTAAAGCTTAGATTTTCTGAAATTTACTCCATGGTAGAATATACAAAAATATACAAATTTGCTAAATATCGGTAGACTACACTAAAAAATTTGTATTTAATTTGTCAAAAATGAATAATGATATACTTAACTTGTCAAAAAATAAATAATCTATAAAACCGAAATATTTTAAGAGCAAATTACCAAAATAATCACCTATCACTTACACTTTACAAAAATAATCACCTAATTCGCGACGGATTTCTTTTTTTGTACACATATTTTAATCAAACAAAAAAAAATTCGACACGTTGTCGCGACACTATTCATTTCTCGCGTCAATATTCATTTTCGCGACGACGTGTATGATTTTTATTGGTTTGATTTTGTTTTATGTACTTCTCGCGATGATAAAGTGTCGCGGGAAATTCGTCGCGAATCAGTTGATTATTTTTGTAAATTGTAAGTGATAGATAATAAATTTTGTGATTAATTCATATTTTAATATTAAAGATATAAAGATAAAAGATAAAATGAAAAGAATCTCTTAAAGAAGGGAACCGTTTTAAATTCTTGCCACACAAAGTGTTAAAAAAAACAAATATTTATGAGTAGATTAACATGCATTATGCCAAATCAAGGTAGCCAGCTTTTTAGTCTTATCTTTGACAGGCAAGGCAAGGCCTCCTTTCTCTTTCTTTGCTTTGATTTGATTTGTCAATTGTAGTAGTAAACTACAGCAAATATACCGATAAAATATGTTCTTGAAAAGAGTGAAAGGTATATTGAAAAAACCTAAAAAAAATAAAAAAATCAGTAGTGAAAATTAAACTAGTGAAAACGAATAATTGAGAAACCCATAAACCAATCACTAGTCTTTCAAATTGGGTATCGTTTTACATCCATATCGAATGTAATGCTAACTGTCGGTCGCCTAATCCGGAACACCTTTGAACCCTAATACTAAACTAATTGCGGAATAACTAGTTTATGAGTATGTAAGGTTAAGAACAGCTCAAATAACCAAATGATTAATTCTATAAAGCTTACGTGTATGTTTACAAACACGAATAGAATCAATACGATCGATTACAAGACTTTAACACTCAAGAACACTTAGTTTCGTGATCTAAACCCTAAATCACGTAACTAGTCGCGTATTGAATGCTCTGACAACTTTCAACAACCGCATTTATGATCCCGAGGCTGCTATTTATAGGCGGCCCGAAATCCCAGATGAGTTACGCTCACGTAACTCTTTGGAAGAGAGTTACGTGCGTAACTCTCCTAGTTACGCACGTAACTCATGAGTTACGTGACCGTAACTCAGTTACTTGACGTAACTGTTTTCGTAAATGCGTTTGGACTTTACAACTCGATCTAATTACATTCTAACTCTATGACACGTTCAAATGAATACAAACTACAGACATTATGTTCCAACACTAACTTAAGATGAAAGTTTTCGCTTTTCTTTGGGTATCCCAATAGATATAAGTCGTGTAATTCTAACTCGTGGATTAGGTAGAGCATCCTTTAATTTTATGTATTTTACCACATCTATTTTAGGTGTTTGCTTAGCATCTTGCTAGACACCTTCTCAACATATTATTTTCCCTTTACTGATAAAAAAAATATAAAGTAAAAAAATTGAATGTATCAAATTTGAGCTCCCACTCCATTTAAATTGTTGTGATTACCTGTTATATTCGTCACAGATTGTACCACTTATCATTCACATAGCTTTGACTATAACTTTTATCGACATCATGTACATTATATTTATCTTTTGCTAAACAAAAGGGAATATAAGAATTAACAAAAGATTAATCAATTTTATGGTAGTTTTGTTACTTTGATCATTTATCAGTTGAGCAAAACATGTGGATGCTATATTTTCTTTCCTATTCAAGACGTGATTTAAAGTAGACAGAAAATTGAGATTTTGCTTTATTACATGGAACTTTTTATCAAATCATAGGCCCGGGAACGGATTCACTGATGATTATTAAACGTTGGGGAGAAAATGCTTTTATATATAGAAAACGTGGCAAGACTTCAGACCAGTCATATAAGCTATAGAAGTTAGTCTTTGTGGAATTGACCAATTCAATCTGATCTGTAACAGACAAGAATGTTATAAGAGGGAAAAGAATTGGATCTAGTTAGTAAAGAACCAGAGTCATTTTGAAGGAGGGTGGTGCGTGTAAGGTAAATATGAAGAACACGTGTAGGCTAAATGAGGAAAATGTTGGTTCTTATGACATAGGAAGATATGAGAAACATGATATTCCAGATGGTAAGAGAATGGTCATTGGATGTGTTTCGTTTTTAAATTTGGATTATAGAATAGAAATGATAACGTAAGCGGATGTCATTCAAGAAAATTTCAGGTGTTTTTAATATTTGTCATGAAGATAACGTTAAATTTGTTTAACCGCAGACCAATGGTATTCTGTCGGTGCATGTATAAACCGACACACTTTGTTAACTACAAATGATATATGAGGCCGAGAAAGAGTAACATATTGGAGAGCTCCATCAAGCAGTCTATATATTTTACCGGATCTGAGAAGGTAACTCTGTCGGTGAGAGATAATGTGCAAGATGTGGCCATAGGAGATGGCATGGGTTTTGATTCCGAAAGACCGACATTTTGTAAAAGCTCCAAAATGTACTTCTTTTTGAGAAAGTATGATATAAGAACCTTGAGAAACAATCTCAATACCCAAGAAGTAAATTAGGAGTGTCGAGGTCTATTAATGCAAAACTAGATCTAAGTTTTTGAATGACCTTGTTTATAGCAGTAATGTTGTTCCGAGTAACGATAATGTCATCAACATAAACCAAAATGTATAAGATGATGTCTGAGTTCGAATAAATGGGCTCTAGGGTTTAGGCTAGCTTGGTACACAAGTCAGCCATAAACTATATATTTAAACCTATGTACATCATTATTCAATACAATCAATGCATATACAATATCTTGGTTTATTTTGATATTAGAGCTAACCTAAACCCTCTAAACCCTAAAGCCTATTATATTAATTGGGTCAAATTACATATTTATATATTTGTCTAATAAAAAAAAAAAAAAAAAAAAAAAAAAAAAAAAAAAAAAAAAATATGTGAAATAAGAATAAAAACAAAAACGAAAAATTGATTACAAAACTAGGAACAAAACTTTACTACAAAAACCATAAATAAAACTAAGTACAAAGATGTTTAAGTATTAATCTATTAACGGGCCAAACTAATAATAAAACAAACCAATCTAACAAATTAAAGGTTTGAGCTTATTTAAGATTAGAAAACTCAATTTTAAAATCCACTACAATTTTTTTTTCATTAAAAAATTAATTATCTCAAAATCGTAAATGTATTAAACGAATAAATTACACTATTAAAGTAAACATTATCTCATCTTTCTATAGAACACCCACTTTATATAGTTTTGACGAAATTTTTTTCCGGGTTTGGAAAATTTACATTATCAAATCACAGTTTTATCACATGTGATAATAGTAGTTTGACTTAAAATTTCCGTGTTTTTTTTTTTTTTTTAATCTAGTTAAATATACATCATATAACATATTTATGTTTTGAAATTCACATTTAGTGTTCAAATCACATGTGATATTATGTTACGAATATCAACATTTGACAAAAACCGAAAAAATAAAAATTCGTCAAAATTCGAATTTTTTTTTCGGGTTCATATAAGTTATACCTCATATAATATTTTTGTGTTTTAAAATTCACATTTAAAGTTTAAATCATGTGAGTTATTGACTTATTAGTTTTGAAATACTACGTCTATTATAAAATCACATATTATTTACATTAATACCACATGTAATATTAGCACTATCAAATGTGATTTCGTGGAACTTTCTATCCGTTTAATTGAATAATACATAATATAATGATTTTAGGTCTTTAAATACACATTTGATGTTAGAATCACATGTGAAATAACGTTTCGAGTTAAAATATTTGTGGAAAAACGGGAAAAAAAAGTTGTCAATTTTTTTTTTTTTTTTTTTTTTTGGTGTAGATAAATTATACATTATATAACAATTTTTGTTTTGGAAATTTACAATTTAGATGTTAATATCAAATGTGATATTAACTTTACAATTTCAATACCCATCTAAATCTCAAAAAATAAAAGGTGTCGAAATTAGATATGACCACTGCTATAATTAAAGAGGAGTATAACACGGTCGCAACGGTATAATTTGTTTGGTCTAACGACTAACGATTTGTGAGATAAATTAATTTAAAAAAAAAATGAAAGTAAGTTTTAATTTTATTCTAAATAATTGGATTGAAATTAAATAAATGGTGAAATGTTTTTTCTTTATACTTTATAAATAAATAATATTAAATGATCTTTTTCCACAAACTAAATGAGTTAATATGCTAACATGTGCACATTCGAGTGGACAATGGATATGGTTAAAATACTTATTTATCATGCATATGCATATTAATTTAGGTAGTGGACTATGATATGTAAAGGGATATGGTTAAAATACTTATTTATCATGCATATATAAAACAATTTTGTGCCAAATACCTTTTACGTGTTGTTAGTGTGTGTTAATTATTTCAAGAACCTAATGTGTTTGTTTTCTATAAGTGTTGACATCTTTTTATGTGTTCTTCTCGAATGTACATATGTTGGGAGTTTTTAGGCATGTCTGTAATTCCCCATACCAAAAATGTTTAAATTCGAGTTAGAATTGTGATTAGAGCACTCGGAGTGATAATGCGTGACAATGAGGTTGTGGTGGGTTGTGGGAAAAAGGTGATGACGTGACAGTGAGAATGAGGGTTGTGAGTTGTTATGATAGGGAGGGTTGTGGTGGGTTGTGGGATTATTTTATTATTTTTTTATTTTTCTTAAAAGATTTAAATAAAATAAATAATACATTTATTAAAATAAAAATACAATACAATAATTAAAAAAAACACACAATACATTAATTAAAAAAAAATTACAATACAATAATTAAAATAAAAATTCAATACAATAATTAAAAAAAAACACAATACAATAATTAAAAAAAAAATTAAAATACAATAATTAAAAAAATCTAACGTCCTCGATAGTTCTCCAGAAGTGTCCAAATGTAGGCTACGAGATCCTCCCGGAGTGCGTGGTGTGTGGGCCTGTCTCTAACCTCTCGGTTAATCCGGATACGTTCGTTGATTCTATCGTTAAAACTTCTCTGATAGGGTGCCGGAGGAGCATACCATTCATCGGCATCGCATATCGATCGTCCGTTGTCTTCAACGATCATGTTGTGTAATATAATAGCCCCATACATAACTCTTCTAAGTTTGTTCATCTTGTAAAATCTAGCGGCGTGTCTTATAATACCCCAACGACCTTGAAGAACACCGAATGGCCGTTCGATATCCTTTCTCGCACTCTCTTGATAACGTTTGAATTTGCGGCGAGGTTCTTCAAATGGGTGCGAGTAAGCTTTAACAAATGTCGACCACTACGGATATATACCGTCTGCAAGGTAGTATCCTTTAGTGTACTGGTTGCCGTTGACGGTGAATGTGTAGTCCGGGGATGAGTCGTTGAGCATATCATGAAACAACGGCGATTGTTTAAGCACATTGATGTCGTTGTTCGACCCGGCGACAACGAAGTAAGCATGCCATATCCAAAGATCGTACGAGGCAACGGCTTCCAACATAACCGTTGGATAACCATGGTCACCTCGTGTGTATTGCCCCTTGTATGCATTTGGACATTGATCCCATTTCCAATGCATACAGTCTATGCTACCAAGCATACCCGGAAAACCGTGAACCTCATCGTGTTTTTGATATAAACGATGAACATCGTCTTGTGTGGGGGCTCTTAGATAAACATTAAACGTTTGTGTATAGATGGATTACACATTTTAAAAAATTATCTAAGGATTCGGTTGAAGTTCTTTCAGACATTTGTAAATATTCGTCGAAGGCGTCCGGAGAAATCCCGTACGCCATCATACGAATAGCCGACGTGCATTTATGCAAACAACTAAAACCCATTTTACCCGTTGCATCGGGGCGTTGTGTGAAATATTTAAAATAGTCGGGTATAGGTTCTACAGAGTAATTAGAAATACCTTCGACTATTCGGAGGAAAAGAGGCCTTCTCATACGAAACAGTCTACGGAAATATTCGTCTGGGTATACGCTTTCGCCGGAGAAGTAATGTCGTACCACGTTTTCGTTAGCTTCGGCGCGATCGCGCTTGATATATCGCCTTTTCTTTTTCACCCTACGCCGAGAACTTGTAGCCTCGTTTTCTTCCATCTCCAACATTTGTACCGACATGGCTAGAACTTGTAACAATTCGGAGTCGGAAGATGATGACGAATCCGAAACATCGTGCTCGGTTGAAGAATTCGAACTCATATTTTGTAATATGGTTTAACGGATGAATATTGAGATAGAAAGAGATTGAGAATTGGTGTGAATTTTGTGTTAGATAATGGGGGTATTTATAGGTGAATTTGGAAAGAAAAAAAAAAATATATATATATATATATATATATATATATATATATATATATATATATAACGGATATATATATATCCGTTGGTAAAAAAAAAAAAAATCTTCCGAGAATTGCCCGTTGTGGGCACAACGAGTGCCTCACAACGAGGCGAGAACGAGCTATGGCGGAGTCACAACGAGCCACAATGCTCGTTGTGAGTGGACAACGAGGCGAGGCCTCCCCCACTCCGGGTGCTCTTATATTGTGTTTGAGATAACGTTACAAAGTCAAACCATTAATATGTTTCATATTAGTTTGGAGAATAAATATTCTTTGATTGAACTTAATGTGGTATTAGTGATTGTTACTGATATAGGTTTCTGGGTATCACTATTAGTTTTGCATCTTAATATTTAACTAGTTTTTATAGATCTTGTTGTATTGATGCAATGTGTTGGAGTAGGTCCAAACCTGGACTTGTCGGTCGGACCTACTCCACAGCCCTATTGAAAGGTAAATGTGTCGGAGTAGGTCCAAAAGGGTATGAGTCAAAAACTCATGGAAGCCAGCACGATCCGCGGACACGAATGCAACTCCGAAAACCCGGGCTCAAGCGGTTCAAAAACGAAGCAAACGTACCCTCCTCTCTATCTTTACTGGCAACAAACATTTCTGCCATTGTACCATGGAAAACAATCGTGTTTATCACGAGCCTTGGCCTTTTCGTTATATAATTTTGATCTACATATTTGTTTACGTTATACAAACTGTTTCGTTTCCATTTCTCTAATTGTATTTCATATTATTTGATTTTGTTTATGTATAAACGGTATCGTTTCCTATAGTCTTTTTGGTTGTTTTTAATATTACTTTTCATCGATATTAATCAACAACCAAAAACAAGCCATATCATGAGAGTGGTGAACTTGTGAAGATGGAAAGGTTTATTCAAAAAGCTTATGTGTTGTTGGATTAAATTAGATTGTTTCATGTAAATTTAACATACCTGCAGATGATCCAGGCATGTTATTGAATAGATTAGCCATCGATGATTCCCAGAATGAGATGATCGTATTAGGATGGTAATACGGTTATATTAGAACCGTTTAGAGAGAAATCACTTGTAGGTGTTTAGGATAGAAAAATGGTAAAGAATGAGCAACCCTCTTAAGGGTTTATGTTAGTCCTTATATACACACTCAAATTAGGAGTGTGTACCATTTTAGTCCTTGGTGTTTAATAAGTGTTTATTATAAGCTCTCATAGTTCCGATCACCTAATGGGAAATCTATAGTGTCGGTAAGGTAAATACGTCCATCGAATATTTACTAGACACAGATTTCAGTTAGTGTCAGTCATCCTATCAGTAAGGATAAATGATCAATGAGGGTCACAAATAATATGGGTCCAACATTCTCCCACTTGACCGAGTAGATCATTTATCTATGAGTATTGTTAAGTCCGTACGAGATGATACTCATTTTGTTTAAAACCGAAATCATAGTTGATAAGTACAGTCGTAGAGAAGAACATCTACTCAGGACCCCCACTAGTCAAACAATGACTCAAATTCAAAACTGAATAAGCAATGATAGACCAACTAAGACAGATTTTGTTATAATAATGTCCAACACAGTTATGCGCATAAGGTGTAAATAATAGACAAACAAAATCTGAATAAGGAGGAAAATTTTGATTAATAAATAATAATGACCAATAAGTACAACAATGCTATTAAATTAAGTCTTTTGTAAGCCCCATATTCGACACGTGTCCTACGAATATATTAGGAGGAAGACCTTTGGTCATCGGATCCGCTAGCATGTCATGTGTACTTATGTACTCAACACAAAGAGAATTTTCCTCAACCCGTTCGCGTACAAACAGATACTTTGTGTCGAGATACAGCCCAGCGCCAGACGACGATATCTATTATTTTAAGGATCGAGCCTGGATTCCCCCAACTAACGGATTGAGGAACGCCATCATGGATGAAGCGCACCGAAAACGATACTCCATTAATCCAAGGTTGAGCGAGATGTATAAGGACCTCAAGGAACACTACTGGTAGCCTGAAATGAAACGAGACGCTGCTTTGTACGTACAGAAATGCCGTACCTGCGAGGAAGTGAAGGCCGAATAACAAAAGCCATCCAGATTACTACAACAACACGAAATTCCCGAATGGAAATGGGAACAGATTACAATGAATTCCGTTACTAAATTATCTTGTACGTCGAAGAGTAATGACGCGATTTGAATTATAGTAGATCGACTGATGAAATCAGCTCACTTTATCCCCATCAAGGGAGGTTTTAACGTGTAAAATCTTGTCCATATATACACCAACGAAGTGTTGACTCGCCACGGAATTCCCACGTCAATTATCTCGGACAGAGACACTCGCTTCACTTCCAGATTCTGGAAGGCATTCCAAGAATCTTCTTGCACTCGATTATATTTACGCACGACTCACTATCCACGGACCGATGGTCAAAGCGAGAGTAGAATGCAAATCTTAGAAGATGTGCTAAAAGCATGCGTTATTGACTTTGGAGGAAGTCAGGACAATCATATACCACTAACGGGATTCTCCTGCAACAATAGTTATCGCGCTAGTATCAAGTGTGCGCCTTTTTAAACTCTTTACCAAAGGAAATGCGAATCTCCACTGTGTGGTTGGAACCAGAAAATCGACAACTAATTAGCACGGAGGTAGTGCAAGAAACGATCGATAAATCGCGACGATAAAGGAACGACTAAGACTGCAAGAAATCATCGAAAGAGTTACGCTGAGATGCGCAGAAAAGACTTAGAATCTCAAATCGGCGACAAAGTACTTCTAAAGGTGTCACCTTGGAAAGGTGCAACACGCCGCAGAAAACACTAGAAAACTGAACCCCAGATACGTAGGACCATTTGAGATACTCGAAGGAGTAGGTCCAGTTGCGTATCGCTTAGAACTACCACAAGAGCACGATAACATACATAACACTTTTCATGTGTCGATACTGAAAAAGTACTCATCGAACGAAACACTTATTACACCTTTAGAAGAAGTACAACTAGACAAAGAACTTCAACTCGACGAAGAACCGATTGATATTATAGATCGCGAAACTAAGAGACTAAGGCACAGTAAAATCCCTATAGTAAGGGTACGTTGGAACGCTAAACGAGGCCCCGAATATACCTGGGAACGAGAGGATCAGATGATGCTTAAGTATCCTCATCTCTTCACTTCTCCCACAACGAATACCACAAGTTGAAATTTCGGGACGAAATTCTTTCAACGTGGGGAGAATGTGACAACCGTCTAAACTAAGGTCGAGAACACTAACTTATAACTTCTAAGTGTTTATTTGATGCCCGATATAACTAATTTTATGTGCTATGTGGTTACGTAGACATAACTCTTAAGCAAAGCTCGTTGTAACTCACACAAAAACTCTTAAGCGAAAATTACTCTATTTTAAGCTTTAAGCGCGGATCGGGATCGGAATCATAAAACAACTTCGGAATCAATTTATGTAAGTCCTAATACCAAGAAAACACCTATTGAACTTTCCTAAGTTCATAACAAATCATACTTAAGAACTTTCAATTAACAAAAAGGTCCAACGAAGCAATAACGTAAAAACAAAAATCAGATAAAATCTGTTAAACTGCTCGGTGCGCAGCACCTCTCCTTGAGGTGCGCAGCACCTAGCACCAGTTTTCAAAAATTTTGCATTTTAGTCCTTATCTCGTTTTTGTAATCCAACACCCAATCAAAACCGACCTTTGGCACATGATCTCTGCATTTTGGGCAGACCACACCCTCCCTTATCCTTTCCTTACTCTACCTTTTCTTCTTTTCATTCTCATTTATTAAAAACACAAACACACACTCTTTACACACACATAACAAATTCTCTCCAAAAACCCTCTCACCATTCTTCCTTTCCAGCAACAAAACACAGAGAAAACACCACATAAACACCATCTAAAAACGTTTATCATCAAAAGGAAGCAAGGGGAT
>CAJVGC010000592.1:45699105-45775771 GCA_910822075.1 Senecio squalidus | reverse complement strand
ATTGCTATTCTGAATATCTTCACGCTTTCCTGGGTTTATTTTGTCGAGTTCGTCTGCAAAGTGTCACATTTTCAGATAAGCGGTGTATGGTTTGTTTTATGTAATCTACGTACCTGGCGTTTTTGTGGTTTTGCGTTTGGCTGCAGAGCGTTTCGCTACTTTTGTTGTCCTCGGTTTGTGTTCCGTAGCTTGTTCAGGTATGTTGCAACGTAGTCTCCCGAATTTGTCGTCTGTTTGGAAAGTGTCCAGGTGCCTGCATTTTTTCTGATTTTTTCTAATTACATGTCAGTGAAAGCTAGTAATCTATTTGTGCATATTACCTGTTGCCTCAGCGGAATCCGTTCGATGGCCTGCGGAAGTGAATTGGGTGTGGGGGGAGTTTTGTCGCTGCCTCAGTTGATGTATGCATACTCTCGGTAGTATCTGTATGTTTGAGGCAATAGTCATTTGTATGTATGTAGCAATGAAAAGAGGTAGGTGATATCTGCTGATGTTACCTGTCGGTTCGAAACAAATACGTTTTGCAACTGCAGATTTGTCTCGTTGTTCTGATGTTGAAGTATTTGTATTAGTCGTGAGCATTTTACTGGTTGGTGTTGTTTGATTTTGTGGCGGTGGAGTCATTATTGTTGTTTCAGGTACATTTGTCAGCAGATTTGTATTATCGGGAACTGGTATTATGTCATGGGGGGTCGGTAATTGAACGGGTGTTGCTTCTTTGTTGACGATCACGAATCTGATGTTGGTAGGTGTTGATCTTCTCATCATCTCGATATGATATCTGAATGTGTTCATTCCCTGTGTTTTGAAGGATGGGTGTAGTAACTTCCGATCCTCGTAACCTTCTCCCACCACTAATTGTTTGCAAGTACGACCCATAAGGTTTTGGACGCATAAGTCGGTGCAAGAAACATCCAAATTCCTTGTTCCGTCAGAGAGAGTAGCGTTTACGTTGTAACTGCAAATTGTTTGCTGAGGTTAGTGTACAGTAATTGTTTCTAAAAATTTTGCTTTTAAATGAATGTAAACATACAAAAAGTTTGCATCGCAGTTTTTTCCATGGTTGGGGCAGAACCATATGTCTTTGAGTTTCGAAACTTGGCTTTTACAGTATCCACACGTGGCTGTGTACCAACAGTTGTCGAATCTTGTATCGACAATTCTTGCATCCACTGCTATTGTTTTGCGCTATTGGTATGCGTACGCAGCACATACGAAGAGAGAGTCAGTTATATACCTATGCGTTTGCAATGGTGAGAAATGCGAAAATAGATATAGAGACGAACCTGTAGACTGTCGTATTGTTTATCCTGAAGTTCCGCTAAGGTCATAATAGTGTATGAGTTTGCACTTTGGATTGTTTGAGTTGGTGCTGAGGATTGTGCGTGTTCAGTTATGGCTCCGGAAAGTTTTGGATTTAAATACATGTGCGTACTATCAGTTGACGACAACTTTAGAACATCTGCAATGTGTTAAAGATGTAAAATTTGTAACCTATGTGATAGATATGTAACCATTTCGACCGAAATGTAACTATGATTAATGTACATTTAGTGTCGATATTTTACCTGCGTATGTCGTTGGTTTTACGTTTGTGATTGCTATTATAGTGTCTGTTGTCGCGTTGGTGAGCGCCGATAGGTCGACTTTCTCAGCATTTTCAATGCATTCCTTCCACATTGTAGCGGTGATCTCCTGCCCACTGTTACATAGACACTTATAAAATGTTATTGCTATCTGGATGTTGTAGTGCATGAATATAATATTTTTGTATACTTACGTCATGGTTGTTAATGTGAGTATAAGAAAACGGTCACCGTTTCGTTTATTACTGAAGCCATGCCTTTTGTGCCTTCCTATGAAATCTGTGGTTTGTAGTTGCATTAGTTTCTTAAAAGCAAATGTAAAAAAATGCTAAATTGTGAATACCTGGAAAATATGTTGGCTCTTGAATAAAGGAGTGCAAATCGTCTATGGCACTGAAGTCGAAAGACGACTCTGGTATTTTACTTTTGTTTTCCAACGGTGTGATTTGTGATGCTTCGCCAACATTTAAGTGAACCGTATTTCGGATTGTCCTCTGATTTGTTGGAGTTTCTGAACATGAATACTGCTCTATAGCGTAGCATTTGCCTATCTTCAACCTTGATTCCAAAAACTGTTGGCCTTGCTGTTGACCTAATATTGCGATGGTGTCTCCCTGTTTTTGATAGAAAGTTATGCGTATAAGTTTTGATAATGTAAGCATATATATATACAATTTTTACAAATTCGTAAAATAAGCGATTAGTGCAGAATACATACTTCCTCGTCTATCGCTAAAAACCACGTCTCTTTGTTTCTGAAGTATGGCGTCCATTTTCGCAAGATCCTAACCTCTATGCGTGAACCGACGACACCATGTTCGAGCTCTGCAATAAACACCATCTTTTCCTCCTGTCATAAGATATTCGACATTAGAAAGATATACGCAACTAAATTTTTGCATTTTCATTATGTTCTGCAAAAGTGTGTAAAACTTGTAATCATGGCAACGTACTTTTAAAATGACTTTCGGTCAGACGTATAAGTACTACGCTTGTAGCTATAAATATGTAAATATGTTGCTTTACGAATACGTATAATGATGTAAATAAATTTCATTTTTTGTATGTATATATTTAGGCGTTTATATGAGTTTCTTATGCACTGTGCAAGCTTTCAATTTCTGAGAGGAAATCTTTGTAAACAACATTCTTTGTATATCGCAAACACTGTCCCTGGTCATCCTGTATTAGCACTTTAAACGAATCTGGAGAAGTTGCACGTGAGAGAGCTATGTACAGCTGTCCATGGCCAAACACCGGGGCAGGCAAAAACAATCCAATACGTTGTAAGGATTGGCCCTAACTCTTGTTGATAGTCATAGCGTATGAAACTTTACATGGGAATTGCTTTCGATTAAGGGCAAAGGGAAGTTCCGGATCATAGTGTACAAATTTAATCCTCGGAAGATAGACCTTTTGGCCAATACATGTACCTGTCATTATGACGGCTTCTATAACTGTAGGTAATAGATGTGTAACAATTAGTCTCGTGCCATTGCAGAGGCCATTTTTTTGATTCATGTTTCGTAGAAGGATTATTGGAACGCTCTTTTTCAGGTCTAATTTATGTAGCGGAAGACTGGGGAAGGTTAATTGGTTAAGGTATTCCTCTGGATATAGCAGATCTAGATCGGACATCTTTTGGGTATGAGCCGTAATCGAATCAGAACTGTAGTAGGAAGTAATAGTTCCGGGAGTTTTGTCCAAAACCATCGAATTGATGTCGTCTGTGGTACAGTTCTTTGGACATACAATTGCTCTAGTGCGAAGAATATCCGGGTTTGGGCTAATGAGGACAGCGGAGTCATACACAAACGTAATCAGCTGTTGTAGCCCGAATTTGTCGTCTATAATCAGAAGTTCATTCGGCATTTCGACAGTAGAAGCGTATCTCAAATTAGTAGGGTCTGGAGTACCGGCAATGCCATTCCCGATGTCTAACAGCCATTGCGCAAAACCAATTGACCTCACCTCAGTGGAACTGTTGGGTGCTGTACTGGAAAGGCGCATATTGCACGACAGTTTATATAATGTAAAGTAAGGCCAAAGCTGTGAATTTGGGAGAGTCGACGTCATTATATCCTCATGACCTTTTTTGCGTTTTATCGGCAACGTTTGTCTAAAATCTCCACCGAGCAGCATAGAAATTCCCCCAAACGGCTTATCCTTTTGATCTAGTACGTCCCTGAATGTCCGATCTACACATTCGAAGCATCGGCGGTCCATCATGGTGGCCTCATCCCAAACAATTGCATAGGTTTGTTTCAACAGTTCCGAAAGGTGTGTTTTTTTTTTAATGTTACAAACGGATGTATCTAATAGATTGATAGGAATACCGAACCTAGAATGGGCTGTTCTACCGTTGGGTAAAAGTAGAGATGCTATACCTGATGAAGCAACTGCCAAGACGATTTTCCCGAGAGACCTAAGATAAGCTATCACTGTTGACCACAGGAACGTTTTCCCGGTTCCGCCGTGACCATATATAAATGCTAATGTATGTTTCTGAAGCGATTCGTCAGTACGAATTCTGTAGTAAATCTTTAACTGCTCCGGATTTAGTTTTGACGACATTTCCAAGTGTTGCTGAGTAAGGGAGGCTGTATCGTATAATCTCTCCTCTAATAACAGTCGGTTTGTCGATGATGATAGGAGATCTGATGGCGGAAGTGGCAGTTTGAATGATGCCAGCGACCTGGGGGGAACGGCCGCATTCAATAACCTTTCTATCTCGAACAAAATGTAGTGCTGCAACACTTCTTCAGTTATAATAGAATCTCGGGAGGGTGCAGCATCTGACAACCTACGTTTTATATCATCTCCCATTTTAGACCAAGCGTGGTCCCATAATACTGCAGGATCACCAACGTCGCAAAACAGAAGCAAGTTGCAAAAGAGATTGCGCAATTCTGGAGACGATGCCCATACTGCAGCTTCGTTAAAGGCAGTCAACCACTCCTTGTCATCGCCTATCAAACCGAGAGCCTCGCAGGCAAGACGATATGACGGAAACGTGACACCAGCTACTGTTCTGATATCGACGAAAAAACAGCAACCTTTTTGATGAGACAAAAGCATTCTTAAGTAAAACAATTCACCGGCGGTTGGATGAACATATACCATTCTTCCAACTGGGGAAACACCAGTCCTGATCCTAGGAAACCAATCTTTTTTGGCCGCGTTCCATGTAAACAGCTTCGGATACTGGATATACGTAAGCTGACGACCCTCTTTATCCCACCTATTTCCGACTAACCATCGTGAAAGAGTCGAATTACCAAAGCTAGGGGCAGTGACTAACTGATTCAGTTCAGCATTGTCTCTGAATGTGACAGGCTGCATATGTTCGAGATGTACGTGTAATATTTGCACAGCGGGATATCTTTCGTGTATTGGAAAGTTTAGTAAACGCCAGGCAGCTTCGTGAGGGCATATGAATCGACCGTCTACAAATTGTTCAATCTCATTGACAGTCTGTGTTTGAGTATTCGGCGAAGAAGTGGTAGCAGAGGCTGAGGATGAAGGACCGGAGGATGTGGAATTCTCTGCCCTCTGTAAAGAAAAAGAAACGCGTTCTACACCTTTCGAAATATACTTGAACAAATATTTTATCATCATATTCCAACCACAGTACTCGACGTTGATATGTGCATCAAAACGACTACACAAATGCTTATTATAAGGGACTATAAAACCGTTATTTGTCTGAATCCCGTTCTGCATCGTATGTGTAGGACTGCTGCTGCGTTTGTAATGCACGTATCCATCCTTGTCGAAACTGGTCGCAGAGGCAAATGGTTTTGGAATTTTTTTTTTTACACTTCCCATCCTTCATACATGGCGCAACAGGATTCAATGGACCGCAGGGTCCATGGATCATACATGCAGTTATGGTTGCGTAGAGAGTCTGCTCTGTTGTAGGATCTGGAAGCTGAGCGGAAATATATTTGTCCACCTCGGCAGCTGTTCTAATCTTCGAGGAATCGTTAACCCATAACAACGTATGGCAGTGCGGTAGACCACGTTTTTGGAATTCAACAGTATAAAGATCTGAAGCAAGCAAATAACGATCAAAACCGTCGTTAAGTAGTCTAAACAAATGAACTGCGAAACAAACATAAAGAAGGACGTAGAATCTTTACATGCAGTAACGACACCAAACGGTTGTTCAGTTTTGAGAAAATCTATGAAGTGACCGACTTTGATATTAAAAACTCTGGAGATTATATCCGGCCTATTCTGTGAATGACCCATACTATGCGTCTCCATAAATCTCGTAATTTCAGGCCACCTTGCATTGCACGTAAAAGTGATAAAATACTGAGGATTTCCGTATACGCGGCAGATGGCAAGGGCGTCTTGGTAGTGTTTGTACATGTAACGGGGGCCACCGACGAAGGAGGAAGGTAGAAAAATCCGTTTACCAATTTCTCGACCCACGGAATCGCCCTTTGACAGCGCATCGAAGACACCAGCGATGTATTCCGACCTCAGGCTATTTTGATTTTTGCGGAAATAATCGAGTCTACTGTCTTCCACGCAAAGGTACGCGTCTATCAAGAATTGCTGAAAAAGTTTGCCCCCACGCAGTAACAATGAGAATACACCACGTCGCGTATGTAGCAAAAAACTATAATACATATTAACTGTCAACGCCTTACCCACAACACCTGGACCAGATCGCAATTTTAAAGCTGGAGACCAACCGACCTCACCGTATGGGAATAACAGCGGATACTGTAGCGGCATGTAGGACTGGTGCAGCTTACTGATACGATGTGCACAATCAGTTCTGGAACGAACAATTATGTCGTAAGAAGTTGCATTTGCATCCTCACCAACTACAATCGCGCCTAAAGTACCAGGATGTGGTAACCCATAACGATGATCAGGAACATTGTTGTACAGCCTAACCTCATAGTCAACTATGTTGTTCGTTCCAGCAATTTCAGCGGCATTGCGAAAGACACGGACATATCCATTGCAGGACGACAGCAAATGGCGCAGAGCATCGACAATTTCAGGTTTCAGTCGATCTGCAGGTTCGGAAGGACTAAAAAACCGAAGTCTGTTTTCTACTTCGTTAGAGGTATCATATATATACAGTTGTAGAAATCTAGGTACATTAGAAGGCTGCGGACACAATGACCCGATATAATGGGAGATCTGACCAGAAACTTTAAAAACGTACGGTCCGTTACGCACATTTATTGACTCGTCAACCTTGCCGCCAAATGAGGTCATAGAAAACATGCTATTGTATGCCCTGATATTGCGCATGAAATGGGAGTTATCATACAAAGCAAGAAGCGGAGCAGGCGGCACAGCAAGCGAAGGTAAGACCACGGAACCGCTTCTACAACAGTGGTTATAAGTCGGATTTCCTAAACGGGTGTTCTTCAACGCCCTTTCGTCATACCAAAACCATGCACCGCAATGACCGCAGTAGCTACTCGCATCGCCACAATCGAAATACCTCGGCAGACAATTTTCAACAGAGGTCGAAGGTGTGACAGCATTTCGAACCCGCGTTCGCCGCCTAGGCACCGGAGCAGAAACAGTTGGCCAAGTCTCCCCAATAGCTAACCCACTACCCCACATTTCAGCGAACAACCAATTTTCAGGATAAGCAAAAACAACAATCTAGGAGGCGACAGTCATCTATAATACCTAACAAAATCGAAAATTAGCCGTAACCACACAGAAAATTACCACTACCTCACTGATCCAAAGCAACATAATCGAAACATAGTAACAATAACTTACCTGCAACAGCAGAGAGCAACGGCAATAATCACCTTCCAAGCGCCTAAAACATATGCAATAACAACAGATAATCACAAAACAGAAATGCAGAAACACAACGAAATAGCAAAAATGAAAAGCAACATACCCACGATAACGAAAAAAAAACACTAAATCGGAAAAAAAACAGCAATGCAAAGATGGCCGGATACTTGGAACAAAACGAAGGACACGTAAGGTAGCAAAAAACTACACGTGGAAAACAAATATAACAGCTACACCATTTCCTGGACTAACGGTAAGCATAAGTGACTTAGAAGCCCAGAAGCCCAATAAGCCCACTCTAAATAAAAAATACATTCCTGGCACGAAACCATAAGTTTCTTACAAATTTAATTAAGAAGAGTAATTCCTCAAAATATTGGTAGTCATTTGAAATTCTATTTAAGAAAAATCGACAAGATGACGTTTATATAAAAAGTTGACACTCTCTTACACATCCTACGAGGAGCAACCACTCCACGGACGGAATCATAATTTTTTTCAGTTAGGGCAAATTAAAGAGAATATATCAAGTGGATAAATTTTTTATTGTTCACATACTTTAGATTTTTTATTTTTATGGGGACAAAATTTCAAAAACAACATAAATATAACTATTTTTTACATTACAAAAAATGTTTAGTGCGAATAACTGTATACTCTACCCCGTCCCTGAATCACACACCTAATTATCATATTAGGCCATCTCGAATGTAGCACTAAAACATCAAAATAGGAGTGAATATTTGGTGTAAACTCTCTCCAACGAAGACACCAAAATAGTGTAAATATTTGGTATGACACTACAATCAACCATTTTACACCAAATTTGGTGTAATACTATTTATTACACCAAATTTCATATATCTATTATTTATTAAATATGTATGTTTCAAACTTAATAATTAACTATAATATGAGTATAGTCTTTACTATGTTTTTTAAAATGAGTATAGTCTTTACTATGTTTTTCGATTAAAAAATTAGGTTTATTATCAGAAATCATTATATTGAAACATTTTACTATGAAAATTTATTTTCTTTCGTTAAAAAAAAGTTTTGGTGTTCATCTTTGATACATACATTAGCGAGAAACTATATTTGGTGTAATAAAGATTCTCTTTATACACCAATATGGTGTTCATTGTGTTAGACATACATTGGAGATGCCCTTAATAATGCACATGTAATTCGACTAAGTGAAATTGAAGACATTGATGAGAAAAGGCCAAATGGAATTCGCCTAAGCGAAATATTGCAAGACATTAATGAGAAAAGGCCAAATGAAATTCGTCTAAGTGAAGGTTTGCAGACATTGATGAGAAAAGGCCTTTTCGAGACGATATTGAACATAACTAGATTATTTTTCTTCTACGAAATTCATATCTAGTTGCAAGATACTTTTAAGATATGACGAGAAAATAGATCGACAATGCAAAAACAGAATGAATTGAAAACCAAAACTTTGAAAAATGATAAATTTGTCAGGTCGATGCTTATTAGACATATTAAAAGATATACCCAGTTAAGTAATCATGTGATATCTTGACTTCAACGCTAATAATAGTTTACCAATCTTTAATATATAGTAATAAAAGAGGGACCTTAAATGTCACATGGCGAAGTAAGGTCCATTGGATTGGTTTACTTCTTTGATGTCAACCGTTAGATCAGATTGATGATGTCATCAAATATTATTTTCATTTTACACCCTTTTACAATACATAATTACATTTTCTCTTTTCATCCCATCTCCACTAAAATAAAAAACATAATTCTAATATACTTATAGAATCATTCGATTTAGAATGTGATTTACGTTATTATTATTCTAAAATCTCCTAATACAAAACATCAAAACATGAAGTGTATATGTTATTATAATTATAAACATCAGTATAACATTATTTTCTCATAATAGCTTAAAATCTACATAAACATAAAATTTACGATTTTATTTTTATTTTTTTCCGCGTTATCGCGGGACAATAATCTAGTTAATTGTAGAAAACTAATCCAAATAACAATATATTTTTTAAATTGTTTGTAATTCATTAGGCTTTTTTAGACACCTTGCAAATTAAAAGAACTAGGAAAGACTCGTGCGTTGCACGAGTCTGAGAGTTTACGTTCCAGCCTGCACTCTTACCCAATGTAAATTTACATTCGCAAGCCAAGAAAAAAGACATCATCTTCGTGGATTATTTGATTCGCAAACTATATTTTTTATTTGATACTAATTTAAAAAAAAAAAATAAAAAAAAAATATGACAGCCCAACAGCAAACCATCCCAACAGTAGCTCACCACCACAAAAGAAAGAAAAGAAAAAGGAGGTGCTGAGATTCAAACCGCGGTCTCCTCGCAGGGGAGGCCGCACGCTAACCATCCCGACAACAGCCTCTTTTGATAATACAAATGAAATAAAATGTATTTAAATACAAAATTTTCATTAAAATAATATAAATGACACAAATAGCAAGACAACCACATGATTTAAATTAGAGTATAATTTCAGCTAATTGGGCCTTAATTGTACTGTTTGTAATATACTTTGGGCTTGCCTAACCATTTATATGGACCAAGCAGATATCATGTGTTGGGTTGATTTAAATTCGATGCAAAATCGCAAGAACTTAAAATCATTAGAACAAACATACATTTGTTAAATAGATTATGCATACTTATAAACGTAAACATTGGTTGAAAAGTGTTAATTGATTCCCGTTTTTAATTCGTGTAACTATCTTGTTTGATGTTTAACCGCACTTAGAAAATGATTGATAAGTCTAACAACTAATATAAAGATATGTCTAAAATATGATCAAGACACTTTGGAAAATGAATAGTAACTATGAAAAGTAAGAAATTGTAGTTTTCTCTTTTTTAAGATTAATACTTCGAGTTATGCTAAAGCAAATATAAATAATATGTATATAATAATTGCTTGAAGATAAAAGTAAATTATTAATGTTTTTTTTACCATTTAAATATTTTGAATGAACAAAACACCGCCGTCTTTTTTTAATAACCCACAAAACGGCCATAGGGTGTGCTTGGTGTAAAGATTTATGAGGTTTATAAGGGATTAAGATTATCGTTTTCTATAAAAACTTTCATAAATGTTGTTTGGTTTGACGGATTTATTAAATATGTAATACTCCATAAGTCCTAAAATAATGACTACTTGATATAGTTTATGAAAAATACTTGGTTTATGATAAACAAAATTACATTTATATCCTTTATATCAATTAAAAATTATATTCTTATATCTTTTTTGCAACTATAAACTCAAGTTTCAACTATTTTTCAAAAATATGTATCATATCTACGTGTAATATAAAAACAACCCCGTATTCTTATATTTTGTTTCTCATCTCCATCTCTTTATGAATTTTGTGATCAAGTTGTCTTAAATGACAGACATAAGACGTATCTTTAGTAACCTCCTCGCCAATATTGGTTTATGTTTACTTTTTGCCTTTTTGGAACCGAGTCAAATGAATTTACAATAACCTACATTTTGTTGAAATATAATTTTAAGGCCTTGCTCATATATGGAACTCGCCAAGTCAACGGAATTACCTTTTCGTGTATTTGGTTCACCTCTAAAGATACCTTATTAACCTATACCCGCAGATTCTATTTCTTTGATGTTTAATATATGAATGTTTTAGCAACATGTCATCTCTTCCGTCTGAGATGGGTTTGGTCGGGACAACTTGAGTTGACCCTCAAACACTTTTGTCTACATTTATAGTTTTCCATTTTCTAAATACTAATGTGTTAAACATGATGAATTTTTTTTTGGTAATAACAATGATTATCTACCCTCTATAATAAAGTGATATAGGTTCTATGCATTGAAAAATTATTTTTGACCCATTTCTTTGTTAGCTACGTTTTTTGGTTTGTCCAGTTCGAAATAAAACATAACCTAATTCGATCCAGTTGTAAATAAATTAGTAAAAAATTCCACTTCTATCTGAAACCCTTAAAAACAATTGTTGTTTGAACAACCCAATTTATGAAATGTGCAAATATGTCGACTCGAGATCTCTATCGTTTGCCAACTGTTTACACGACGTTAAAGTCATATAAAAATGTGTTATATTAGAGGTGAGTCGATTAGGCCTTCCCACTATGCATAGTTAAATAGGTTTAGATTAAAATGTTCAAAATTTTAATACCGTAGAAAAGGATCAGGTGGTTGTTAGTGTTATTTGATTTAGTCTATGATTTATACTATATTTGTTTCATGTAGTTTTATGATAATTTTTTCGAACTTCGGGAGGGCCGCAACCCCCTAGGCCTCCATTAAGGTCCGTCTATGTTTGAGCCAATTTTGATTGAAGGAGTTCTAATTTGACTGTAGAGGTCCGGGATTGTGCTTTAGCACAATCTAGAAAGTAATAGTTTATATATAAACTTCAACTCTAACTATAAAAATAAATTTTAACTTCAACTAATTATATCAAACACATTTTTATAATAGCCGATAAATTTCTATTACATGGTTAATATTCCGTCTGTTTAAATACAAGTAGCAATCTATAAAAAAGAAGAACATCTATACCACTAGTAGTGAAATTTAAGCCAATTATATAAAAATGGAATATTTATAATTGATTATTTATTTTTAAAGAAACTTCTAATGCTCTAAAAATCAGTAAGTTAATCATTGAGGTAGCTTAAAAAAGAATATTTATTTTTCAATATTGTTTTGGTCAAAAGTGCATGTTTGGAATCATTATAAGTTGAGGGTGTGGAGGCGCTGAAATGAAAAAATAAAATATAAATTTTTGGCAATCTTTCTTACATATAACCAGTCGTATACATTTTTGATTGGAGAACAAATAGGCTCGTAAGCCTAAAAATAAGGTTGAACAAATTCAATTTGAGTAACAACAATGCCTTATCCAATGAGACTTAGACTCACAACCTTGTGAACGGTGGATCAACTTACACATCGTCAGATTATAAGCCTTTTATGATTAGAGGTTAAATAGAAAAATCTATAATTACATACATTTAAATAGTAAACATATCTTATCAAATAAGGTTTTTCCGAAGGCAATCTCCATAGAAATTGAAAGTTTGCGATACGTGGATAGTGACTTGCAAAAATATATCATAGAAGTTGAAATTCGGTTAGAGAAAAAAAAGAACCATATTAGATGTGTTAGAGCCGATTGGTATAGAGAATGGCCATTCGAAAAGTCATGACTTTGAAGATTGTGTGTTTAAATTATGACGTTGAGGGCAAAGGTAGACCAGAAAAAAAGAAGAAGAGAAGAACCAAGCTACAAATTTCAATCATGACCTTCAAGAAATTTAAATAATAAAAGAATCATTTTTTTTTTCTTTTTTTTTTTTGTTGAATTGGGTTTTGGTGAAACCGACGATGAAAAAGTATAACTTTGTGACATGAGAATGGAATTCTCCACGAGGGTGAAACAAGTCTCTTGATTTGATGTCCGAAAAGTATATTTATTTTATAAAGCGTGTGATTATTCTCTTGTTTAGTTTCAAATCATTTGTGGGTCAATACTATATCGTTTAAAGCTTCCTCAATTTTTGGTTTATGTGACCAAGTTAAGTTTGTTTCGCAATTAGTTAGTTTATGCTAAGTTTGACGTGTTGTATCTTTTCCTTAGTTGTTAATTGTTGGATGTCTTATGAACACATAAGTTTGTTTATATGTAAATTATTAACTAACAAGTGTAACAATGAACAATAGCTATAAAGGCCTTCAAATATTATTTATTTAACAGAATATTCTTTATTTAAAAAGAAACATAGCTTATGATTGGAATAACATCTTTCAAAAATAATTGACTTCTTAATTCATTTCAATACGTATAGAAGCTTCATGATATGTGCTCCCAAAGTCTTATATGCCATTTTATTATTAGAAGGTATTTTAAGGGTATTTTCACTTTACAAAAATACTAATGACATCAATTCCGGTTAATCCCAAAGATTGATAGCTCGACCAAAACAAAAACGACATGACCTAACACGGAAAGGTATTTGGCAGGTGTTCGAGTTGAACGTTGTGATACTCGTGATATTAAAGAGTTATACATGTCTTAAGATAAAAACTCGTTGACTAAAGAACCCTAGACACATATATGGGTGTATTGGTCATCATAATAGATGCACTAAAACCATCATAATCATCAAGTATTTGAAAAATGGCTCAAAAGGCTAGAAGCATAATCATGTGAATTAAACTATAATCAAGCACTTTCCTAGGATGTAGGCTATGAATTCTTTTTGACTCGTACATTTTGTGTCATTTAGAAAAGAAGTTGGTGCTATCTTTTGATTAAAATTATTTACCTTATTTGGATTGGGGATCCAAAGTGGTCCACTCATATGTTTTAGGAATATATTCCCTTCATGCTAACTACAATTTGTTTTAGTTTATCTTTGGTCGATGACTATCTTTAATCTTTAATATATAACAAAATAGTAGCTTTAAATGCCATATGGCGAAGTAAGATCCCTTTGATAGATTGTCTTCTTTGATTTCAGCCGTTAATCTGATCTAACGGCTGAAATCAAAGAAGATAACTCATCCAAGGGATTTTATTTCACCATATTATATATTAAAGATTGAATTAGTTCGATAGAATTCTTCGCGTATTACGCGGGACGATAAGCTAGTTAAATATAAACCCTTATAATTTTTAAAACGATAAGCTACTTCCAAAGACTTTTAAAAGTTTTGGACTTATGACATACAAGACTTTATGTTCATAAGTTTTAAGTCTAACTATTTTGTCAAACATGATTTTATTTATATATTTACAAGCTTTATCTTAAGCTCTAACTTCATCTTAAGTTCTAACTCAAGTTCAAACTCCAACAACTTAAGTTCATGGTTAGCAAATAAGCATACTATACTTAAAACCCTAGTTAAAGCCCGAATAAGTAACTGACATCGTTTGTGTGAACGTTAGATTTATAGATTTGTGAAATAGTTTTAGTTCTTGTTGCCTATGCGTACAAGTCTCATATAAATGGAAGAGAATATTATTGTCATAACGGCTAATATTATGAAGTTTTATACTCCGTACAATGTTATCTTACGAATTACAAAACGACTACTACAAGTGAAAAGAAAAAACTACTAATGCTCTATCCGACACCTTGTTGAATTGTATCTTTAATTCCATGGTCCTTTTTCGAGCTTTCTATGGCTCTGATTAGCATCTCATCTTCTAACTTACATCGTTCATGAGTACGAGTCTCAAAAATTTAATTATTTGAAACAAACATTTTTGACTCAAAAGAAGTTTTATTTGATTTTTTGATGGTTCTCTATAAACCTGTGAACGAACATTTACTTAGAAAAATAAGTAAATTGATGAAATTGGGTGGTTGGCATGTAAGTGTCGAAAACCCGCCCTATTGGCATTCCTTCGATGTATTCTTCTTGCAAACCATCCATCTACATATCACACAAAAAAAAGTGTTAATTTGGAATGTCATATAATAATATTAGTGTTGTATAGTTTATGTTAGTCCAATATAAAACCCGCCCTAAAGTGTAGGTGTCAACGATATATTATCGAATATATAAATAAGTTTCAGTTGATCATTTACGAGTGTTATTCAATACGAAGAAAGAAACATTGCATATATACCCATAGTTCATCTTCATCGTCGTACTGTTGAAAAGTTAAGGTTTTAGTAGTCTCTCCAGACTCATCGTTACGTACAAATCTTCCACGAATTCTAGGTCGATTATCAGCAAGAGTTTTTCTACATGCGTACTTTCACATAAATTTAAAAAAATATAATTAGTAAACATACATATTTGTACTCAAAACTATATGTTTATTGAGAAAACATAATTACCTTAATGGTCTTATTAAAATTTCTCTGGGTTCTTTTTGCTTTGTACCTCAAGATTTTTTCTTTCCTTTCTTCTGGACTATAACGACCAACCTTGAAATTTGCTTCCTCCATGAACGAGCCTCCTGTCGCTAAAGGACTTGACGACAATGTTTCACTTGTTTGGTTGCTTTTCAAACTCTAAATTCATGAAATAAAGAGTCTTACTAACCTTTTTCTGACCCGTTACAAAAGTTTAATCGAAGAAACAAAATATCTACTCTTTAATGTTGAAGATTCAAGTCTCGTTGTACAAAAATGTATGTAATAAGTTGTCTTTCTAAATAAAAACATAGAGATAAAAGGACTAACTTGTAAATCGCCGGTGCTACAAACCCTTCTCATATGGGAATCATTATTTGACGACTCAATGAAGCTATCGAATTTTGGTTGAAATAGAAAACCATTTCGTCTTCCATCAAAAGACTTACTACTATAGCTCCTTTGCAACATATTCACTCTATTGTCACACCCATCATAACTATGAGACAATAAGGAACTATTGTTGACATAATAATCATAAAAGGGTAGTCGACTTTCCTCCGTTTTGACCTCAATAGGGGACGATACTAGCGAACCTACTGAATTGCCTATTTGGTAAAGAGAAAGACTTTCAAGGTGGTGGCTTGGTGGAGAGGAAGAGAGAATGGTGTTAGTGGTGGTGGTGGTGGTGGTAGGGATAATTTGGTCAATTTCATAATATGGGGTGTCAAGAATATTATGGGTCAAAGTTTGTGATAAAGGGTTTAAATGATCAATGGAGGAAGAATCACTTAAGGGAGAAAATGGATTAGTGAGAAAACACCCATCGAATTCGCACAAATCAGAAGACATTGAGTGTGATTAAACGTTTTTGTTTTTAACCAAAAGAGAGAACTATAGCTTTTGTTCTTTTTGGTCGGGGAAAAGGGCTGGACTCGAACATATGACCATCTTGTTAAAGAAAATAAAAAAATGTGTGAGTTGAACGTAAGACAATCTTGAACATAAACAGTGAAATTTGAACTTCTAACAATCGTAAGAAAGGAAATGTTTATTACCTTTTGATATGCGGAAAAAGGTAAATTTTGAATCTTAGAAAATCAAGAAAAGAACCACCTTTCACAATTTTATAAGAACAACCTTCCACAATTGTATTCAATATACTTTTTTGAATAGTAAATAAGTTGAAACTTGAATGTTGACGATTTTATAAAGTGTCAACACTTTTGATGACGACCCCTATCGGAGGCTCGAAACTATGACAACATTTACCTCTTTGTTTCGATAAGAAAGAATACACTTTGAAGGTGACCAAAGGAAAAAGAGGAGACGATTCTTTTGGCAAGAGGAGGGGAGTTTTAAAGCATCAACCTCTTGAGTCTTGTCACTCAAAAACAACTACAAGTCCACTTATGCTATAAATTATAAAATATTGAAAAATTTAGTTCAAAAATTAAATAAAATATTGGAATCCACAAACTTTTCAAGGGACCCCTTGAACTTTGCTCTATTAGCAAAACCTACCCCAATGGCTTCGCTCTTTAACGACAGATTGTAATTTTGTCGTTAAGACAACACACTAGTGCCTCTTTCCTAACGTCAAGAAATATAATCATCTGTTAAGGGTCAATTTGAAGGCTTTTAGAGTTAATGAAAAGAGCATCGATTCTATCAACTTAAAAAATTATCCCTAAAGTGAAAAAAATAAAAATAATCCAAATCCAAACTTTTGCTTTTGCGTGATTTATATTGAATTTGATTTGAATAAAAATACGCAAAAGACTATTATGTCCGTAATTAAACAAATTTACAAAAAGATAAATAAATAATGCTATTAATTTAATTGCCACATGTCCATTTTTGTATGTACGAAATTCCAGTTTCCTCTGTTTTACTCAAGTGAATTGGTTTCGAGAGCATTTCGCCCCTCCCATGCTACAAACAGTCAAATCTGAACTTAACCTTGTCATTCTTCTTTCTTTCTTCTCGAGCAGGAAGCATACCAACAACGTGCGTTGCGTATCCTTTTTTTTTTTAGAATAAAAATTTTCCCACAATAACTAGCCTTTTTTTACATAGTCCAAGATAAAAAGTTACGCATTGTTATCTCCAACTAAAACCCAACGTGGCCACTACTTTTGTTTTATTTATTGTCTTTTCTAAAGAGTATTCCTTCCTTTAAATACTAAAAATAAAAATGAAAGTTGTTTCTTTTACAGTAGTTGTCCCTTAACAATGCATGAATGACAAAACATACCTTATAAATTCACACACAAATAATGTTTGTGTTTATACTCTATCCTGATCTTTTTTCATATTTTTTTCTTTATAACTTTGACACCGACGATAAATCCTTACATCGAAATTTGTCAATTCAAAACGTCCATGTCAAACGCTGTATTTTTAATTTATTTTTTATTTTGTTTTTTATACTTAACATAACATAAAATTTTCATGTTTAAACAATTACATATAATTCCTTTTTTTTGTTGTAAATTTTTTGACACACTTTATATTTTCTTTTACTAATAAAAACCATATTTTTAAGATATCATCCTTACATTAATGAAAATTCGACCATATTATATATATAATAACTTATTAACAACAACAATAAAGATTGTAGTTATTCACACCCTTATATGAACACATTTCAAAAAAACTTTAGACAACTTATAATGATTAAAAAGAATCGACATAATCAATTTTAGCCAACTCAATGTCACATCATCAAACACTAAACTGACTAAAAACCAACGAAATCTCTACCAACAATTAGCCTTCATTTAATACTTTTGGACTTATACATTATTTAATTTAAATTTAAATACATACACACAAATTGATTTTTAAACAAGTTGCCCTAACTAATTCAACCGACTTAAGCTTCCATTTTCGTCGCTTAAGCGACCCCATACCAAACTGACGAAAATAGTGCCTTACTGCTCATGGTGTTTTTAACCGACGACCATTGCACTAGTCTTATAAACAACAACGTAAAAAGCGAACTACTAGTAAATAGTAGTTCGGAAAGTATAAGGACCTTTTACAACTTGTGTGAAAAGCGAGTCCCATCTTTGAAGTTATCGCGTAGTTTTCTTTTCTTACACACAGTCAACCATCGTTTACTTTGAAATATAATTTAGGGGTTTCCAGTTTTCAATTCTCCATTGATTCAATTCAAAAAAATCTCAAAAATGGCGAGATCTCAGGAAAGCTTGGATAAGATGCAGCTCCGTCAAAACTACCGGAATCTATGGCACACTAATCTTATGAACACTATCTCCGCCGATACTCCCTGTAATCAATCATATCTCTATTTCATTATATATATATATATTATATTATATCTAATTATTATAATTGATTTTATTAAATTGTTTCTAATTCGTTTGCATGTGTTGCTGTTGTTGTTCTTTATGTAGATTGCTGCTTTTCGTTATTCTGGTAAGAACTTTTTAGATCTTCAAATTTTCATTTTGTTATCGAATGTTTCGAGTTTATAAACCTGATCTAGTATCTATATACTATATACATATAGTTGTGTTTATTGTGTGATAAGTTATAGTATAGATCTTCGATATCGTATGTTCGGTTTTAAGTTTTAGTTTATACCTGATTGTACAATGTATTTATATTCATAGCAGAGTATGCGTTTAATGTTTACGTCCTTATGTTTGATTATCGGAATAGAGTTTTATAATGTTAGGTATATATGATCTTCGTTTGGTATGTTTATTGGTTAGGATGTTTAATTTTTTTTGCTTACGTGCTTTTACTTCTTTTCGTTCTCTTTTGGTGGATTAAGTGAGATGTTTCTCGATAAATCTTATTTTAGTTTTTTTTTACTAATGCAGTGGACCATGTGTATCATACTTGCTTCGTAAGCGAGCTCTCTATGATGATATGTCGAGGTATGAATAATTTTCCATCGTGTAAACCTTACTTTCATGGAGGGTAGTGATTTCGTATTTATACTGTTATTTGCTTGTTATAGGTATACTTGCTGTGCTGGATATATGCCATGCAGTGGAAGGTGTGGAGAAAGCAAATGTCCTGAATTATGCCTTTGCACTGAGGTATGCATCATCTTAAAAGATTGAAGTCTTGTTTGAACGTATTTGTTCGTGGTGACCGACCAAAGTCATGTTATGTGCATATGGTGGTTGGCATAAGGTAGCATGTCCTATATAATATTGCGGTCCCAAATTGATAGAAACCTTTTCTTTTACTAATCTTTTAGTTTGAGTATATTCTGAACCGAAGCTTGAAGTTACTTAACACTCTGAACATATGTTTAGGCATCGTCAATCTTCTCAAGTTAATAGCTTACTATTAAATCAGCAGGTTTCGACAAGTAGCATAAGCCTTTTAGTTAAATGATAAATTGCTTAGTTCTTCTTCTAAATATCTTTGTGTGTACATTATGTTGTTGATCATTTTATAGATTATCATTGATCGATGAATTGTGAAATCAGTTTGCATTGTGTGTTTGAGGGAAATATACAACCTATTTTATGATTAGAGTGTACATACAAACCAATAGATTACTAGAATGGCTCACTTAAAAACACATTATTTCTGGACCGCGTAGTTTGTGATCATTCATAATGTTCGGATGTGCCTGGTAAGCTGGTTAAAATATTATGTTAATAGTCAACATTTCACTAAACTATATGAAATCACTAATGATATTAATAAGTATAGGTAACTGTAAAGTATGATACATGTTGTTGGGGTGCATTTTAGATATTTGATTTCCTGAATGTTGTGCGAGTTCGGAAGTAAAGCCTTTCAAATTTTTTATTGGGTTATATGTAAGGTTATCGCCTAAAAATGACTATCATTATTTATGTTATTAATCCATGTAACAAATGCTGTAGCTTTCTATCTACTATCACTTATTATGATAATAACTTGTTTAGAACTTATGTTGTTATTGCCACTATCTGTCTGGAAGACTGGAACTATTTCTGATGCTAGTCGTAATAATTTTGTTTTTTGTAACTCGCAGGTTTTCCTGTGCTTTGGGAACTCAGTAGCATCTACTCGTTTTCTGTTGCAAGATGAGTTTAACATACAAACAACAAAATGTGATAATTGCATCATTGTAACATCTCCCCTCTTCGTCTTTAATGTCTATCATTATTTACTCTTTTAATCTTTGATTAACGTGCTCGTCGGTCATTATGTAGGGTTTCATGTTTTGCCTTCAACAACTTGCATGCATATTCTCTATTGTTGCTTGCCTTGTTGGAAGTGAAGAACTCAGTGAGGCATCTCAGTTGCTGAATTGCTTAGCTGATATGGTTTATTGCACGTAAGTCATCTCTTTCCTTCTCAACTTGGTACATTTGGTTATAAAGGTGGCAAAAGCGGGTGGTTCAGGTAACGGGTCATAACAGCAAAGTAGTTCAATAATATTGTAAATTTTTGACTAAACTGAAATGATGTCTATAATGCATTAAAGATACTCATTGGGAGACTTTCGCCTCTTTTGACTTTTTCTCTTTTTAGCTACGTTTTTTACTGTGCTCAGTTTGACCCATTGGAGATCAAATATAACCAAACTGATTATTCATAAGTAAATGGATTGAATTTGCCACCTTTACATTTGGCTAATACTGTGAAAGATTGAGTATTCTAACATATTTATTACAATTTACTTTTTGTAGGGTTTGTGCGTGCATGCAGGTAAGCAAACGTTGCTATAAAAAATCCGGTTTATATTAAATAAATATCTCTAGTACCTTGTAATTGAACTTCACACTACCACGTTGAGTTTGGCTGGTTCTGTTTTCAACACAATAGCTTCTGTGCTAAAAAATTAACTTACGTAGAGTTTTTTTCCGTATTATTATAACATATTTCAAGGCGGTTGCTTGTATATAATTTTGCAGACACAACACAAGGTGGAAATGGACAAACGAGATGGAAAGTTTGGACCCCAAACAATGATGGTTCCACCTGTGCAGCAAATGTCTAGAATTGACCAACCATATCCTCCCAATGTCGGATATGGACAACAACCCTATGGTTACCCTCAACAAGCACCACCTCCAGCTCAAGGCTACCCACCTGCCGGTTATCCTCCACAGGGATATCCCGCACCACAAGGATATCCAGCTCCAGGTTATCAGAGGTAATATGAAAGCCGAATGGATTTGTGAATGAAACTTATTTATACTTTTATCATTGAACGTCTAGTGGAGACTATATTTTTCTATGCTGTGAAAATGTTGTACATGACTTCTATTTTGCTTGATATTTGATTACTTTGGTATATTTGCCGTGGTAACATTTTGGTTCTTGTATGCAATTGTTGGATTTATTCATATTTGCGGATTTTGGTCTTCCGTTGTTTCGTCATGTATACGCTTGCAATTTATTCTTTTAGTTTTTCACCTTGAGTTCTTACCTCTTTTATTTCAAATAGCATTTTACTAGAAAGATATGAAACAACTTATACGCAACTTTAGAACTTTTTGTCCCTTTATTAGTTCGTCTTGACCATAAACTGTTTTTGAGGTCTAAATCTAATCTTTTGTGTTGTTTTCTACTATTTAAAGAAGGCAGAGTAAAATGACACTTTATTCTATATTTGTATAAAGACCAGTCTGAAGCGCTCCTTGATCTGGAATAAGAATGACAATGGGCGGTTTCATAATGGATCCAATAATCCCCACCCCCGGACCTAGTAAGATAAAAATGTCCCGATCCCCGATTTGGGATGCGGCATTCTCACCGATTTTTTTCTTTTTTTTTTCTATAAACGATACTAAAATGTATTAATCTAATCTTAGTAATATAAATGTATGTAAAAACGTAACAAACTTTATCCGAATTTTTTAAAGTTTGGCTTCATTAGTTTGTAATAAAGTCCTCTCAGGTCAGCCGTGTAATTAGTAAATGCCTGACGGCCTAACATTCTCACATGGGGTTTGCCGTTACAACTTGCTATTCATTCCATTAAGTCGCAAGTAAAACAAAAACGCCGTCAAATAATTAGTCGACATACTTTACATATTCTAGTCTTGATTCTTAAGATTAAATTAAAACAGTTAATAAACTAATACAACAAATAACAAAATTTATAATATTTTAATTCCATATTATGTCTATATTAAATGTCATACGTTTGTTGTTTTTTTAATGAATTTTTGAATAAATAAATATTATTTTTTTGTCTTAAAAATACAAATATCAATTATATATTTATTCTGTTTTTGGTAGAACACGAACCCATACTCAAATATCGGAAAACAACAAGTTGTTATTTCACCTGTTTACAATTATTTAATTCTATACGTAAAATAAAATAAATAATTCAAGATTAAAAGTCCTTCCATAAGAGAGAGAGAGAGATGTTTTATTTCCATGATGGATGCTTGAAGATTTATTTTCCTTAAAAAAGTCAAAAGCCCGCACGGCCTCAAAGAATAATCAATTCATTTTAAAAATTAAAAATTTAACTATTATTTTTGTTATATTTTAGTCGTAATTATAAAATCAAATTTGGATAATCTTTATCCAAGACATTTGTCAACAGTTAATCGTACTATGTATGTTTAAGTGTATAAAAAATAGTATAATACAGTCCTAAGTTAATTTTGAATCTTTTAAAACTTTACGTATTTTAAAGAATCTTCTTTTACATTATAAAATATGAATAAAATTTTTGTGTTTCTTAAAATAATTAAAAAAATTGCAACAAGGTTCAACAAAGGCAGCATGAACTTGGTATGTCAAATTATATTATTTTCATGTCCTGTTGTGGGTTTAAAATAATATAAAGCTGTACATAAAAGGTTAAAAATTAAAATAAAATGTTATATTTATAAGTCTTTTAAATTTTATCCATTAAAATAAATAATCCTCATATTTACATAGATGATTCCTCTTTTTATTAATATTAATATATTTTTCTTTTAATTAAAACAACGTTTTGATTGTTTCAAATATGAGAAATGACGCTACATTTGATGTCAAACAATCCAATAAATATCATTACACTTACACCAACCCCTTTAAAGTCTTAATAAATATGACTACCAATAAGTTTTTAGCGTACGAGTTAGGGGTATTTGTTTCGGCTAACATAACCAACTTCATTACACTTACACCAACCCCTTTAAAGTCTTAATGATTATTCTTACTTCATGCTGGATGATTTGGAGAATGCGAAACGAGTGCGTGTTTGGAAAAAAGAAGCCATCAATTGCTTACATTCTGAAGGAAATAAAAGCTTTTAGTTTCTTATGGGTTAAAAATAGACTCAAATTGGTAGAACTAGATTGGGAAAAGTGGTGTAAATTCATATTGTAATTATTTTTATTCTTGTTTGTTTGGCTCTTTGAGCTTTTGCTCGGGGTTGTTTTAATGAAATTTGCCGTTCAAAAAAAAAAAACATAACCAACTTATTAACTTATGTAATTTTTTATAAGCTCATAAACCTATTCTTTTTGGTTTATGAGCTTATCAAGTTGAGCTTATGACTTTAAATAAGTTATAAACTCAACTTTATAAGCTCATAAGCCAGAAAAAATGAGTTTATGAGTTTATAAAAATTAAATAAACTCAAAAGCCCGTTCAATAAGTCAAAACAAACACCCCTAATATGTTACTACATACTTAAATTTGTACTACATTTTGCCCGGTTCATCAGACTGTTCTTAGTTTAATACTGTATGTAACCAAAACTTATAGTTATAAAACTTATTTACCATCAGAAAATCTAGTGTAATTAACATGATTTTAACCTAGTGATATCGAAAAACGTCTTAAATAATGATTATATGGAGGCAAAAAACTTTCAAATGATGTAAAATTCGATAACGAATCAATATACATGAAATTTTCGATAACGTTTATTACAAAAAAGAAAAGAAAAACGAACTAAGAAGTAGCAACGATCGACGAATCGCCATAATAATCGTCAATACCAGAAGCTGCCCACAATCTTTCATTAAACGACTCTTGCAAATCATCATTTATAAACGTCATTCGACAAAGTGGACATGTTTTTCGACCATGATCCATCCACCTATCAATACAACACTTATGAAAAACATGTCTACAATTACTCAACACACGGATCTCATCCCTATCACCGAATTCATACAAGCAAACCGCACAACTATCAGGCGGGTCAACGATATCCGAGAACTTAACAACCGGAAGGAGTTCTCGGAGTAGGACTGATGAAAAGGATTGGAAATGTGTTATGGGGTCGGGTTGAGTCGGGTTTGGTTGTGAGTCGAATTCGATAAGGTGTTCGAGATTTATGAGTTGGAGAATGTAGGAAATGAAAGTGTGGATGTACGTTAGAAGGTTTATTATGTGGATTATTAGTTTTGGAATGAAGAGATCTGTGTATCCAACTGGGAATCCCATAATGTGTGTGTGAATATGGTTTGAAATTAGGAGAATTTTAGATCGGATTGAATCAAAGTTTGATAGGAATGGATGGTCTAAATGAGATATGATTTATAGAAAAAAGTTGGTGAAAATGGTGATGGTATGCTAGCATACAATACATAGTGAAGGTGGATGTGTTTATTTATATGTTTTACAACTACTTTTATGTAACTTATAAGTTCATCTAAAAGGTCTCTATCTATGTAAAGGTTGGTTTGTTGGGCAACCCTAATCTAGTTAGACTCATACAAACCTTGGTCATGGGTGATTAAGGATGTAAATGAACCGATGAATTCGAACTTGACATGTTTAAGTTACTCAAAGTCCGGATTGTTTTGAGCCTCATATGTAAAATCTGAGTTCGGCTCATGAGAAATTTTACAAGCTCGAGCTCGGTTGGGTCATGCTCCTTTACATAAGAGAAAATTATTATTTCATTATTTTGTGTATGTAAAATTATTTTTTCTATTTAATATAAAATTATTATTATTATAAAAATATAAGGTGTTTTTTCGAAATAGTATTTGATAATTATAAATAAATATAATAATATTTATTATTTAATTAAATGATATATATATATATATATATATATATATATATATATATATATATATATATATATATATATAGGGTTAGGTTAAAATAAGAACGCTAGATTTTGTAAGAACGTTTTTACGGTACTAAAATCAATTTTTTAAGCATCAAAACATGTTTTTTAACATGATTTTGGAATAATCTTATTTAAATAACTTTTTTAACCTTTTCAAATTTTTATATATTTTTTTTAAAATTATTTTTGTTTACGGTGGTAAAGATAATAATAAAATATAAATCTATAATCACGTGTTTTTATGATTACTAAGTTAAAATTTGTGATTTTCAAAAAAGAAAAAATCTCAATTTTCTTTTTTTGGACAAAAAATATATTTTTTTTTGATAATCGCAAAATATAGCATCATAATCACAAAAAAATAAAATGTGATTATCTTCACCGGTGTACAATTTGTTTTTTTTGATAAAAAGGTTCGTTAAGTTATTTAAACGAGAAGTTCCGAAAAACATGTTTATAAAAACATGTTTTGGACACTTAAGTTATTTAAACGAGAAGCTCCGAAAAACATATTTATATATTATTAAAAACTCCTTTAGCTCACGAGTATGAAGCTTTGGCTCGAGCTTGTTTATTAGACGAGCTTTAAGTTGAGTTTAAGCCCGACTCGAATCTAGCATTTATCAAGTAGCTCGGCTCATTTACATCCCCAGTCGGTGATGACCAACTATAGTTTGAAACCACCAAAGAGAGCAAGGAGATGAGGGTCGAACCTCCAGCCTGTTTCTATTAAGGTAATCTCTTTGTGGGTCCCAATGGAATTGGTAACTAAAAGGTGTAGCTTGTAATTAACCATGGCTATGCATAGCTTATATGTCTTCAATAAGCAATATCAGAGTCAAGACTACATGAATGGGATTGCATTATAATGTTTCACCAAACTATCAATAATGTAACATAGCTTAAAGTTTAGTTTAACCAATAATTCTTCTATATCATTAAAAAAAAATATTACTTTAATATACTTTATGATGTAATTTCGGTTAATAAAGAATCATTACAACTTTCTTCATCATCAAACTATTATAAGGAGCCGACAATTCAGGTCGGGTTTGAGTTAGTATGTTAGTGTGTTAAAATTAGTTAACCTGAACTTGAGTTATAAACACAATCAAGTTGTCGGGTTTGGGTTAATATATTGACATGTTGAAATTACTCAACCCGAACCCGACTCATATAACCCAAACAATAAGTATGTTAGCAGTTTAAATGGTTGGTTTCAGGTCAAATAAGATGGTTTTGTTCAATCAGGTCAAATGATCGAGTTTGTGGTTAAATGGGTTTAATTACCTTTTAAATCAATTTTTTTTCTATGATTTACGTAAAAGTAACGAAGAGTTTCTACTATGGGGTTTACATAAACGTTACTTTAGCTAATTAAGATAAAGTACATATCTATATTTATGGAATGTAATCTTTCTCACATAATAACATTGAACAAGTCTCCTGCTAATTTTATACTGTTAAAATTATTACCAAAGTGAATAGACAAAAAATATAACCAAAATCTAAGGACATTACTGTGATGTCGGATATACTATTGCATTCCAGAATGCAAAGAGCATTTTACATTTTTACCTATTAGGGGGCCAAATAATTTACTAGTGATGAAATGTAAATAACTAATAAAATTTATAGTATTTGACTGGGTCAATTAGTATAAAAGTTAAACCAAAAACATAATAATACTATTGAAAATGCATAAAATTTAAGATTTTATGGATGAATCATGGTCAACCGTGGCCTCCATGTAGCTCCGTTAGTGATGAGAACCATAAAAAAAATCTATGTTCACCTGGTTTTAAGTTTGTTCACATGTGAATTAACTTTTTTCTCTCGATTTTTAATCTCTATTAGTTTTTACATTTAATGAACTTAAACACATGTAAATAGAGACTTTTATTTTCTCCGTAGTTTCTCCGATTCTCAATCTTTGTCATTGTTAAACCTAAATGTATTTCTCTTAGATTAAAGGTTTAAATCTCGCTAATATAAAGTGCAAAATAGAATAATATACAGATGCAATAAATTGTGTTGTATAAAATTAGAGTTAATTACATGGGTCGTCCCTATTGTTTGCACCATTTTCACCGGTCGTCCCTATAACTTTTTAATTACACCACTCGTACCTAAGTTTGAATTTTGTTGCCACAGAGTCCCTATTTTGGATGTGACGTTAACTAAGCCGTTAAGTAATCTCACGTGGGTGACACGTGAGGGTATTTTCGTCCTTTTACCTTTCTCTCCCCCACTTTAATGTCTCCATTCCAAAAATCCCCAAAACCTCAAATTAATTTCCCCAAAATCTCCGATCCTTAAAAATCAACACAGATTATTGTTAATTTGTTCACTAAATTAAAAGAGTTTAACATGGATTCGTTCTATGAGATTTACTAGAGCTAAATTAGAAGAGTTGAAGGATTCTCTCAAACACACTACTGATGTCAAACCTTTGAATACCAAAAAATCAATAATAATTAAATTGAATACCAAAAGTTCAATGATAATTAAATTGTCACCAGAGACAATCTCACTAGCTCTACTCTCTCCTTCCCCTTCGTTTCACCACCGTCCGTCGTCGTTTGCTCGGCTGCCAAAGGCGGCTCGTCAAATAGTAAGCCGATTACCGAAGTCGTGTTTGAACCGTTTGAGGACGTCAAAAAGGAGCTCAGTCTTGTTCCTACTGTTCCTCAACAATCGCTTGCTCGTCAAAAGTATACCGATGAGTCCGAATCTGTAATTAACGAACAAATCAAGTGAGTTTTTGAATTTGTTTCGATTTTTGTAAATTTTGCATGATGATATTGTTTATAGAATTATGTGATCATATTCCTGATTTTATGGTTTAGTTGGTAAAACAATTTCAAGAAAAAATCAAAGTAAAAGTCAAAATCATAATCAAAGATTTAATGACAAAGCTGAAGTAACATACAGAAGACATTAATGGTGCTATGATTTTGCAGAGTTTCGGGAAGGGATCATTATCAACATCCAAAGATAAAGACGAAAAATTTAATATCCAAAGAGTAAAAATAAAGAATCTGATTCATGGACTGGAAGAACCGTTATCTAATAAAATAAGAAAGGTTGAAGTGGATGCTGAAGTAGTTAATGACGAAAGAGATTAGAATGGTTGAGAGAAAGGTAAAGGACGAAAATACCCCCATGTGTCATCCACGTGAGATGATTTAACGGTACATTTAACGGCACATCCAAAATAGGGACTCTCCAGGCAACAAAATTCAAACTTAGGTACGAGTGGTGTAATAAAAAAGTTATAGGGACGACCGGTGAAAATGGTGCAAACCATAGGGACGACCCATGTAATTAACTCATAAAATTAAATTGAAGAAATTTCTTATATTTCCGTACCTCAACTTGTTTTTATTATGTTAGATATTGTAAAATTATTGTCCTTGAATTTATAGATGCTATAAACTTCTTTTGAATCATTAGGCTAAAGGGAATAACACCACAAACTCACCACCAACTCACACTGCCACGTCAGCTTTCTCTTTCCAGAAAACAAACTCACCTTACTCAGGAAATAACACTCACCACGCACTCACCGCCAACTCACCTTACCAAACTCACCATATCATTTTCATTTAAATACTATTATGTATAAACTAAAAAAATTAATTATTAAGTAAACGTAAACGTAAACATAAACGAAATTTAAAACTTTTATTAAAACGTTAAAAACGATACATAGATAAATTAAAAACGTTAAAAACGATACATAGATAAATTAAAAACTTAGACGATACATAGATAAGCTAAAACTCCCAGTTATACTTCGCTTTGAGGTTTGCCCGAAATAATTCCCTTGCCGCTCGCCCGGACCCGGTCATGTGATCGTAGTTTTGGAAATATAGCTTCAGGTCTTCTTGTTCGGCTCTATAATTCAAAGCAGCAACCTCACTTTTTTTGATTTGCATATACTCACCCCGTTGTGCAATCTCATCAGCTGTCATCTCATTTACCATCAGCCTAGCAAGTGCTTCGTCATTCATAGTTGACGATGCTGAAGCTTGAGACCCTTTCCCTTTCTTTTTCAAGGCAGCTCTTGCTTTGTCCCTCCCTGTCCGTGGTGGTGGAACTTCGGCCACCTCATCATCGTCGTCAACACTAGTATTTAGATTAAAACTGACGTCTACAGAATCTGTGTTGAACGAACTAGAACCAGATGACTTCTGCTTCTTGTTGCTTCCTTCAGAGGGTTGGCTGAAATCTAGAGGCTCGACATCTTGAAATTTTGGATTGTATTTCAAGATGTCCCAACAATGACGATATCTAAACGGAATGCCAACTTCATTATGATATATCGCCATCGCTTTTTGCACGTAGTCTTCGTCTGCTTTTCCACTTTCTGTCGTACGTATCACGTTACTGTAAATTCCTGCAAAACGCGACACGGCAGGTCGAACGTGTTTCCATTTTCCGAAGACCATATCGTAGGTCCGACGACCTTCCTGTCCCGTTTTGCTCTCTATGTAGTTTAATATCTCTACCCACATGCCTTCACTCCTCTTGGTATTTCCTGCAACGCTGTCTTCGGAAACGGACCGCCAACCATTACATAACGCGCGTTCTTCCTCTTCTGTCCACATGGTTTGTCGGGACGTAGGTTGTTTGTCCACCTTAGTTTGGCGGGCGCGAGATGCTCTCTTCTTCGGCTTTGGTGGTGAGGTGGCAACGTCCTCTTGTTGAGTTTCTTGAACAGTTTCTTGATGAGATTCGGAAAACTGAGGGTAATAGCAATCTCCGAGATTGAATGAATGAATTGGAGACCTAGGTGGATCATTTTGTGGATATGATGACGAACCACCCATTTGAGGTTGAGAGTGATAGTCGGAGTGACCAAATGGCCACGGGGGAGATTGGGACGCATAATCACTAAACGTGTTTGTTTGCATCCCAAAAGATTGAAAGCCACGTTGTTCCGATGGCACCGGGTTTCGGTAAGGTTGGTTTTGGTAAGGTTGGTTTGGGTAAGGTTGGTTTGGGTAAGGTCGAAATAAGGTCGGTGAGGGGTTTCCTAGATGAAAAGTGCCGTCGGGTGTCGGTGGATTGCTTCGGTTGAGGGTTTTTGGTTGACGTTTCTTGGGTCGTGGAGTGTTTTGGTTAGACATTTTGTTTGAAGAAGAAAGTAATTTGGTTGAAGAAAGTAAGAATGGTTATGAATTTAGAAGATATGTGTTTAAAAATGGTTGAGTTAGTGGGTATATATAGGTAAAAAAATTGGGTTTAAATTTTTTTTTTTTTTTTTTTAAAACAATCTCAACGGCAGATTTTGGGGGGGGGGGGGGGGGCACCCATTTCACGCCTCACCACCAGGTGAGTGTCTCACCCTGCCATCTCTCTTTCTCACCTCCACTCACCGCCACCTCATGGTGACTTTGCCACCATTTTTGATTGGGAATAAGGGTCACGCGTGACAGTCACCATTTTTGATTGGGAATAAGGGTCACGCGTGACTTTCTCCCACTCACCGCCACCTCATGGTGACTTTCTCCTTACTCCGTTCAGCCTTAGTTAACATTTTTATTTTTAAGGTAATACTTTTTCCAATTTTAATTTACCATCATATATAGTTTCTTTATGTATCATTATTCTTATCTTTTTAGTTTTTGTAACTTGATGGTAATATTAAAAAAAGAAAATATGGTTATAAATGGTAAGTTAAAAAATTTCACATAAACTAAGTAGTTTGTTTTCTAATTAATAAAAAATCAAAACCATGCATGTTTAGATATATGATACTAGTACCTCCCTTACCCTACAAGCCAACTTATCATATCAAAATATTCCAAATAAAATATAAATTTGGATAATATTTATACCATCAAGATATCATAATTTTCTTTTTACAAAAGCCTTATCCTTTTGTAATCTTTATTATTTATTATACTAGGTTTTTATGGTTTTTATTATTAGTATATAATTTTTAATATTTGTAATAAGATGTTATAAAATTTATTTTAAGTTGTAACTTAATAATATATTATAAAATTTGTTAAATGTTGTTTGTATTCGTTGATTTACCTAAACAAAAATAAAATCGAAAATATTAGTGCACCTTTGAAAGTGAACACTTATTTTGGGACAAATGTTGCCAAAGTGGCAGTTTGAAATTGGATAAAACTCACACAAAAGGTGGGAGGTACAAAGTTCGAATCCTGTTGGGGACATTTACAGGCTCAAAGAGTCATTATCGAAAAAAATTTAAATGGCAAATTGAACACAAATTTATATTGCAAATTGAACACATTTTTTGAACAAAATTGGGACCGAAGGGGTATATATACTTTGTAGATAGCGTATTTGACAAAAACTAAATGTGTTTTGCATTAAAAGATAGCAATAATACTGATTTTGACGTTGAAGTGTGTGCCACATTATCTTTACGTTATCTATCTAAATTGGCGTTGAAGTGTGTGCCATATTATTTGACGTAACTAAAGAGAATTTTTATACTATCTAGTAAAACGTATATCGAATCATTTTTCATACCTCAATCTTATATCGATTCATAACGTTAGAAAAAATAGCGTACGTTTCAATTCTTACAAGAAGATATGTCAAGTGTGTCAGATTTTTCCACCGATCTGGTAAAATATTTCATATAATGGTACTTTAAATCATCATGTGTTATTAGATTCAAGCTAAATAACTTCTCAATTCTAGGTGTTCAATAATCGTGAAGAATTGACTGAATTAGTGAAAAAAGAGGCACGTTCTCATAGATAAGTTATTGTAGTCAAAAGATCAAGAACAAAAAATGGTTATTTGGCCAAGATTATATTTTTGTGTGAGGGTGGTGGTGTATCCATAAGTAAATCAAAGTCTGAAAAAAGTAAACCATGCAAAAAAAATTGACTGTCAATTTGAAATGGTAGCAAAATTTTCAAAGCCAAATGGTGTTTGGTCGATAAAGATGATAAATCCAGTACATAATCATCAAAGTATAATGTATATGGAAGGTCATGCATATCCAATGCGGTTGACTAATGATGAATTTCGTTTAGTTGCAGATTTGTCAAGTAATAATGTAAAGCCTAGCGAAATCCTTGCGACGTTGAAGGAGCGGAATCCAAAAAATGTTTCCTCAAACAGAACAATGTATAATGCAAAAACAAAAGCAAAACTTCGCACAATCAGTCAAGCAAATCTAACTCCTATACAGATTGTAATGTCATTTTTGAAGATAAAGGGATATGACTTTCAGGTATCGTACAAATGATTCTACTAATCAATTAGAAAAATTATTTTGAATCCATCCAGTTTCATATGAATTATTGCTCGCATTTCCGCATATATTACTAATGGATGCTACGTATAATACGAATATTTATAATTTGCCTTTTTTGAAATCGTTGGTTTTACCTCTACCAACAAAACATTTTCTATAGCATTCGTGTTGATAGATAAAGAAAAAACTAACAAATTTATTTGGGCATTAAGTTGCCTAAAGTCAGTCCTTGGCGAAACATATGAACCTCGAGTTATCGTCACAGATAGAGATTTGGCTCTAATGAGTGCATGTGAAACAATATTTCTGAGAGCCAACAAATTACTTTATAGATGGCATATTTGGCAAAATATTTTTAAGAACTGCAAAAAATATTTTCATTTGGAAAAAATTGGGATTCTTTTCATTATACATAGAAGAAGTTAGTTAAAGCTCCTACAATGACATCGTATACGCATTTCTATAACCAGGTTCAAGTCAAGTTGATGCATCATCTAGGTATTATTTTTTTAAGTTTTGTATGTAACAATCATTATAACAAATATATCATTAGCCTTTGAAACAAATATGTTTTATAATTTTCTGATGTTTTCACATACCTCCATGAGGTATGGTTAAACAAATACGGCCACATGTTCGTATCGGTGGTGGCTAATAAATCACTTAACTTTGGAAATTCAACCACTAACATGGTTGAGAGTCAGCATGCAAAGGTGAAATCAAGTTTGGGTTCCTCGCAATCATGATTAGACACATTTGTGCCTACTATAGATAAAGTTGTAGAGTCGCAAGTTAATATAATCAAAGAAAGCTTAGAGCGAAGCAGCATATTTCGATGGGCAAAATATGATCATCCAAGTTTCCAACTATTATGGGGTTGGGTTTTCCATAGTGCTATAAAAAAAAAATTCGCTGAAATTAGTCGTTTCAACGGACTTGAATTAACAAATAAAAATTGTGGTTGTCAATTGAGGTCGTGTTTCAGGCTACCATGTGCACATAAACTTGCAAGTTATTTAAATGCAGGTATGTTTATTCCACTAGAGTCGGTTGATATTTTCTGGAAGATACTTTATATTTTGCCATGTATATCGACACGAGATGGAAATTTTCATAGTGACCCTGAGTTTGAAATGCTATCTCAAATTCAAGACCCCGTTGTTCGCAATAATACACGTGGACGTCCAAGTGTGAAGGTACAAAAACAGAAGGAGAAAACGTTTGACACCCCGCCTCAAGATCCTCCTAGGCGTAGTTATTCTAACACGTCAAATCGCAATGGGTTCGATAAACCGGACTTGAACCAAGAACCTGCCAAACATAGTTCTTACGTACACCGAACATTTTTCTCTGGTCCATTACTGGATGAAATTCCACCAATGTTTCGACTGTTCGTAACGAACATACATGATGTACTTGGTGAAGGTAATTGCGGATTTAGATCAGTAGCTTCATTTCTCTGTTTTCATGAGAAATGTTGGCCGCAAATTAGAAGGGAGTTGTTAGAAGAGATAAGAATGTACCAAGCAACATACGTTAAAATGTTTGGAGAACTTGAATTACTAGAAATTTATCAAGCTATCGACCTTCCACCAGATACTATTGCAGTTCGAAGGTATTAGATGATTTTGCCGATAATGAGTTTTCTAATTGCTTCAAGGTACAACGTAGTTTTGCTATTTTTGAGTATATTAGGAGATACAACATGTTTTCCGCTTAACAACATTATATAGGTGTAATTGCTCGTGTACATGATGATCACTTTGTAAAAGTGGACTTGTAGGGATATTATCTGGTACCTCCAACACATCCGCAATGAAATACATATAGATATGATGCCGAATGGGAACGACCGTATAAGAATCTGTGACATTCGCGAATTTCTAGGTATATTTCTATCGACTCGTATTCGTTTTATTTATTTATGATTATGTTTTGACCCTATTGTATTTCCTTTTATGTTTTATTGTATTCTTATTTCTCGTATTTTATGAGTATCGTATTTGTATTTTATGTGGTTCGAATCTTTATGTCGGGAACGTTTAGTTCTAAGTGCCTTTAGTATAAGTCTAGTATGCTCTTATGATAAGTTTAGGGGTATTATGCCTTATTTATACGATTAAGATTAACGTTTAAAAAGTATTTCAATTTTAGTCCTTTCAGAAATTTATTACGAAACTAGTCCTATGGGAGAATTTCTATTACAAAAATCGTCCTCTACCAAACTTTTGTCTTATTACTACCAGAATTTTTGTCTCATTCACCAACATCACCTACCTTTCTTCTCATTCTCATCCATTCTCATTCTCTCTCTAGAAATAACACCCACAAACACTCTCCCTTCTCTCTAAAATAACCGGAGATCCGACCGTTGAAATCCAATTTCGAGGCTTGTTTATTGTTCACCGTGATCATCTTCATCTATCCTCTGAATTTCAGTTCGATCGGGTAAGTATTTCTCGGTTTTGGTTTTAAATCTTATTATTTTGATTCAATCCCGAAAACACCACTTTTCACCATCAAAACTCGGATTTTATTGAGGGTATTATACCTAAACATATTCCGGACATAGGTTTCCAATATGGGATGATTTTGACACCTAAAACACTCAGAAATCGAATCCCGAATGTAATTTTTCGTAAAAACCCAGTTACGTCACGTAACTGTGTTACGTGAACGTAACTGAGCACGTAACACACTTCAACATCACGTAACTGCCTTGTTACGCACGTAAGTGTCACTTACGTGACTTGCAGGTCACGTAACAAGCTTCTAGATCACGTAACTCTTGTTTATCACGTAACTAGTCCCTTGTTCACGTAATAGGTCGCGTAACTTGCTTCTTAATCACGTAATTACTTGTTATGCACGTAAGTATCTTGTTGGGCACGTAACTTGTATGTCACGTAACAAGGATCACGTAATTAACCCCTATGGCACGTAACTAGCTTGCTGACTTTCCGAAACGTTTGTAATCCCGTTAAATCGATATTCCTATTGGTCATTTTAAAACCCGAATAAAACGTTAATCGTTAAGGCATAACCCACTAGACTTAGAGATACTTAGACATGTTTATTTACGTGATGTTTAGGGCACTTAGACGTGGAAACTTGACCGTATTTGATTATTTCCCGACATATCGTGATTTGGATTGCTTTGCTATTCTGTGAGTTATTCGTTGCCCTTTTTACCGCTTTTACATTTTTGGGCATGATTAGCGTTGTATAAATGTATTTTATGGTATATTATGTATTATGGTTATGTATTATGGATATGATGCCTTTAGGTTAGCATTACCCAACTTGTTCCGCCTTTGTGGTAGAACGAGGCCCCGTATACACACCTGTTAGCTTTTAGCCGCCGGTTCGTATATATAGCGCTATATGGGTCTAACAAACCCTCATTTCTAACACGATGGATGATGGATGCGCCCTGTCCGTGTTAGTAATGTTATGACCGTTGATTTCGAGGACAACCTAGCGTAATGCACTAGGTGGGGTTAGTTGCCAGTATTGTTATGGTTCAGGTGTATCGTATTTACCTAAGGCTATTATCTATCCAGTATGCTATTTTTATGGAATGATTATGGTATTTTTATGATATATGTATGAGTATTTTATCAAAAGGTTTTGTAAACCTCACGTATATTTTGAAACATCATTTTCAAATGACTTATCTTCAAATCATAACACTTTTGGGTCAAAACGTATTGAAACTTTTATACTATTATGTTTTATTAATTATTGCGAATAATTCACCAACTTTATGTTGACGTCGTATTTTAACGCTTTTCAGGGATTTGAGGTTACACTTTTTGATGCTATGCTTGTTGGCTACGTGGATCTTTTGCATGGAATTTATTTTGCTTATGTTAATTCCTTAGTATCCCAAACGCTGTAGCCGTACTTTGATATATTCGGATGATTGTAATAACGTATTGTATTTCAAACTCTTTATCTATGTTGATGATGTATGGCTTACTTATGTTTATGTAACCTTTGAATCTCTGATACCGTATACACTGTACACCTCGGTTCCGCCATTTTTGCGGGGTGTGACAGAATCAACAAGATATTTACCTTCAACAAAGACGTCGCAATTATAAATCTTCTTTTGCAAATTGTTCTGATTAAAGATCTAATAAAATTAGTTGTTTTTTTAATTGTTTTTTATTTTATTATTATTTAGTATAAGTAATTATTTATTAAAAAATATAATAGAAAACAAACTTAAAAAACAACAAAAGAAAAGAAAATTATTATATTATTAAAAAAGGTAAAAGAAAATTCAAATAAACATAATCAAAAAAGAAAAAAAAGAATTGTGTGGCAGGGATGTGTGAGTCAAGGAGGTGCAATCTCACTTTATTAATATAGGTTAGTAATATATTGGAATGAGTAATTAATAAAGTATAAAATAAATAATAACTCGCGGTGACAATTTTGTAAAGAGATTTGTTACGAACAATGATCAGAATCGGGAGTTTTGTGTCTTTAACCGCCACAGACCTTCTACTTTCTAAAATTAAAACACATGGTTTGTGCCTATTTCCTGCTACTTTCTGTTTCCCTCAAATGTATAAAACTCAGCTTCCAAAAATCCCCAAACACCAAGTTAAATACAATATATAGATTCTTTACAAATTACAATAGAAATGTTCAATTAAATCGAATGGTTTCGAATAATTTCTACAACACCTTTGATCCAATTGAAGAATCGGATTCATTTCGCGTGTTTCATTTATGTTCTACAAAAAACAAAAAACTGGATATAGGAAAGAAAACATACACATTTAGAGAAAAGAAAAACCGGCACCAGTGAGGAGGGAGTTGTTGTTGATTCTCTGTAGGTGAACGTCCGTTGGTGTTAAACTAAACACATTCAATGGAAACTCCTCATGACCACCTTCAAGTTTACGAACCGATGTTGCAATGTTGAAACAGATGCGGTATTGATTCGGGACAACTTTATATCCCATTTGACCTTCAATCACTCTGAACCTCGAGATTTGATATACATGGCCCTCTTCGAGAAGAGCCTTAAACTTTCGTATATGATTTCTAGTGATGAAACCTTGTATCGAACCGCCCTTTTTGGTAAAAAAAAAAAAAAAAAAAAAAAACATGTAAGAAACTAATTTAACCCCCCACGGTTTCCATCGTTGATGGTAGAAATTATTGTATATTAACTGTTTTCGTGGCGTACCCTTTTTCTGGCTTTTAAAATTTTCAAACAAATTAGAAATTACCTCATCATCAGCCATAACCATCTCCAACCCAAGTAAGACATCACCGAGTTTTGTATTTATTGCTTCCCACATTCTACAAAGTCGTACATGAACAACCCAATCTTCTCTAGTTGGGTCAAGGGCTCCAATCTTGGAGTGAGACATGTTTTTCGAAAGAGACATAATTGTACGTAGTTATGGGGCTTGTTGATGCAAAAGTACCTTTTCTGGCGAACTAACTTATATAGAAAAACACAAAACCATCAACCTTTAGAGTACCTAAAAACGTTTGTGTTAATAACTTAGGGTAACTCAATAGTCTAAATATCATTATACCTCAATAATTAGTATGCCATTAATACCACCAACTTTTGGAGTACCTAAAAACGTCTGTGTTATTAACTTAGGGTAACTGAACAGTTTAAATATCATTATACCTTACATTATGGTAATTATAACACAGGGCAACAAAAGAGTCAGGAGTTTTAAATGTGTTATTAACTTAGGGTAACTGAACAGTTTAAATATCATTATACCTCACATTATGGTAATTAAAACACAGGGCAACCAAAGAGTCAGGAGTTTCAAATGCATACCATTCCACTATTTGGAATATCTCACACGTAATAAAGTCGACGACTCTAGATTATAAGTAACTAGACGTATTCCCGCGCGTTGCGCGGTGACAATTTCTAAACAGATATGTCATGAACAATGATCAGAATAGAGAATTTTGTGTCTTTAACTTCCAACAATAACACATTTATTTATTCAAACACCTTCTCCGCCACGGAATTGAAAATGGTAAATATTGTATCGCTTGCCTCATCAACAACATGCACATGGACCCTATACTTGCAACAACGAAAACAAACATTACAAAAAGCATGAATTGGGTAGGTTAATACCATAGTCCCTACATAGAACAACTCAAAACAATAACCTTATCATATGATACTTCAAGTTTACGAACCGATGTTGCAATGTTGAAACGGATGCGGTATTGATTCGGGACAACTTTATATCCCATTTGACCTTCAATCACTCTGAACCTCGAGATTTGATATACCTGGCCCTCTTCGAGAAGAGCCTTAAACTTTCGTATATGATTTCTAGTGATGAAACCTTGTATCGAACCGCCCTTTTTGGTAAAAAAAAAACATGTAAGAAACTAATTCAACATGGTAGAAATTATTGTATCAAACAAATTAGTTTTGGTAAAAAAAAAACATGTAAGAAACTAATTTAACATGGTAGAAATTATTGTATCAAACAAATTAGAAATTACCTCATCATCAGCCATAACCATCTCCAACCCAAGTAAGACATCACCAAGTTTCGTATTTATTGCCTCCCACATTCTACAAAGTCGTACATGAACAACCCAATCTTCTCTAGTTGGGTCAAGCGCGCCAATCTTGGAGTGAGACATGTTTTTCGAAAGAGACATGATTGTACGTAGTTATGGGGCTTGTTGATGCAAATGTAACTTTTCGAACTAACTTATATAGAAAAACAAAAAACCACCAACCTTTGGAATACCTCAATAATTAGTATGCCATTAATCACATTATAGTAATTAAAACATAGGGCAACCAAAGAGTCAGGAGTTTCAAATACATATCTCAATAATTAGTATGCCATTAATCACATTATGGTAATTAAAACATAGGGTAACCAAAAAGTCAGAAGTTTCAAATACATATCCCAATAATTAGTATGCCATTAATCACATTATGGTAATTAAAACATAGGGCAACCAAAGAGTCAGGAGTTTCAAATGCATAAGTATGACATTAATCATATTATGGTAATTAAAACATAGGGCAACCAAAGAGTCAGGAGTTTCAAATGTATTATGGTAATTAAAAAATAGGGCAACCAAAGAGTCAGGAGTTTCAAATGCATAAGTATGCCATTAATCACATTATGGTAATTAAAACATAGGGTAAACAAAGAGTTAGGAGTTTCAAATACATACGATTCCACTATTTGGAATATCTCGAATATTAGTCATCCGATGATTCTCCATTATAAGTAAATATAGATAATAGATATGGGAGAATAAAATAAAAAACATTATATAAAAAAAAAATATAAAAAATTGCATGAAAATGTGCAAATTTTGTCCAATTTGCATTCAACTTTCAAAATCAAACAAAACCTCTATTGTCATTCAACTTTGATTTTTTCATAAATAATTTAAAATATCGGATTTTTATCGACGTGTAACCACTTTAAATATCTCAAAAAACACTGATTCTTACATCATATGTATAAATATAAAAGTCGAATACACATAATAGATTTTTTGAGAGTTGGATAAACAAAATAACAAAACGGTTAAAGTTTATTGCATTCTTATGCAATTACCCCAAAAAAATATATATTCACTTTTTCAAAATATAATGAAATGACGATGCACTATAAGGGTATTTGATCTAACGGTATATATGTGAATATAAATGTCCGCCTCGTGTAAAAATCAATAAATCTTGCTAAGAATCAACGAAAAAGAATGAAAGAAAACACATCGTCTTCATTTATACTTCAGTGGTCTCGCCATCTCTACATACACCAACATCTACAACCAATCTGTTGTTCTCTGAATCTAGGATCCTGCCACAATTTCGCCTAGGAGACTGTCGTAAACATTTAAAAGTTCGTTAGTAACAAAATAATCGTTAACTTTTCATTAACTTAATTAAATGAAGAAAAACTTACTCTATCCCATAATTGTGGATCAAGCTTTTTATACACGATGATACTCTCAACTTTAGAGGGATCCAACATCTTCCATTTGCAAGTAGAATGAGCTACCCGATGTTGCCTATATTCACTTATCGTTTGATTCTTTAGCGAATTTAAACGCACTTTATTCAGATAGAACTTAACAGGGTTGTGACACGGGCTTCCACCAAATGGGCGAGTGTTAAATGGATAACCAGTGTAGTCCGCTTCTTGATACCAATTCAAGAAAGTTCTAGACGGTTTTTCTAATTCGCGAGGCAACATTATTCCCCTAAAGATTTGAATTGAATATCCCCACGATATAGATATCGTCCAACCTTTGGATTTTTCATAACATATTGACTGTTGTATGAGTCCAGCAGAATCTAGCTTCATTGGTAACATTAATCGCTTTAGGGCTTTTATTCGGGTTGTTGCTGGGAAGATTGGCTCCACGAGGTCAAGATGGTGCAACGAAACTAATGGTGTCACTGGGTGCGCTGATAATAGCCCAAACAAGCTCCCATACACATCATACTAGATTCATAGGTTTATTAAGTTAGAAAAAAATGTGTAAAATGATAAAAGAGGGCATATGTGACATAAAATTTCGTAAACAAATCAGACTTCGTCGTGTGAACAAAAGTTGTCGAGTTTCATAAGATTAACTACATTTGAAAAGAAGTTTTTTCTTTTAACCATTAAATTGACGATCAATCAATATAAACTCGTTTTTATCAGAACTGATATAATTAAAACCAAATTGATACTAATTAGGTGAAATGAAATGATGTTTTAAAGCCAAACAAACTAACCTGGTGAAACCCGATTTCTTTAGTAAGTGGCACACCAAGCTCGGCCATACAAGCTTGCAACCGATCATCAGAGCCATACAACCCCGGATACCTTTGAATGCACTCATCTTGCATCTTTTCCATTGCCACCGCTAACGGATAACTTATCGCTATGCCACCACCACCATACGCCATACCATAACTAAACACTATGTTTTGTAAATGACTCTCTGAAGAACTACCAATATAATAAAACTGATTATGATCATATTTATTCAAAACTCTAAGAAGATTCTCGGTAATAAAAACCGTATCATCATCTCCCATCACAATCCATCGTACATTATCCATCTTCATTCGTACGGTTTCTGACACAATCCTTGATATCCTAATAGCCGACCGGTCACCTAATTTGTTGTTGTAAGGAAAATGTGATGTGTCACTAGATATTCTCACGGGTGGGAGATCTTTGTCGAACGGGGCTTTCATTGGTTTATCTAACCATACAAATCCTCTCATGTTTGATGTTTTGTTCCACCATAATCTTATGTAGTTCTTTCGGTGTTCCCAGAGTGTTGATGTTGATGCAATGCCGAAAACTATGTGTTTTAGTTCGGTTTTTTCAGGTTTATCGGGCACTACAATAAACATACCAATTAGTGTCTGGATCAGTTTGTCACACAAAAGTGTGTAAAAAAATCATGTGATTTTGAGTATAGAGAAATGTAAAATATGTTCAAATCTATTAGTGTCTAGATCAGTTTGTCACACAAAATGTTTTGAAATATAATGTAATGTTTTATGTATGTGAATATGTCTAAGAAAAGTACATACGATGGGAAACTATGTGTTTCACTTCGGTCTTCTGCGGTTTAAAGATTAGTGTAGCAACATCGACGTTCTCCATTTTAACACCAGAGTGTTTTAGCATTGGATTTTGGTTGGAGTGAGAAGGCACTGCAACAAACATATACATCGTCATGCTTACATAAATTCATATATTAAATTTGTTGATAAAACATTGACAATTAGGATTAAGAATATATTTAGACGGATATAAGAATTTACAAAGTGGTAGAAGGCAAGCGGACAACAAGCTGCGCCGCTAACCCTTTTTGGATTGAAAATTTGAAAGTATAAAAACATAAGAATTTTAGAAATGTAGAAAAACTTTGCGCATATAGATCAATTTTTCACACCCAAATTCTTTTGCCAAAATTAATCAATATGTCAAAGAAGAGTACATACAATTGGAAACTATGTGTTTCATTTCGGTCTTCTCTGGTTTAACGATCAATGAAGTAAATGTGATGTCCTTGTATTTCTCACCAGAATTTCTAACGATTGAATCTTGGTCGGAGGGGACTTCAATAAACAAACAAATTGTTATTGTTAGTTGCTACATTTTGGAAATTCAAGATTACGAGAATTTCTGTTGCACTTATCAATGTGCATAAATTGTTCACTTAGATAATACAAGTGTTTATATCTATTTGTTACACCCGATTTCTTCAAACAAGACTAATAAACTCAATACTAATATGTATGTGAATATGCAAGAAAGAAATACGTACAATTGAGTATGTTGTAGCGAGGATCATATGTTTTGATCAGCTTGAAAGGGTTAACGATGTAAGTTGCAGCGATGAAGATGATGAGATACACGATGAGCTTGGGCGTTCCATTGGTCATACGAGGATTTGTGTTGTTTGGAGGGTAGTTTTTTATTTGATCCCAAATGAAGTAATTTTGCGTATGTTTCTTAATCAATTTCATATCTATATATGAAAAAGTATCAAAATGTTAAGTAAATGAATAAGATTGAGAAAATTAACAAGTAATTCTAAAGAGTTAAATTATATATAAAATGGTGGGAATATTGAAGAAGAAAGAATGAAGAATATGAATTTTGAAGGTTGCTAGTTTGCTAATCTGAAAAAACAATTTATATATAGATCAAGCTCTTCATTTATTACATCTAAAATTTCGAAATAATTTTATTTTTTGATTTTCCAAATCGTAAAATTTTAAAATGTAGTTTTTGCTAAATTTTTTCTGTGAAAAGTTTCGTAATCTTTTTTATTCAAAAAAAAAAAAAAAAAAAAAAAAAAACTATTTTCTCAAACTTATCGATTCAAAAATATTAGATTTTATGTTATGTTGTTAAGAAAATATAATAAAATAAAAAATATTAAAACTTTATATATAAAAATAACAAAAATGGGAAAAATTGTGAGGTAAATGGATTAAGTAGAAAGCGAGTAGAATTAAAAGAATTATAAAAGATCATTAATATATACGCGTAAAAGTAAACCATATGTTATATGCATTTAAAGTTAAATAACATATGCATTTAGAGACCTAATCCAAAACACCTTTTTCTTTTGTTGAAACTACATTAAAAATTTGATAAAAATTAATCATTTTATAAAAATGATTATTATTCAACACTTACCCATGTAGTAAAGAGAAAAATATGTAACGATTACAAACCATAGGAAGGGAAACCGGAAAAATTCTTAGGGACAACATCTATTATACCCGATAAATCATACAGACCATTTAACGTTTGACTAATGACTACCAAGAAATAAGGAAGGAAGGAAGAAAAAAGAGATTTATGTATGTATGAATAGTTATTTGATGAGATCACATATATACGAGAAGCTTAAACGAATTTATATTGATCAAATCGTATATTTTTGCACATTTTCTTAACGATTTCACCAAAAGGAAGATTCGGGTTCAAGTGAGAACGTATGAACAGATTTGATATCACATTTTAATTTAGTTGCTTGCGTATCTAAATTGTTATGCTTTTGGGTTCTTAAAGAGTCGAAACATTATACATTGATCACTATTGTATAACATTTACATAGATTTAAAACATCATACACTCAAAAACATGCTAAAAAACATCACCCATCTCATTTATCGTCCGTGGTTGACCATGTTTGCCATAGTGACAGAAGAACAACTGGTCCAAGAACCGGAGGAAGTGGCGGCGGCTTACTAAAAGTAACGATTGGATCAACCTCTTCCTTCTTCATTTGTTTGTTTGTCTCAAAACCATCATCCTTTACCTTCTTTGGTGTCAAAGTCTTGACTGCACAAAGCACATTCCATTTTCAAGTTCAGAATCGTTATGAATAAAGTGTTTAACAAAATTATAATCAAATCAGAAACTTGTATTAATTACCCCATGATGGTTTTAGAGGAGAAATCCTATTGAACCTATTCTTCGCTCGAAAAAATGCAGTTATTCCACGCATATGGGTTATTGTTTGCCTTGTTTCTAGCAAGAAATCTGTATCAAGCAAAAACAAATTCATTTTAAGGAAGACGAAAACAACCAAGAAATCGTAATGTTTTAGTTAAAACAAACAACTGCGGAGTATTAGACCAAAACGCTGATCACATATCGATATAGTAAATAACATCAAAGAATGTTAATAACTACGTTCGCAATGAAATATACTACTGCGAAAATTTCAGGCATTGTTCCAAGAAGCAATTCTTTCTCTAAATAGTTAGTTTCTGTCAAAAAAAAAATTCCCACAAAGGCAAGCACCTAGTGGCGGAGCTAGGGGTGTTCGACCCATGCCAACGAGCCAAATTTTATATATAATTTTTTAGTAAATTCGAAATAATCGCAGAATAACACGTTACGAGCCCCCCTTCGACTTCTCCAATGTGAATTCATAGTTTTGTCGCTTACTACGACATCCCTCAATACAAAATCCTGCCTCCACCTCTGCAAGCACCAAAGAGTTGAAGCGGATGGAAATCGAACATCAATTCTTCTTTGAAAAATAAGTGTTCACTAATCAGCCACCCATATGATATTATTATTTCTACTTTCTATCATAACTAGAAAATCTATTAAAAATTGTATCCATATTTTCTACAACATATAACATATGCAACAAACAAATATAGAACAATATATTCCATTAAAACTACTTACAATAAAGAACTTGAATAATTCAGATTATGGGGTGTTTGTTTAGGCTTATATAAGCGGCTTATTGCTATTTTGGCTTATGTTTCATAATCCCGAATTTTCCGACTTATATAACTATTGTATAAGCCCAAACAAAATATAGAGAGAGGAAAAGATGAATATTGTTAACCTGTGATCGTTCACCGGAGTTTTGAAATGAAATGAAGGGCCAGCCGGGGAATTATTAATTGAACATGTGTTCCTGAAGTTTCTGGAGTTCGTCATTGCAAAAAAGTATAGTGGACATAATATTGGGCTAAAATGAACTTTTAAAATAGGGCCTATTGAGTATGTTATACGTTAACTTATCTGGTTGAACTCTTTTTATAAACCGATTGTTTCCCATTTATTTCCGAGTTTATAAGCTTATTATTCACCGTTAAATAAGTTGAAAAATGAGTTTACGAAGATTAAACTAAACTAAATTAGACCGTAAGCCCCAAAAAACACTAAAACAAATTCATTTAATTTATGTTAGCTAACATTGTTATTCACTATATATAAGCATTTGCAAATAAAATGTCACACCCCGCATAGAAATGGCGGAAACCGAGGTGCGCAGTGTATACGGTATCAGAGATTCAAGATTACATCAAACATAAATAACCAAACATAATCAGCATAGATAAAAGAGTTGAATTAGAATACTTATTACAGTAATCCAAAATATCAAAATACGGCTACATAGTCTGGGATACTAAGGAATTACAATAAACAAAATAAATTCCAGCAAAAATCCACGTAGCCAGATAAAGCATAGTAATCAAAAGATAACCTCAAATCCCTGAAAAGCGTTAAAAATACGACGTCAACATAAAGTTGGTGAATTATTCGCAATAATAAATAAAACATAATTGTATAAAGGTTTTCAATAAGTTTTGACCCAAAAGATAAGATTTGAAGATAAGTCTTTTGAAAATGAGATTTCAAAAATAATTTGAAGTGTGCAAAACCTTTCTATAAAATATTCATAATCATATCATAAAATAAATATCATACTGGATAGAATATCAGCTCTAGGATTATACGGTACACCTGACCCTTAACAATATAGGCAACTACCCCACCTAGTGTCTCAAACTAGGTTATCCTCGATAAATATATTCGGTCGTAAGATTGTTAACACGGACATGGCGCATCATAATCCAAAATAATGTTAACAATGAGGGTTTGTCAGACCCTTATAGCGCTATATATACTTCCGGCGGCACAAGCTAACAGGTGTGTATATGGGGGCCTTGTACTACCACAAAGGCGGTACAAGTTGGGTGAGATCATCTTAAGCATTCATATCCATAATATGTAAGCATTGTACATACGTACCAATGCATACTATAACACATATGCCATACGGCCTAACATAATAACATAATATATATACATATCATAAAAATATCTTTGTTTAACGCTAATCATGCCCAAAAATAGTAAAAGGTAAGGGCAACGAATAACTCACAGATAGCAAAGCAATCCAAATCCTTAAATGTCGGGAAATAATATGATACCGTCAAGCTTCAACGTCTAAGTGCCCTATACATCACATAAATAAATATGTCTAAGTATCTCTAAGTCTAGTAGGGTTATGCCTTAATGATTAACGTTTTATACGGGTTTTAAAATAACCAAAGGGATATAGATATAACGGAATACAAACGTTTCGGAAAGTCAACGGTCTAGATACGTGATCCTTATACTTACGTGCACTACAAGTCACGTAAGTATCAAGTTACGTGTCATATAGGAGTTACGGGTATAATGACTTGACAAACAAGAAGACTTATGTGAATAAACAATTGAATTTACATGACTTGGTTACCAATTATATGCTACAGCACCATAATCACGTGTATGGAGGTCTAATACATGCAAGGACACTTGATTATGTGAACAACACCCATTTGCATGACCAATCATCAAGACGTAAATGGTATTACATATAAGTGGTATAACATGAGAATTACGTGAATAATATCCAATTACGTGACAAACATGGAAAGTTACGTGAACAAAGCACAAATACATGCAAGACCAATCTATTACGTGACCATACTCATATTACGTGAGCGACATTGGAATTTCGTGACCATGAAGTGAAATTACGTGAATGGAATAAGTATTTCGTGATCCTGAGCTGAATTACGTGACCAGAAATCCAGACTTACGTGCATGGAGAAGAATTTCGTGAACGGTATTCATATTTCGTGAACGTAATTCACGTGTTACGTGATACAAACTCGAATTACGCGACCTGAGCATACTTACTCGAACGTAATATGGATTTACGTGACCATGGGGACAATTTCGTGCACGAAATTGTGGAAATTACGTGCAGACCAGAATTTCGTGAGCTATGCCGGAAATTTTGCGAAGAAGATGACCGGAAATCGGGTTTTGAGAGTTTTTGATGTCCGTTTGATCTACAATTAATACCCTATGCCAGAATACCTTTAGGAATCATAATCTTAAATAAAATCTAAGTTTTGATGGTTAAAATCGATAGTTACGGGATTGTATAAAAATGGTATAAAAGTTTAAAATCAAAACGGAGTAATACTTACTTGATCGGAATGAAACTCGGAGGATATATGAAGATGATGATAAGGAACAAGAATCCGGTCTCGGATTTGAATTTGGACGGTCGGATCGTCGGATAATCTAGAGAGAAGTTTGGGGTTTAATGGTGGTTTTTTGAGTTTTAGAGAGAGAGAGTGAATAGAAACTTGGAGAGGAAGATAGTATAGGATAGAGACAAAATTCTGAATTGTAATAAGACAAAAGGTTGGTGGAGGACTAAACTTGCAATAGAATTCTCGCGTAGGACTAGTTTCGTAATAAAATTTCCGAAGGGACTAAAAATGAAATATTTTTAAACGTTAATTTTAATCATTTAATTAAGGCATAATTCCCCTAAACTTATCATAAGAGCATACTAGACTTATACTAAAGGCACTTAAAACTAAACGTTTCCGACATAAGGATCCGAATTACCCGCTAAAAACCCGATAGACATAAATACACATAAAATATAAATACGATACTCAATAAAATACGAATACGAATACAATATCATAAGAGAAATATAATAGGGTCAAAACAATAACAATAATACATAAAAACGAATACACGACGAATAGGGATATACCGAGAAATTCGCGAATGTCACAGTCTCCCCAAGTAAAAAGAAATTTCGTCCTCGAAATTATCAATTGGTACCACTTCCGGGAGAAAGGTGAGGATACTTCCGCAGAATTTCATCTTCGCGTTCCCATGTGAACTCAGCACCAAAGCGGGAATTCCAGCGAACTTTGACAATAGGGATCTTACTTCGTCGAAGTTGCTTAACATCCTTATCAACGATCTCGATCGGTTCCTCAACAAAGTGAAGCTTGTCGTCAATCTGGAGTTGTTCAAGCGGAACTAATAATGACTCATCAGCCAGGCATTTCTTCAACTGGGATACATGGAATACGTTATGTACGCTGCTCAGTTCTGCCGGCAAATCTAGTGCGAACGTACGAATCTCTCTATCGGATAATTCCCACGAATCGGTAGGAAATGAGCAGACTTCGCCAAACGATCAACGATAACCCAGATACTGTCATAACCACTCGAAGATCTCGGAAGCTTCGTAACAAAATCCATAGCAATACGCTCCCATTTCCAATCGGAAATCTTCGGTTGTTGGAGTAGCCCAGACGGTTTCTGATACTCAATCTTCACTTTAGAACAAGTCAAACATCGGCTAACATATTCGGCGATTTCACGCTTCATACCCGACCACCAATAAAAATCCTTCAAGTCATGATACATCTTGTCGGAACCCGGATGAATGGAATAATTAGACTTATGGGCTTCGTCCAGAATCAACTGACGGATACTAACCGGAACCCAAATATGCTCGAGGAGATACAGAACTCCATCCTCCTTCGGTTCTACCTCCAACGCTAACTTATAATCTTTAACACGGTCCGCTGTCATAATACCCTCTGGTGCTTGAATAATCCGAGCCTTCAAGCTCGTCTGAATAGATATCACCATAGAACGAATACGGACAGGTTCGACCGTTTCCTTACGACTTAGTGCATCAGCAACAACGTTCGCCTTACCAGGGTGGTAGCGAATGTCGCAATCATAGTCGTTTAAATAACTCAACCCAGCGCAGTTGTCTCATGTTCAACATCTTTTGATCGAAAATGTGTTGAAGACATCTTGTGGTCGGTAAATACAGTACACTTGGTCCCATACAGATAATGTCTCCAAATCTTCAACGCAAGACGACAGCTCCCAACTCTAGATCATGTGTCGTGCAATTCTGCTCATGGATTTTCAACCGACGCGAAGCGTAAGCTATAACTTTACCATTCTGCATAAGCACACAACCCAGACCTTTGTGCGAAGCGTCGCAGTAAACCACAAAATTCTCGGAACCAACAGGCAGACTAAGAATAGGTGCGTTACACAACCGCTGCTTCAATATCTGAAATGCTTCCTCCTGATCGGTACCCCAAACGAAAGGTTCACTCTTCTGTGTCAGCTTAGTCATAGATGAAGCAATCTTGGAGAAGTTCTCGATAAATCGGCGATAATACCCAGCAAGACCCAAAAATGAACGAATTTCGGTCGGTGACTTCGGTGCAACCCAACTTTTAACAGCTTCGATCTTAGCAGGATCAACATGAATACCCTTCGCGCTAACCACATGGCCAAGGAATTGAACTTCGGATAACCAGAACTCGCACTTAGAGAATTTCGCATACAACTTCTCTTTTCGAAGCACTTCTAGAACAAGACGCAAATGCTCTTCATGTTCCTTGCGACTTCGGGAATAGATAAGAATGTCGTCGATGAATACGATAACGAACTTGTCAAGATACGGACGACAAATACGGTTCATTAGTTCCATGAATGCTGCAGGGGCGTTTGTCATACCAAACGGCATCACCATGAACTCGTAATGACAATACCGAGTACGAAAAGCAGTCTTAGGTATATCATCTTCTCGAACTCTCAACTGATGATAACCAGAACGAAGATCGATCTTTGAGAAATAGCAAGAGCCCTGAAGTTGATCGAATAAGTCATCAATACGAGGAAGGGGATAACGGTTCTTCACAGTCAACTTGTTTAACTCCCGATAATCAATACATAAACGCATGGAGCCATCCTTCTTCTTAACAAAGAGAACAGGAGCACCCCACGGGGAGAAACTAGGACGAATAAAACCCTTATCGACCAGTTCCTGAATTTGTTTCGACAACTCGAGCATCTCGGAAGGAGCCAAACGATACGGAGCTTTAGCAACAGGTGCAGCTCCAGGAATAAGATCAATACGAAAATCGGTTTGTCTTTGGGGAGGGACTCCAGGTAAGTCATCGGGAAAAACGTCAGAATATTCGCGGACAATCGGTACACCATCGATCTTTATCGCAGAGTCTTTCTTCACCAAGTGAGCAAGATATATGACGGACGTACTCGCGAACTTTCAAACAAGAAATAACTTTAAGGCGTTTCCCGGCCTTGTCTCCGCGTACAATCAACTGATCTCCATCCGGCTTCTGAATACGAATAAACTTCTCATAACAGACTATCTCTCCTTTATGCTTCGCTAACCAATCCATACCGACAACGACGTCGAAACTACCGAGTTTCATAGGAATAAGGTCGATGGAAAAAGGAATATCGGCTAAAACGAGAGAAATATCGCGTATAACTTCCTTAACACACGCACATCTACCATCAGCTATTTCTACCTCATAAGCAGGCTCTAAGGGACTAGAAGCACGGTGTACTAAGGGGCGAAAGTCACTAGAAATGAAACTTCTATCGGCACCCGAATCAAACAGAATAAAAGCAGGATAATTGTCAACAAGAAATGTACCAGTAACTACTGTAGGATCCTGATGAGCTTCGGCAGATTCCATAGCAAAAGCTCGACTCTTTGCAGGGTTTCCTCTAGCACTAGTACCAGCACCAGGAGTAGGAAGGGAAGTAGATGATGCAAGCTTGGGACACTGCTGACGACGGTGACCCACTTCTCCACATTCATAACAAGCTCCAGCAGGCCTATTGCAATATTGCTCAGTGTGGCCCAACCTCTTGCAGCGTTTACAAACCCAGCACGCTACATTGGCCGCATGGGCACTATGACAAGTGTCACACTTCGGATATCTGCCTTGAGAACCGGCTCCAGCACCAGTCAATGCATAAACCTGAGGAAGTTGAGGCCTCTGCTCATGGCTACGGCTCCTCTTCCTCGAACTATTCCCATCTCTTCTAGTAGATTTACCAGTATCCCTACGACTCGCAACTGGTTGCAGTGTACCACCACGGATTGCGCTAGCGACCAACCTGCCAGCAATATCAACGGCGCTCTGAAGTGTACCCGGGAGATGAGAAATAATATGGTCTCGCATAGTCTGCGGCAACCCATTCGCGAACCGTTCAATCCTCTCGTTCTCAGTACGAGCCAAACGAGGAACCAGGACGCATAAGTCATAGAAGCGGTTCACATACCCACGATAGTTAGAACCTTGCATAGTCAGGTTCCAAAACTCATCCTCCAATCGCTGCGTCTCAGACGACGGCACATATTCCTTCTTCATCAAAACCTTCAAGTTTTCCCAGGTCATCAGGGTAACAGCAGCTCGACCCTGAACCTTCTTCACAGAGTTCCACCAAGAGAGGGCTTTACCCTGGAACAGATAGGTAGAATACTTAACCATGCTCTCCTCAGCACATCCAGATACATCAAACACGGACTCCATCCTTTCAAACCATTGAAGAGTAGCAACTGCATCTTCAGTACCCCTAAACTCAGCGGGTCTGCAGTCTAGAAAGGCCTTATAAGAACAGCCTCGGGGTGGATCTTCCATCTCAACATTTGGTCCACCAGATCCCACGTGTACTGCTCTTCCCACATCGGAACCATCGCGCCCAGACGCCATACCTTCTGCTCCAATATCTTGCATCACAGGTTCTTCAAACCCTAAATCAGCATCTTGCACTGGTGTCTCCTTAAGCTGCGCCACAATCGTTGGGATAGCTGCAACAATTTGTTCCGCAATCAGCTGACTGATGTTCGGAATAGCAGAAGTAACATTGGGGGTAGCAGAGGTATTCTGAGGCGTAGCACCCGCTCTCGCACTGGCGCGACCTCGCCTTGCCGACCTTCTCGGAGCGGCGGCGGCAGGAGTAGCTCTAGTAGAAGTAGCTCTAAAAGAAGTTCTTTTAGGCGGCATCTTCTACGAATAGCAAACGGAATAAATCAGAACGATAAACTGTATGTGCGACTAAAACGAGCAGGCCTCAAAACATAAAAAGCAAAATAAAAGCACATATAGCATATAAATCACATACAGGCCCACAAAAGAAGGAAATGCGCACATAGAGTAAATCAGATAGGTCCAAAAGCCTAGGTCATAGTCTAAGTGATTCCGTAAGGTCACTTAGTTCGCTATAACCATTGGCTCTGATACCAACTTCTGTCACACCCCGCATAGAAATGGCGGAAACCGAGGTGCGCAGTGTATACGGTATCAGAGATTCAAGATTACATCAAACATAAATAACCAAACATAATCAGCATAGATAAAAGAGTTGAATTAGAATACTTATTACAGTAATCCAAAATATCAAAATACGGCTACATAGTCTGGGATACTAAGGAATTACAATAAACAAAATAAATTCCAGCAAAAATCCACGTAGCCAGATAAAGCATAGTAATCAAAAGATAACCTCAAATCCCTGAAAAGCGTTAAAAATACGACGTCAACATAAAGTTGGTGAATTATTCGCAATAATAAATAAAACATAATTGTATAAAGGTTTTCAGTAAGTTTTGACCCAAAAGATAAGGTTTGAAGATAAGTCTTTTGAAAATGAGATTTCAAAAATAAGTTTGAAGTGTGCAAAACCTTTCTATAAAATATTCATAATCATATCATAAAATAAATATCATACTGGATAGAATATCAGCTCTAGGATTATACGGTACACCTGACCCTTAACAATATAGGCAACTACCCCACCTAGTGTCTCAAACTAGGTTGTTCTCGATAAAAATATTCGGTCGTAAGATTGTTAACACGGACATGGCACAACATCATCCAAAATAATGTTAACAATGAGGGTTTGTCAGACCCATATAGCGCTATATATACTTCCGGCGGCACAAGCTAACAGGTGTGTATACGGGGCCTTGTACGACCACATAGGCGGTACAAGTTGGGTGAGATCATCTAAAGCACTCATATCCTTAATATGTAAGCATTGTACATACGTACTCAATGCATACCATAACACATATGCCATACGGCCTAACATAATAACATAATATATATACATATCATAAAAATATCTTTGTTTAACGCTAATCATGCCCAAAAATAGTAAAAGGTTAAAAAGGGCAACGAATAACTCACAGATAGCAAAGCAATCCAAATCCTTAAATGTCGGGAAATAATATGATACCGTCAAGCTTCAACGTCTAAGTGCCCTATACATCACATAAATAAATATGTCTAAGTATCTCTAAGTCTAGTAGGGTTATGCCTTAATGATTAACGTTTTATACGGGTTTTAAAATAACCAAAGGGATATAGATATAACGGAATACAAACGTTTCGGAAAGTCAACGGTCTAGATACGTGATCCTTATACTTACGTGCACTACAAGTCACGTAAGTATCAAGTTACGTGTCATATAGGAGTTACGGGTATAATGACTTGACAAACAAGAAGACTTATGTGAATAAACAATTGAATTTACATGACTTGGTTACCAATTATATGCTACAGCACCATAATCACGTGTATGGAGGTCTAATACATGCAAGGACACTTGATTATGTGAACAACACCCATTTGCATGACCAATCATCAAGACGTAAATGGTATTACATGAATAAGTGGTATAACATGAGAATTACGTGAATAATATCCAATTTACGTGACAAACATGGAAAGTTACGTGAACAAAGCACAAATACATGCAAGACCAATCTATTACGTGACCATACTCATATTACGTGAGCGACATTGGAATTTCGTGACCATGAAGTGAAATTACGTGAATGGAATAAGTATTTCGTGATCCTGAGCTGAATTACGTGACCAGAAATCCAGACTTACGTGCATGGAGAAGAATTTCGTGAACGGTATTCATATTTCGTGAACGTAATTCACGTGTTACGTGATACAAACTCGAATTACGCGACCTGAGCATACTTACTCGAACGTAATATGGATTTACGTGACCATGGGGACAATTTCGTGCACGAAATTGTGGAAATTACGTGCAGACCAGAATTTCGTGAGCTATGCCGGAAATTTTGCGAAGAAGATGACCGGAAATCGGGTTTTGAGAGTTTTTGATGTCCGTTTGATCTACAATTAATACCCTATGTCCAGAATACCTTTAGGAATCATAATCTTAAATAAAATCTAAGTTTTGATGGTTAAAATCGATAGTTACGGGATTGTATAAAAAATGGTATAAAAGTTTAAAATCAAAACGGAGTAATACTTACTTGATCGGAATGAAACTCGGAGGATATATGAAGATGATGATAAGGAACAAGAATCCGGTCTCGGATTTGAATTTGGACGGTCGGATCGTCGGATAATCTAGAGAGAAGTTTGGGGTTTAATGGTGGTTTTTTGAGTTTTAGAGAGAGAGAGTGAATAGAAACTTGGAGAGGAAGATAGTATAGGATAGAGACAAAATTCTGAATTGTAATAAGACAAAAGGTTGGTGGAGGACTAAACTTGCAATAGAATTCTCGCGTAGGACTAGTTTCGTAATAAAATTTCCGAAGGGACTAAAAATGAAATATTTTTAAACGTTAATTTTAATCATTTAATTAAGGCATAATTCCCCTAAACTTATCATAAGAGCATACTAGACTTATACTAAAGGCACTTAAAACTAAACGTTTCCGACATAAGGATCCGAATTACCCGCTAAAAACCCGATAGACATAAATACACATAAAATATAAATACGATACTCAATAAAATACGAATACGAATACAATATCATAAGAGAAATATAATAGGGTCAAAACAATAACAATAATACATAAAAACGAATACACGACGAATAGGGATATACCGAGAAATTCGCGAATGTCACATAAAATGTTATGTTTTTAATGGAATAAAGTCCTAAATTTGTAGATAATTTCATAATTCATACAAATAAGACGTGGTGTTATGCGTCAATGAATTGTCATAGTTAAAGAAAAGTATTTACTTTTCTATACGACTCACATGTAAAATCTTTATTGAAGTGATAAAATAATTTGATTAATATTATTATCAAATTGTTTATTTTTATGTCGTTTACGTCCTCTATATTTAAAAAAAAAACATGCTTAACCTTTTGATTGTCATCTGGCATCAATTATCAAATATCTTTTGTTTCTATATTTTTACTAACGGGTGTAACAGTAAGCATAACATATAAATTTTTGGGCTTTAAGAAATCATAGGGCTTAAAGCGACTGCTTTACTTGCTTTCCCCTTGAGTCACCCCTGCTTGTACTTCATAAAAAAGATCGATTGATCGAGTTTCCCTATCTTTGACGAAATCGTTATTCCACACTCCCCAAATCATGTAACTCATGATCCACACCACCACTTGCCATAACAATCTTTTCTTTTTTGTGAGACCTTGACCACCTTCATGGGCTAAGACTTCATCGATTGTCCCATAATTAAAGTTGACCAAAATTCAATCAGTTGAATATTTTGGACCACCAAAACTCTATCCAATTGTACCGAATGATACAATGCTCAACGGTTTCAACTGCTTGATGATAGCATGGTCATAATGATGAGTCAAGATCCAACCTAACTCGATCCAAAATGACGCGTACCGGAATTCGCCCTTGACATAGTTTCCATACAAAGATGTTCACACTCCTTGGGATGATTTTGATCCATTCCGTAACCGGAGTACTAGAATGTTGTTAAGTCTTTTTCATCTACCATTTCTCTTAATCTGCCTCCACCCCCACTATTTTGTAACTCATCTTTTTCTAACACCATCTATAAGAGTTCAATAGCATAGGATCAAAGCCTAAGCATAAATCATACACAATTTATTTAAGTCGAATATACAGTTTAACCATGAAAAGTGAATTTATTTAAATCACTTAATAGGTTGTTATTTTACTTGGTTTTTTTTAAAGGCAAATTTTGTTTAGTACTTTGTTGGGTTCTCATATTAACGGACATGAATAGGGATATCCTAAACTAATTCACCAATAAAGATGCCGACACTATAAGAAAATTGTTGTTTCTAAACATTTTTTTTTCACGTTTATTGAAAATGTTTAGTTTTTTGTTGATTTGTTAACACTTTTAAGTGTGTACAAAGTTATATAACATTTATAAATGTGAAGAAATATGACAAACCTCACTTTTAGTTGTTTAAAAAAATATAGACACTTAAAAAGTATGTTCAATTGCACAACTTTTTCACTGAAAAATGTAGAGTGAAATTTGTAACACCTATTTTTTTTCCCACACTAAGAGTGTAAAGAAATACGGTGTGACAAATTTATATCTACACTTTTAGGTATGGACTTTTTTATATGTGTACACATTCAAGCGTGTGAAGTTTTTTTCCCTATACTTATAAATATTTAGTTTTTGTTTATATTTATACTTTAGTTAAAAATATATTATACACAATTACGATTATGAATAAGAAACATGAAGATATAAATATGTATATTGATATATTTGTTGTAGTGAGATGTAGAGTGATGAACGAGGAATAGGATGCAATAGAGATGCGGATGTGGACTGTGGAGTGGGGAACAGTGAATAGGATATGATTTTCGTAATTCGTGATACCGTTCTAATCCCGAATGAGATACACATTCTAAATTTTTGGGATGTTGATAACTTCTCTGCAATCGCAAATAAGTTTGGGAGAACTGTGGCCCTGTTCGACGACATAGAACATCGTTCGGATTTTTCATATGGTAAGGTTGGTATCATGACCAGCTTGTGTCGCAAAATTAACGATGAAATGGTTATTTCGGCGGAAGGTAGAACTATTAAAATTGGTATTGTCGAAACGGAAGAAGATGTTTTTCCGTTTAAGCCTGCAGAAGTGTACAACGACTTTTCTTCTGAAGACGAATCGGATAAGGATGATGATGGTGATATGAGTATGGGTGTCTCTGATACCTTGGTTGGTATTGTAGATCGGGAACCAGGCGAATTTGTTCCTGAGGAAGATGACTTGGAGATGGCTGCACCGGAAAATATGGCCCCTATGAAGAACGTTGTTCAGGCATTGCACTCGCCGGAAAAAGAGAAGTGGAAAGGTTACGATGGATTTAATGTGCATGGGAATCAGGTAAATATTGCGGCTGACTGTTCAGAGAATGTTGGGAAGGATCATGTGGGACCTGATGTGGCAATTAATGTTAGGGAACAGGAAGTCAACTCCGGGCGTTTTAACTTCAATATTGAGGATTCGAGATTTTCTCCTGGACTTGGGCATGGTTTTGGGCCTACACAGCCCAATACCCCGGTTGGACCCAATGTATCGTTTTTTGGTGCTGGGCCTGGATATTCTCCAAACATGGATTGTAGCTCAAAAAAAAGGAAAAGGATCTCTTACAGAGGAATGGTATCGGGTGCTGTACGCTTTCCTCCCCCCCCCCCCCCCCCCCCCCCCCCAGTTTTGACTTAAACAACAGTGCTGCTCCCTCATGTTCTGGAGCCCTTAGTGATTCTTGTTCCATGGCTTCTTCTAATGCGAAAGAACTTGATAAAACCGCTGAAATTGGATGTGAGGTGGGTTTCGATATTAACCCCGAGAATCAGGTATTGAAGAGTGTGTTGGAGGTTACTGGTGAGAACATTGTGTCCCAATGAATGTCCTATCTCTAAATATAAGAGGAATTGGGTTGAACCACAAAGTGAGATGGGTTAATCGGCTCAAGGCAAAACACAAACCGAATTTTGTCGGTCTGCAGGAAACTATGATGGTTAATTATAATAATATCGATGTTAATGGGTGTTGGGATTATGATAATTATGACTTTGTTGGAAGTAATTCGATTGGTAGATCAGGTGGTTTGCTTTGTATGTGGGATAGAGATTTTTTCACTATTGAAGATTCAATTCAAGATAGATATTTCTTAATTTGTGGAGGTAAGTGGAGGGGTGTACAGGGGAAAATCTTTTTTGCTAATATATATGCTCCACAAGCACCTTCTGATAAGATCAAGTTATGGACTGTGCTGATAGATATTAAAAATAATAATCCGGGTATTTGGGTCTTTCTTGGGGACTTCAATGCGGTGCGGAGTTTCGACGAGCGTTTTAATTCGGAATTTTGCCCTGTTACAGCCGTGGCTTTCAACAGTTTTATTTTAAACGCGGGTCTTCATGAGTATTCCATGGGAGGGCTTAGATTTACGTATTGCTCTCTGGTTGGGGCTAAACTGAGTAAGTTAGACCTGTTCCTTGTCTGCTCGAACTTTTTGGGTCTTTTCCCTTCTGCTTGTGTTACGGCACATCCTCGGGAATTATCGGACCATAGCCCCATAACATTATCCTGTAGTAAAATCGACTTTGGGCCCCTGCCGTTCCGTTTCTTTAACTCTTGGTTGCTTAGGGAAGGTTGCGAACCCACAGTGACCAATGCTTGCTCTCGCTTCCAAGGGTTCGGGAATCCGGATTCTTTCCTTCTTGCTAAGCTTAAATTTCTGAAGGTTGAACTTCGTATGTGGAGACGTGCTGGTCATAATGAGGAGAATTCAGAGTTATTCTTAGCAAAGGAGCTGATTAAAACTTTGGATTTTATCGCCGAATCCAGATGCCTTACTCCGCAGGAACTCACCTATAGGAGGGACGGTATCAAAAAGATGGTGGAAATAGAGAAACTTATCACACTTGACATCAAACAGAAAGCTAAAATCAAGTGGGCAATTGACGGCGACGAAAACTCTAAATTTTTTCACGGGTATTTGAACAACAGGAATAGACGAAGCAGAATACATGGGCTTAATATCAATGGTCAGTGGATTTCGGATGCTAATCAGGTGAAGTTGGAGGTGTTCGAGTTTTTCAATTCTAAGTTCAAGGAGGAGTGGCCTTCCCGTCCCAAATTAGTGAGTCCTCTGTTTAAACAACTCCCTAGTCATGATGCTGAATTTTTAGAATCAACCTTCTCTATGGATGAAATTAAGAGTGCTGTTTGGGCTTGTGGTGGAGACAAGGCTCCCGATCCCGATGGATTTACTTTTGCGTTTATTAAAAAATTTTGGGACGTTCTAAAATGTGATTTCTTGAATATGGTGCGGCATTTTGAAAGATTTGGTAGGCTTGCCCATGGCTGTAATTCGTCGTTTATAACCCTTATCCCCAAAATAAAAGATCCCATCAATCTAAGTGATTATCGTCCGATTAGTCTAATCGGTTGTTTGTATAAGGTAATCGCGAAAATGCTTGCAAATAGGCTGAAGTCAGTGATAGGTAGTGTTGTTGATGTTACTCAAACGGCTTTCATCAAAGATAGAAATATTCTTGAAGGCCCGCTCATTATAAATGAAGTTTGTAATTGGATTAAAAAGAAAAAAGGAAAAGCACTTATCTTCAAAGTTGATTTTGACAAGGCTTTTGATTCAGTAAATTGGGAGTACTTAGACTCGATCTTAGGTCAAATGGGATTTGGTGATACTTGGAGAAAATGGATGTCAGGTTGTGTTTCCTCCGCTCGGGCTTCGATTCTTGTAAATGGAGTGCCTACCAAAGAATTCCATCTCAAAAAAGGAATTAGGCAAGGGGACCCTCTTTCCCCTTTCTTATTTATTATTGCTATGGAAGGTCTTAATGTGGCTATTAAAGCGGCGGTGGATAAAGGTATATTTAAAGGCATCTCTATTCCTAACGGTGACACAGTGATATCTCATATGTTTTATGCGGACGACGCCATTTTTGTTGGTGAGTGGGAGAAAAAGAACCTCAAAAACCTTGCGAGAATTCTGCGGTGTTTTCATGTTTCCTCCGGTTTAAAAGTTAATTTTCACAAGTCGAAAGTCTTTGGTATTGGTGTGAATCCGAATGAAGTTAATGATTGGGCTAATGTACTTGGATGTGAGCCGGCTTGTCTACCATTTATGTACCTCGGAGTTCCCGTTGGGATGAATATGAATTTGAAAAAGGCATGGAGACCGGTCCTTGACAGGTTCCTTGCAAAGTTATCTCTTTGGAAGGCTAGAACCTTATCTTTTGGGGGGAGGTTGACCTTGATCAAAAGCGTACTTGGCAGCCTACCGATCTACTATTTTTCTCTATTTAAAGCTCCATGTGGAGTTATTGAGCAACTTGAAAGTATAAGAAGGAGGTTCTTATGGGGAGGTACTGAGGAAAAAAGAAAGATTCATTGGGTTGCTTGGGATAAAGTAACTAGTTCCAAAGATAAAGGAGGGCTTGGTGTCGTTCCCCTTCGAAACTTTAATATTGCTCTTATTATGAAATGGTGGTGGAAACTTAAATCAGAACCAAATAATCTATGGTGCCGTGTTATTAATGGCATTCATAGATTGAAAGATAAACCTTGGGACGTGTTGAGTAAAAAGAGTTTGGGAGGCGTTTGGAACAATATTGTTGCTTTGGCGGATACCTCATCTAACATCAGCTATTCTTTTCTTAATGTTTTTTCCTGTGTAATAGGTAAAGGTGATGGTACTTCTTTTTGGTGGGATGATTGGAGTGGCGCGGGTAGTCTGAAATTAATGTGTCCTAATATTTACAAGTTAGAAAAGAAAAAAAGGTGCAAACTCGATGATCGCATTCGGAACGGGGCGCCGTGCTGGGACTGGTGCTCAGCCCCGTCTAGCCCTCTGGAAGTCAGCGAGATGAGAACAGTTGAGGGTATTATGCGTGCTTTTAGGCTGGGACTGAATAAGGATACCTGGAAGTGTAATCTCGGGAATGACGGTTTGTTTCGGGTGGACCTCATGCGTCGTTTGCTTGGCAATTCTGATGATGGTCCTGTGGTTGATAGTACAATGTGTATCCCTTCGATGAAAAGCATTCCGTTAAAAGTCTCGTGTTTCACTTGGCGGGCGGTTATGAATAGAATCCCTACAGGTTTGGAACTTGCTAAACGGGGAATCGGTGGTGCTTCCAAAAGTTGCTGTTTTTGTATTAATGGTGTGGAAGATTCGGACCACATCTTCATTCTATGTCCTTTCGCTAAGCTGCTTTGGAACCGGCTGCAGAACTGGTGTGGTATTACGTTAGTGCGAAGTCACTTTATAAAGGTGAGCGAGGTTCTGGATTGTGTATCAAGACGGGGAAGATGTCCAAAGAAAAAGGAGCTTATCTTGGCTATCATTCAAGGCACTCTTTGGAGCATTTGGAGGGCTCGAAATGATAGGGTATTCAATTGTAAGCCTTGCTCCATTAACTCAACCTTAGACAACATTATCTCTTCGGTTTTTTTTTGGGCTAAACATAGGAGTGTCGGGTTGGTTAGCACGTGGGAGTCTTGGCTTAACGCCCCGCTTTTGTTCATGTAACCTGTTTTTACTTCTGTTTTTTTTTTTTCCTCCTTGTACTCTGTTCTGGTTGCCGGCTAGCTTCTTGTTGGTCGGGTCCTTTTGTTTCTAATTATTTGCCGGTTCCAAAAAAAAAATAGAATATAGTCTTATCAATTTACTATTGTAATTAATTAATTAATTAATAATTATATGTACTCTTAATTGGCCGACATTTGATATATTTAGGGGTCAAGTCCATCAAAAACACATATCTTTAAAGGGATTTCTTTCGATTTAACAATCAAAAGGCAACTTAATTTCGTTATAAGTTCAACAAAGCTTAAAGAGCTAATAACTAATACTTTATGATATAGGTCTAATTGAGTGATAAATATATTATAAATACTTAAAACAGAACTTTGAGATGATAATTATTGAGCCTTTCTTATGATTGTATCGTTTGTCGATAAAAGTTGATACAAATTTTATCATCATGATTGGTCAAAAAAATGTTATGTATTAATTTATGAAAAATATTTTACTAATTAATGCACAAAACATGTAAACATTTTAATTTATTTTTAATTAATCAATTGCTAAACTTTGGTCTAAAGTCTTTTGATTAAAGAAACAAAACCAACCAACCAACAATCTCCACTGTGACATGACCAAACACAAGAATGGGACCATAAAATTAAATTTGTTGCATTACATATCTATTCTATCATATATATATATCTATAATATCTATAAAGCATTTTATCCATAAATCTTAATATTGAAATTTAAACATATTTACCCCTCATTTAATTATCAATATTTTATTTATGTTAATTTGCGAGCATTTTATTTCTTAATTTTCTTTTATCTATGCATGAACAAAAACATATTAAATCCTAAACACAATAATTTTTCAAACTTTAAAAAAAAAAAAAAGAGAACTAGAAAACACCGAAAAGTTTAATACTATTTTTATGGTTCTAAAAGAATGAGAATACTATTACTACAATGTAATTTTTTCCCCCTATTTCTTTGATCTTGTCGTGGTATCGCGATGGTATTTTACTACATTTTAGTAAAACAAAATTAAAATTATGACAAGCATCAATTTATAGACAGATAAGTGTCTCATACATATTTCAATCGGAACACATGATTAAGTCTATTATATTAGAAAGATTAAATGAAAGAGAAAGTGATCCAAGATTTTTAGGTTTACGTTTTGAAAACTTAAGACGTACAAAAAAAAAAATAACTCTTGTCAATGAAAAAGTTTGTTAGGGTACTTGTTTACGTTTTGACGAATTAGGATAACAACAAAACCATCAATGTATGGCAAATGTCACCACCGAACATTTATGTATATGGACGTACGACATACCAGGATAACTCCTTAATCATACCAAAAAGAAAAAGTGATTCCAACTCCCCAACAAGTATATTTGCATGGAGATGGTGATAAATCTAGGATTTCTAGTAGCAAATGTTTCTTTTCTTTTTTCTCTTTTTTTGTATTTCTTAAGTACAATTATTGTTAGAAAAACAAATAATCTATATTTACATTTTCCGAAAATCATAGTATCACATAGGTCAAATCAGTTCTCGCATGAAATTCAACTATTGGCTAATTGCTTGTAATCACAACTAGTGTTCTGAATAACGGGTCATGGCGGTGCCAAGGCGTGCCATGGCTTGGGGCAGTCGTCCCGAAAGAATACAAGACGTCTTTATTAGACGCGGCGTCCAAAATAATGTTATGATGGGCTTTACCGCGTTACGCCCCGTATTATTTGTAACGTCTTATGAAATTTAAGAAAATAAGGTGAAATATGTTAAATGCTTTTTAAAATGGCTATAAAGATATTTTGATTGTAAATTAGTAAGTATATCTTAGATTATATATATACTTAAATGTCAAAACAAACTTTTTAATAATTTATTAATATTTATATAAGTTAATAATTGTAAATTTATATATACAATAATATATAAAATTATAAAATATATTAAATTTTTGCCGTCTTATCACGTCTTCAAACGCAATGTTTCACCATTTTCTTTCAAAACTGGAGGTTTGTCAATGACGTCAGGGTTAATTGTTTGAAAATTCACCGAACTTGTCACTAATAACTATTGTGTGCATCCAAATAAAAAGCCATCTATTGTATTCGTTAAAATTCTATAAACACTTATTGTACTTAGTATTTGACTTGTAACTTGTTGTATGCTGACATGGCAAAGGTATTTAGCTATGTGGAATTTAGATAATTATTTTTTCCATTTAAATAATTATTTTATTTAACTTTAACTTTTATTTTAATTTATAGATTTGCAAGATTTATTTCCTATTATACTTTGAATTTAATAAGCAGTCAGACCATGTGTCTCCAATATTCAATGGTGTTTCGTTGACTTCTTTGGTGATATTCACAACCATAATCGGAACCTCTCCATCTCCTCCGGTCACCCTCTACGGCTACCTGTCCACCCCTTCGGTAACTCCTAAACTTCTCCTTCTTTTTCTTCCACCTACACCCCAAATTCGAAACATTCGAATCTGCAAATCAAACATACATTCTGCATAAAACCTACAAATCAGGACTAAATTCAATCTACGAGGAGATAGAGGGAGAAGACGGATTGTGGTGGTACAACTCGGCATATCCAACCAACGCCGTCACCTGCGATGAAAAGACAAATTTAAATCTTCGGCCTAATTATCCGATGAACGTGTTCGTATATCTGTGTGACTGTTTGTGTTCAATCTAGATTTATGTTTGAGATTTAGGTATTAGATCTAATTTGGGTTTTAGATTGGATTGTATGTAATTTTTGAATCTTTCAATATCAGTGATACGTTTCTTTGCTTTAGGTGTTAGATCTAATTTGGGTTTATATTGTTCCTTTGCTTATTATTTTAAAAAGGAGTATAATTATTATTCTAATAATAAATTAATGACATGGTCTCCTACGTGGACTAAGAACATGTTGATTTTTGAAGTGGTAACCGGTAACTTGACAAAAAGGTAAACCTACACGTACAATAACCATTTATAAAAGTTTAACATATACAATAGATGGGTTTTTATTTGAATATATACAATAGTTTTTCATGACAAGTTCGATGCATTTTCAAACAATTAACCCATGACGTCACGCCACGCCTTATGGTATTAACAACCTTGATTCAAAACTGGATGGACATGATCACTTTTTGTTGTATTACTATTTTTGTTTTTATTTTCCTTGCTATTGAAATTTATGAGACCAAAAGAATCAATTACAATTTTCATTTTTAGTTCAGAATATAATATATTTTGTTTAAAGGTTGATTATCTCAAAAACTGTAAATATATCAAACGAATAAATTACACCATTAAAACAAACGTTATTTTCTCTTTCTATAGAGTACCAATTCGATATACTCTTTACGGAAAATAAATTTCGGGTTTTGTAAAATTTATATTATAAAATCACAGTTTTATCACATTTGATTTTAGTAGTTTGACTTGTGATTTTTGTGTTTTTCTTTTCTAATTTAGTTGTATATACATCATATAACATATCTGGGTTTTGAAACTCGCATTTAGTGTTTATACCAACATATGATTTTACCTTACAAATATCAACATTTGACAAAAAACGGATTTATATAGAGTATGTCACATATAATATTGTTTTATTTTAAAATTCACATTTAAAATTTAAATCACGTGTGTTATTGTCTTATTAAATTTTGAAATTCTAAGTATATTATACATGAGAGAATTCAATATGAGGTTTTTATACATGTTCTAAGTTTACATGACATGTTTGAATTGATTTCACATATCAACTTATATGTGTAAAAGTCTTAAATTCACTTTTCCCATTATAAAATCAAATAGGATTTACATTTTTATCACATTTGATCTTAGTAACATCACATGTGATTTTGTAGAATTTATATTAGTTTAATTGAACTATATATCATAAAACTATTTTAGGTCTTAAAATCCATATTTGATGTAAAATAACATATGATATAACCTTACGAGTTGTAAAATTATACATTATATAACATTTTTGTTTTTGAAATTTACGTATTGATGTTATAATAATATGTAATATATTAACTTTACAATTTCAATATCCATCCGAAAACCTAATAATAAAAGTCGTTGAAAGTATATAACATCACTTATGTAATTAAAAAGAAAAACACGACGAACATCAGTGTAATTTATTTCGTCTAACGATTAACGCATTGTAAAATAAATTAATTCAAAAAGATAATTTAAAAGTGAAATTTTAATTTTAGTCAAAACCATTGGGTTTGAAAAAAAAAAATAATGATAAAGATTGTGGGATAACATATTCTATGATGAATTTACTTGTTAGGATAACATAAAGAAACAAATGGAAACAATCGCCCTTGACCACATCTAAAAATAATAATGTTAGTATATCACTTGTGTTCATGCTAGCTTGACCAACATATATGGAACAACCCTTAAACATATATTTTCCCTAGAAACCAAATAACACCCGGCCACACCATTTGGGCAAATTACTACCCACCAATAGAACATTTAGTTAACGGGGGTTTTTCCTATTGGTAGGAGGTTGTCCTCGTCTAGGGGAGGTCTTGGGTTCGAGCCTCCTGTCCAATTGGATGTCACTGTAACCCCGAATCACTAACATTGTCGTTCTAAAAAGAAAAAAAAGAAAAAAAATAATAAAAATAGAACATTTAAATTAAAGAAATGAAACCAACCAACCAACATTAATCCCCACCACCACCTAAGCAAACACAATGGAATTTTCTTTTTAAAGTGCTGCGTATTTACAATTTTATAAATTCAATTTTAATTATGATTAAAATAATTAAAAACGTCAATTTATAGAAGTTGGGTGTTCCTATTAGATACTTTCTGTATATATAGTTAGGTTAGAGATATAGAATAATAGAATAAAGAGAAAGGTACAAGCTTTTTAGGGTTAGGTATCAAAGATGAACAAAAGAAACAACTCTGGTGGAGGGCAAAGTTCTTTAGGGTACTTGTTTGGTTCTGATGAATTAGTGAAACAACAAAATGATCAATCTAAAGTATCGCCACCGCCGGTTTGTATGCCACCATATGGTACCGACAACTTGGAAGCAAATTCGTCGGAGAAATCCCCAACTCCTTTCAAGAAAGACGAATTCACCTCTCCTGAGAAATTCATCTATCATGGAGATCATAAGTCCAAAGGTTTTCTAGTAACTGTAAGTCTCTTTTGTCCTTTTTAGCCAAATATATATCAAAAGGCTATAGCAAGTAACTAGAAAAGTATACGAAAAAAATTAAACCTACAAATGATATGTTGTTCACTAGGATAGTAAATCGTTTTAGAAGTTAAAGGTGGCTTTAATTTAGATATAATCTTGCTCTATTTCGATGTACAAGTCTTACATCTCTAAAACGATTTTCTATCCAATTGAACGACATATCATATATATTATCGATCTTTTGTTTGGATCTAAAAGTAAAAGAAACAAAACATTTTTCATCATTTTTTCTTTTTAAGTTTTATATATTGACTCTTTTCTGGTGACTACAGGGTCGACCATCGACAAAGGTTAAGTCGGTACCTGGTGGAGATTCCTCTCTTGGCTACTTATTTGGAGATAAGTGATATATCTTTATAATCATAAACTTAACCATATCCATTTTCACCTAATAAGAAGATATAAATTTTTCATTTGATCGGAGCATGAAATCTAAACCTCATATGTTGATGTCATTTTCCGATGTATATCAAGGTGCTTTCCTACAAAAATCTATATCGCAATCGCTCATATTTCTTGTGGTAGTAACTATGAGAATGGTAAGTTTTATATTTTCTTGTTTTACAGATAGAAGTGATCCGAGATGTTTAGGGTTTGCTTGTTTGTTTGTTTTAAATCTTGAAGTTAATTTTCTGTGTGTTTTAACTGTGTAAATAATTAAGAAAATAGTTTGTAATAAATGTGTGCAATATTATGAAATGAACATATTTGTTTGCATATATTGCTTGTTTTGTAGTTATCATTAATATGCTAAATTTTAGATATATAAGTGAGCTTCTGTATTCCTTTACGAAAAATCGATATAAAACTTCAATCTTTACATCCTAGTTTAAAACAACAATATAGATTGATATGAAGAACTGCAATCATTCCTAATTAAGTAAGTTTTATGTTAAGTTTCAGTCATACCTCAATAAGTTTTGTTTTTCTGGTGCACTTTCTTTTATGTTCATATGAAAATGATAACATATATAGGTCTAGAATCCCTAGTTTCGTCTTTTTTTCTTTCGTTAATCGTGTTATTTTTGCTCATGTTGTTGAAGAAATATTGTAACTTACTCATAGGGTTTCAAATTTACCAATCCCAAAACAAGAAAATACAGTTTATGGATTACATCATATTTATTTTTTAACAGCAAGGAAATTTCTATTAGAAAAAATCCTAGCGGAGCTAGTGAAGAGAGCCAATTCCAAAGGGACGACAAGCTCGTAGACTATTAAGCCACTTTATCCGGTCACTCTATCCAGCTTAAAGAAAAAAAATTCTTATTTCTACATGTGTGCGATTGAATTGAAATTTAAAAAACCTTTAACTTTTGCTTTCTTTTTTCCATAATTTTGAATTGTGTATAAATCGTGATATCATGATCATCTCTAAAGGATACAAATCGCGATGATCATATCTAAAAACTATAAATCGTGTTAATCAAGAGTAAGTATATTTTCAAAAGCATGAAAGAAATACACATGTTGTTGAGAAAATAAAGAATGAGTATTTAATCTACATAGAAAGTTTGATATCATTGTGTGGAGAAATTGAGTAAGTCACATCAAAGTTGTTTGAGAAATGTATAATTAAACGGGTCATAAGCTATTATTATTTTTAGACACTTATATATATACATATAGGTGTTAATTTATTCTGTACCGTCACATATAACAGATTATTATATTAACAAAACATTGTAAGTGTATATAAACATGAAAAAAAACTACTTGTATGCATGAATTGAAGAGAAATAAAACACAGCCGCCACCATGGATTTTGGGTTATGAAGGGTCTTTACATTTTGGTTAAGGTCATGGTTCATATCCATGGAATCCGGCTGATATTGGTTGTTTTGCCACGGATTTTAGATTATGAAGGGTCTTAAAAGCAAAGGGGGCGACATATGATAGCCTTACGGTTTCGAGTATTTTATCTATCATCCGTTCTTACATTTCATCATTATTGTTTGATTGGAATTGTTTGGTTTGAGATTCCCTCGGATTGTCTCAATTGTGAGGGTCATGGTCGGTTTTCTGCTTGTTTTCATGCTTTCTATCGAGTGATTGTCCTGAGTGGTTTTGCGGTTACCGGATTAGGAAGGCGAATTTTTTCTTTTAGAATTTTAGATTTTTATAATTTGTAATGCTAAGGTTGTTATAAATTTAGGGTCGTTTTGGTTGGTCTATTTTCGTTTTGATCAATATTGTTGTTTAGTATCATGCAAGATTGTTTTAGGGCGGTGGTTTTTGTATGGTCGTTTCGGTTGGTCTAGTGTAATTGCAAGATTGTTTATGATCGTTTGGTCAAAATTATTGTATATACTACAAGAAAAAAGGTTTTTATGACGAGTCATATTTGATCACTAATATTAATATTATTGTAACCAATTGGTCACGACCAATCTTGAGTGATTACTTCTTGTCAATATAAATCCGTCAATAATTTTATTAGAGACCAAATAAAGTTATTTTTTTGGTCACTTATTTTGTTTAATGACCAAATTTAGTGACCACTTTTTTTGGAAGGGGTTTTGCTCGTGACAACAAATAATTATATGCATTGTTTAATTGTACCATTATTAAAGGAAGAGTGATCCCCTAAATGCAGGGGTTGGTTTTAAAAATGTACAGGATTTTAAAACATGAGTTGTCATTATTAATTATCTTTTTTTTATTGTGACTAAATAAGGCTATTAGTAACCAAAAATACTTGTTACCAAAGATTTTCGTCACTAAAGTCTATTTTTCTTGTAGTGTATATATAGTGTCGATATAATTTATAGTGTTTTGCTATTAATTTCATACAGAATTTTTATTTTCTTTAAACTTATCGATTTGTATAATCAAATTTGCTATTATTGTATAAGTAACAGATATCATTTTAAAAAGGGTTGAAAGCATGATCCACCACTCTCGCAAAGCATCCAATTAATTAACACCACAACATCTAAAGAAAAAAAAGGCAAAAAAGCAAAAAGACCCACCAATACAAAAATGGGACTCAAAACAAACATACCCTCTCATCAATGGAACCCCAATATATGTCTCTTCAAGCTTTTTGTGATTAAAAACATCCTCATATATATATTGTCAGACAGACAAGACATGCTCATCCTAGGAATCAAAGACTCAAACTCCACTTCTTTATATTCCAATATCGTATGTGTATATGTGCAGTGGCGGATCCTAAAAATCGAGATAAGGGGGGCATAATTATTTTTCGACCAATTGGGTGGGGGCAAACATATAAAAATTTAAACAAATTAGGCATGGCAGCACTAATTTTATACCAATTTTCTCTAATTTTTTCTGACCAATGGGGGCAATTGCCCTCCCCATTAGTACACTAGATCCGCCCCTGTGTATGTGTACTTCAAAAGACAAGTTAATTGACATTCCGCCTCTAGACATTCTTATCGTTGGTTTGGAAAATTATATGTGCGAGCGTCACAATTCATACAGATAGTTAGCATCATAGCATGGAGCAGTGGATCAAATATAGTATAGACGCTCGCCTCAACACAAAACTCGTCATTTGGTGACAACGAAAATCGTCTCTAAGGCATCAAAAATCGTCACCACAAACCTTTTGACGATAACATGTCCAGCCAAAAGTTGGCCCAATCGGATTTACAAAGGTCTAATCACTACAAGAAAAGTTTGTCTTAGTGACGACTCAAATTTTCGTCACTGATGTTATTTTTTTAGTGATGACTAAATAAGGTTATTAATGACCAAAAATAGTCGTCATTTCGTCAATAAAACCTGTTTTTCTTGTAATGAATTTTCGCAATATTGTTGATTTAATTTTCTTAGATATCTTGAAAACTTTTCATGTTAAGGGTCATACACCTTGTGGCTAACATTTATCCGGACCGACCCGACAGGTAGTCTAGTCGTCCATTATAGAAAGTAAATTTTAATAGAAATAAAGAATTAATATATTATATTCATGATAAGTGAACCAGTCAAATATGGTAAAAACAGAAAAATGGTTCTCACGTGTAGGTGCATTTATGTAGTTACTAGATTCGTATGTAATCAACGTTTATATCAGTCTTAGTATTGTTTGAATGAATATTATTATTGAGTGTTTGATTGATTATGTGCTTGAACGTTTACGTTGTGTTGAATTAATCAAATACGTATTTTATGATGTTTTAAATAATATTCAGGTTCATTCGCACGGATGAGGATGACATCCGTGCGTATGAAAGACTCATTCGCACGAACGAGTATGATAAACAGTTTGTTTATGAAACTGTTACATTCGTACGAACGCGTTATGGTTCGCACGAATAGGATGTTATTCGTACGAACGAGATCACGTTCGTACGAATGAAAAGCTGGGCCTATATATACCAGCTTAGGGTTTCAGTTTCGGTAAGGTTTTTAGGTTTTCATTGGTTCGTGCCGAATTGCTGCTGGTGTGTTTCTTGGTATTCCAAAGTGTTTATTAACGATAAACAATCATCCGAATAGTCTTCCTTAGGTCCGATCTTATCAATATTCATTGGTTTGATCTCGTTTCCGACGGTTACATATTCGCTAGATAATCGATAGGTTATTTCCGCTAGTCTATTGATATAACGTTGACTATAAGATCCGAACAACCCCAACAAAGTGGTATCAGAGCGTTGGTTGTAGAAATCAACGTTCTTCTAGCGATTCTTAAGATTTTTCGTTTTTGATTGTTTCTTAGAATTTGGAATTTTACGTTAAAAACCTTGTTTTTATTGTCTTAGAACGTTTCTGAGTCATCTAGATTAAGATCTGGGCAAATAGAAATCGTTTTGGTTTAGAAAATCGACCTGTAGATCGAGTTCTTAGCAAAACCCTAAAATTTCACGGCGCATACGAACCAAGTTCTTGACAGTTTTCATTCGTACGAATAGAGGTCTCATTCGCACGAATAGGGAGTTCATCCGTGCGAATCTAAGTTTTGTCTAGAATTTAAAGTTCAAGTCATTCGTACAAATAGGAATTTCATTCGTACGAATCGGTCAGTTCATCCGTACGAATCACTCATTCGTGTAGAGCTTAGGTTTCTTGTCTCATCCATACGAATCACCTTCATTCGTACGTATCAAGTCCTTCATTCGTACGTAGCAATTGTTCATTCGCACGAACCTGAAACAGAATCAAATTTTAAAATTTTAGATGGAATACGCAATGGCAAGTTCCAACACTAAGATGTCTGAAATGCTAATCAATGACGCTGAAACTGGAAGCATTAACAAGGTCCCAAAACTCATCACTATGGAAGATTATCCACACTGGAAACCTCGATTCGAAATTCACATCCAAGGAGTGGATTCAAAAATGTGGGATATGATTCAAAATGGATATAACGCACCAGTTAGTGAAAATGGAGACCCTATTGCCGTTCATAGATATACAGAGGAACAAAGGAAGAATTATGATATAGAGAAAAAGGCTTATTCTTATTTGTGTCAAGCTATTCCTAGATCTGTGTTTCATCAATACAGGACACACAAGCTATCGAAGCAGTTATGGGATGCTTTTGAGTTAGACTGTGAGGGAAACAACAAGTTGAAATCTATGAAGGGAAGAGCACTGAAAAAGGAATTCGACAATTTTACCTGCCTACATGGAGAGTCCCTATTCAACCTTATCATACGTTTTCAGCATTTGATTAGTGAGATGAACGGATATTCGGTAGAGACAACTGGTGCAGAAAGAGTAGAATGTTTTGCGGACGCTTTGCCAGACAGCTGGAATGGGTATATTGAAATGCTAAAGGAAAATGGCTATCTTGCTCGCACAACTTTGAATGATCTTTTTACTAAGCTAAGAGAGAAGGAGCAGGATGATAAGTTTCGTGCTCAAAGAAAGGGACACACTCAAGATCCCTCATTATACTATGCTGATCCACCTTCAGCCACTCCTACTCATGCTCCACTGAAGACAGCGTTTTCTGCTAAAGCCTCAACCCATTCAGGAACTTCAGGGTGTTCCAACTCAAGTTCAAGTCAAAATACTCCGGTTCAAAAGTCTCAAGCTCAAGCAAGTTCAGAATCAGCGTTTACAAGTTTGAAAGTCGAGCATTTTCATAAAGGAAATGTGGAGGGTGTAAATGAAGATATGGCTATGCTGAGTGCTTTAGTTGGATCCTATGACCAACTGTTGCAGGGAAAAATTGGAAATGTACACTTAACTGGAGAGGATTATGAGCAGATTGATCGTGATGAGATGGAACGAATCGACATTATGTGGGGTTTCGCTAATCTCGTCAGGAGGGCTAAAGAGTATGTGAAAAAGACTGGTAACCCAATCGGAGCCAACAAGGAAACTAAGTATGGCTTCGACATGTCAGCGATTACTTGTCACAACTGTGGACAGAAGGGTCATTTTGCTCGAAACTGTGAAAAGCCAAAACAACCAAGAACAGTTCAGAATCCATTCAGAGATCAGCAAAACAGGAATATGAACAGAAACGCTCCTGAGACAAACAAGAATACGGCTTTGGTGACGACTGGCTCGACTACCTATACTGGTACTGAGAATTCAGATGTTAAGGCCTTGGTTTTTCAAGCTGATGAAGGGTTGGATTGGGGAATTCAAATTGAAACCAATCCATCTGATGCTGAAGTAAATGTTGTAAAGATTTTGAATCTGAATGAAGAAAGTGACGGGGAGGAGTCTGTTACATCTGAAGAATCATCTGAAGAATCTTCAACAGAATCAGAAGCACCAGTGCCTAAAAGAGAGTTCGCAATGATGGCAGGAACTACTGAGTCATCAAAGGTACAATCTGAAACTACAGTAACTTCCTGTTCAAACTGTTTTGTTTTAGATAAACGAGTAAATGAGCTTAGTCAAGAAAATAACAATCTTGTTGATGAACTTCGTAAAAACAAAATCGTTAAGGGAAATGAAAAACTGTTTTCAGAAAAGAACAAACTTTTAGCAAAACAAGTAAGTGACTTGGAAATTGCTTTGTTAAACAAACAGGACTCGATCAACAAATATTTAAAAGATATTGATGCTCTTAAACGTGAAAATGCTTCTGTTAAAATTAGTTTTGAAACTTTAAACCAACAAGTTAGAAGTTATTCATCTGCATCATATCTTTTGGACCATATTTTGAAAGAAAAACGTCCTGAAAATGGGGAAGGGAAACCAGGGGTTGACTACAAAACTTGTCCACCTCCTATCTTTAACACACTGATTAAGTCTCCAAAGGAGGAAGGGGATGTTGAGTTCATTCTTCAACAACCAGACCCAGCTGTTCAGACCCCTAGTGTCCAAACACCAACTGTTCAAACACCTACTGTCAATACTAAAAGTAATGTAAACGAAAAACTGAAAGAAACCGTCATAGTTGAAGACTGGGTTTCTGACTCAGATGAGGAAGAAAAGGGTCCAGGTTTGGGTTGTCAGTTACCTTATCAAATGAATTTGGGTCGCAAACCTCACATTAAAACAGGTTTAGGTTATCAGGCTCCAAATAAAACTTCAAGTCAACCTAAACAAGTTAGAATTTTGAAACGACCTGAATTTAAAGGACCAAAATTTGTCAAAACCGGCGAATCATCAATCGCTTTTGAGTCAAAAGAATCTGCACAAGCAAAATTCATACCACCTCATAGGAGACAGTCACCCACAAATTCCCAGAAGCCACAAAATGTTCAACAACATAACGGATTTATGCGTCCAAATGCTATGTTCTCCAAACCTCATACACACCACCGGAGAATGACGCAAAGTTCTCAAAATCTTAACGAATGGAGAACTTGTTTTGATTGTGGGGAGAAAGGCCATGTTAACTATAATTGTCCAAATTTGAAACAAAGGCCTAGGAATAATGTTGACCAAAACAGAATGTCCACTGGAAATCGTTTTTCAAGTCCAAATCGAAATCGATTCTCAAACAATAGGTCATCATCTCCTAAACAAAACAATGAGTTGCTTCCTGCTGGTAAATCCAAACAGCAACCTATTGTTAAACCAATTGAAAAAAGGCCAATTTCACCAACTGTTTATGTCAAACGTGCATGGAAAGCTAAGAATGAAACTAATGGTACTGGACCTTCAAACGTGTCTGATGGTTCAAATGGAAATGGGTTGACTTACAGTTCCAAGGTGAAGATGGCAAACCCAAGGCTATTAAGGCTTGGGTTTGTTTTGGGTATTAATAATTTCAATTTGTTGTGCAGGTCGTCTATGATCCTATCAAGAATACCTGGGTTGTTGATAGTGGGGCGTCTAGGCACATGACTGGGAATATGAAGTTACTTTCTAATGTTAGATCAATTAAGGGTGGCTATGTTTCATTTGCTGGTGATAAGGGAGGTTATATTTCTGCTCAGGGATCCGTCGCAAATGACAAATTAAGTTTTGATAAAGTAAATTATGTTCAAGCATTGGTCAACAACTTGTTGTCCGTCTCTCAAGTTTGCGACAAGAAGTTTAAGGTGATTTTTGACGAAACCCAGTGCTACATTATGAAGAAAGAATTTGTGATTCCAGAGCACCTAATTATTATGCAATCACCACGAGTTGGAGATTTGTATGTGCTCGATATGTCGAAGACTACAGTGAATTCAACTGAACACCAAGCTTTTGTCTCGAAAGCTACTGAAAGTGAATCAATATTGTGGCACAAACGTATGGGACACCTCAGCTTGAGAAAGATGAATCATTTGATGCACAAGGATCTAGTTGTGGGAGTTAATGTGAAAACATTTCAGTTGCCGGAAACTTGTATTTCATGCAAGAAGGGAAAACAGTCCAAAAAGTCTCATAAAGTAAAGAAGTTCCACACCATCGATACTCCGCTTGAGCTTCTACACATGGATTTGTTGGCCCTATCAAGTATTCAAGTGTTGCAGGGGATAAATACTGTTTGGTGGTGACTGATGATTATTCTCGATTCTCTTGGGTCATGTTTTTACGAGAGAAATCTGAAACGTACGAGAATATCAAGCTGCTGGTTACTTCACTGGAGACTCTGTATAAGTTAAAAGTTCGACGGTTTAGAACTGATAACGGTACGGAATTTAAGAATCAGAGGATGGAGGATTTATGCAAGGAACGAGGAATTCAACAACAATTCAGTGCAGCCTATACTCCACAAATGAACGGGGTTGCAGAAAGAAAGAACAGAACGTTGATTGAAGCAGCTAGAACGATGTTGGCTGATTCGACACTGCCAGTACGTTTTTGGAATGAAGCAGTAGCTAATGCTTGTTACACTTTAAACCGAGTGCTAGTAGTGAAACGTCATGGGAAAACATGTTATGAATTGTTGCAGAAAAGAAAGCCTAATTTACAGTATTTGGAACCTTTTGGAGCTCCTTGTACTATGCTCAAGCGTAAACAAGATGGAAAGTTTGATGAAAAGGCTGTGGAAGGGATATTTCTGGGATACAGCACTCCTAACAAGAGAGTTTGGAATCCAGCCACTAAAGCTATTGAAGAGTGGTATGAGGTGGATGTTCAGAAGTACTCTAAACCGATTCCTTCGAAAGGATATCCATGGATGTTTGATTATGATTCTCTGTTTGAATCATTTAATCTTCCTG
>CAJVGC010000592.1:45427594-45699005 GCA_910822075.1 Senecio squalidus | reverse complement strand
TAATTTCACGTTAGGTCAAAAAAAGAATTAAATATATTTTCTGAATAGTATTCCCGTATAAACCCATGTTTTTTCCATAAACAAAAACTTATTTCCTTCAACGATACAACAACAAATTAAAAATTCATTAAGACACTACGCTTTTTAATCGTTTATCATTCTGCTTTTCAAGCCGAAAAAATATTTTCATTCAAGATATTCAAATTCAGTCTGTTTCCATTAATCCGTTAGGTAACACATACTTTCGAATGTAATGCTACTCAACTTATTGGTATTAAGACTTATCGGAGACCAATAGAAGCATATATAAACTTCCGATGATTATCATCTTCCTACAATTATAGAGCAACACGAAACACAATATTGTCAACTAACTTTATAAAATTTAGATTTTAAATTAAATATTTGAAAATTTACTTCATCAAATAACGTTTAAAGTTAAAAAATAATGGTTACATGAATACAAATTTTAAATCAATTAACTTAAATTGCCTTTTATTTATATGGGTATATATTTTTTTTATGAAATTAGTAATCGAATTAATTAAAGGAAATTAAGATTAGTTTATATTTATATTCATTAAGGACATATTACTAATTATATTTTACTTATAAATTTAAAATTTTAATAAAAAGTGAAAATTTTTATATATTAATAAAGATAAAGATAAAATAGTTATTATTATTTATTAGTTATTGTTGTAATTAAGGAAATGTCACTAATTGTAAAGTGTTTTAAATGATAAATTTTGTGAAAGATATAAAAGGGGTAGATTAATAATTTCAATTACTTAAATTTTAAGAGTTTAAGAGTTTGAAGGAAATGTTTTATAATATAGTAAAGATAGTAAAGATTAAAGATAAACAATGAGCTTAAAATAAATGCATTGAGCATATCATTTTAAATTATAAGATTATGTATATGTGATGCCTTTTTTACTTTCTCATTTATAAGTTTATCTTATTTTTAATGTTTGGGTTAGAATTTTTAATTACTCAAGTTTTAGTTATTCAGTTGATTAAGCCAATGATAGATAGGTAATTGAACATTTATCATAAGTAACTGAACATTTATCATAGAAAAATTAATTATGGACCGTAAATAAATGCGAAATGTAATCATAATACTTTTTTTCTAAATATTCAAAACTAACTCACATGTATTTTAATAAATAAATATTTAAATTATTGATTTACTTTACATAAATATTAACATTATTGATTTACTTTATATTAACATATTGGTGTGGTTGATTTTGTTTTTTAGAAAGTATGAAAGTAATAAAGATTAATAATTCAATTTTGTTTAAACTTTCAACTTTAAGTAAAAGATTGAACTTTTGATAATATAGTATATATAGTTTTCATAAATTGATTATAACATTTTAAGTTATGTATTTGATAAACAAATGTCTTAGAAATTTGATGTAAAATGATGATTTGAATATTGTTACACCAAAAAGTTACACCATTTTGATATCTTGATTGGAAATGAATTACACCAAATTTTACATCATTTTGATGTGTTGATCAAAACATCAAAATGATGTAAGGACATCTCCAATGTATGTATCAAAACATCAAAATTGTGTAAAATTTGGTGTAAACCTTCTTTAGTGAAGATAACAAAATGGTGAAGAAATTTGGTGCAACACTATTATATATGCACATTTTACATCAAATTTGATGTTTTAATATTCACCATACCGAATTTATATAATTTCTTATTTAGTATATATATCTTATTTAAATATTAATTATTAATATATAAAAGTTATATTGTTAACTTAATCTTATTTAGATGTTTAAAATGAGATAGGTCATGGGTATTTTTTACTATTATTATTTATTAATAAATATTATTAATAAGTTTGTAAAAAGAAAATATCGATATAAAAAACAAATTTATTCTTCTTAATATGTATCTAAAATACTTTGATCGGAATATTAATGAGAAAATCAACATGTTTTAGTTAAAAAAAAATATGTAATAGTATTGGTGTACATATTTACTGCATACATTGGAGTTGAATTCATATTTGACATAAAAATATTCTCTATTTATAATAATATAGTATAAATATTTGAGGTAACATTATAGATGTTGTAAATAACAATTTTTCTATAATGCAACAAACATATATTTTAGAACAGGTCCACTTAGATCAGTGTTAAATTAAATCTTTTTACATTTTAGTCCTTATAACTAACTACTCCGTAACACTTTGACGTGATTTGAAGAATTTACATTTCCATTTTCAAACACAAAATTTGATTACTTAAAAGTCATGTTTTGAAACAACATATTTAGTCAAACAAGTCCCTAATTTGTGAAAGTGGGAAACAAAGTTTCCAATATACTTTTCCAATTAGAACCATGTACATGAACCCAAAGATTCCACAATAATTAACCTACTAATTATTTTATTAATTAAGATTTCCATGTATTAGGCTCATGAGCTATCTTTTCAGGAGGTATAACCCTAGTATGTAGCCTTTCTGTGTGTTATAGACCATAAAAATATATATTAATGTCTACCATTGTCTCAACAAAGTGATACATGATTCAACATGAAAAAACCCTTTAAATAGCTAGTAATTAAGGTTTGTCTCAAACCTTTAAGCTATTAAAAAACATAAACTTCATGTTAATCATTCCATTAAGAGGAAAGAATTTTCTAATCAAATTATAAAGAAGCGATTAAAATTTATATGACAAAGAATAATGATACATAGGTGAACTATTCAATCTCCCTTAAATTTCTTACAATTTGAAAATAAAAGTTTATAATACAAGTTTCAATTATATACTATTGCATTAATTATTTCGAATAAGGTAATCTGTGGGGAGGCTACAAGCCTACAATGGTGTTGATAAGATTTTTTCGAAGTGAATAATGCACTTTTGTGAATAGCCTAATTCTGTATCCATACGATTATGCATTGCAACCCTCTCAAACCACGAGTTGTCATCGGTTATCATGTTGTTTAAAATCACTCAACCGTACATGATTGTTCATTTTGTCGATGTTATATGCTCTTGTCGGGCTTTTAAAATTGCCCAACGACCTTAAAGCATACCCAATGCTCGTTCCAAGTCATTTCTTGAAACGTCTTGGAATATCTTGTTCTTTTCCTCTATCGAACATTTAAACAATTTCACAAGAGTTGCCATTTTCATATTGATTCCGAAAACAAGGTAATATTGTCAGGATCGAATTAGCTAATGTAAACTAATAGTTTCCCTTCGTTAAGATCTTGATCTATTGAAGAAGTTCAGCAGCGGATGAACGCTTCAATATTTACGAGTTATCGAACAATAGAATATGAATAAGAATGAACAAATAGTATTGTCGAATATTAAGCCTCAATTGTATTAACTCAGAATATCAATACAACATGTTTCTTCTATTCTACAAGGATCTATATTTATAGACCTTGAGGCTAGCCTAGATGAACTAGGAAACTACATCTATCCTTATCTAGACCTATCGTTATCTAGAATAAAGAAACTCTATCTAAATACAAAAGGAAACATAATCTAATTATAACTCTACCAACTAGATTATTCTTGCACGGCAAGTTGGTCTTCCGTAGTAACTTGGTATGACCGCATCAACTTGACTTCTTCCGTAGCAACTCTAGGATCAGTAGTAACTTGGTTGAACAGCCGCACTAACTTGTCTTCCGCAGTAACTTCTTAATGTCTTCCGCATTAATCTTTCAAGTTACTTTTCCCGTTGTTAGAAGTATTGTTTAGGAGTTAAACTTTTTTATCTAAGTTATAACCCAACAATCTCCCCCTAACCTTGAACTTTTATAACTAATCAAAAGTACAAGTTTCAATGCTTCAACCGTATTATCTACTTCATTACAAAACAAGTTTAACTATTTCAAGTTAATTACATCTTTCTTCTTTCTTCCTTGTCTTGCCAATCAGCATCTTTTCCTTTTGTTTTCTCGTTTATGATTTGTTCCAGAATTCTCCAAACAAGTTCATGTGCTATTCTTGAATCACGAAGTCCATTTAGCTTGACTTGGATCATTTCTTCCAAAGTCTTCAAGTCATGTGGATACCGTTTATCCACCAAGTAAAACTCCATGGCTCCCTCCTTTCTTACTAGCGAGTAGACACCACTTCGTTCATACACAAACCATTTGACTATTGGATTCAATGGACCTCCATTCTTGAATACTGAACTTTTCTTCACGTATCCTGGTTCAAACAAACCACATAAAACGTCCATGGCATGATCAGTACCTGAGCATTCTCCTCTTAGATGAGAATATTTAAATTTGCCTATTTGGTACATTCTCTCTAAGTCATCTCTGTCAAAATCTCTTATTGCTCGGTGGAAGGCTAGAAGTACTGTTTTCGATTTGTCTTGCCTAGTAACTTCATATTCTGTTCCCATTTGCCCTCCAAGGAATTTCCAGTCAATGATCATAGGAGCCTTCATAGCTATAGGAGTAAACCTTAGTCCTTCTTCATGATTGATGTATGAAGAATAATCTTCTTGAGTAGTTGTAAGAGCTTGTTCTTCCACACCAGGTTCTTGTTTAACATTCACAAAAGGAATGTTAGGACTTTCTTGAGAGGCACTTGGAGCAGTAGAAGTTTCTACTCTTTGTTTCTTAGCTAGACCATGTACTCTTTTGGACGCTAGCTTCTTCCTCTTTGGCTTCTCAATAGGTTCATCCGTAGCAGGAGCAGTACTAACAGTCTCTTGCTCATGTATGATCTTTCTGCCAGTTTCAAGAGCAGCTTTCATGGCTTTCTCTTTGTCTTGCTTCTTCTTCTCTTGAATTCTGGCAAGAGCAGCTTTCCTTTTGGAGTCATTCTTCTTCTCCTTCTCCACTAGTTCCAAAATACTAGCCATCTTCATAGGTCCTAAAGACCTACCACTGTAGCCTTTAGTCTTGAGATAGGAGGAGTATTTCTGCCTATCTTCAGCTAGCTTGGCCTTTGTGGACTCAGACACTTTCTTCTTCTCAGGCTTGGCTTTGGCTTTGGCTTGCTTTTGGAGAATGAGTTTATCCTCTTCAAGCATCTTCATGGCGAGCTCAGCATCAGCTCTTTCTAGACCTAGAAGATAAAGATCATTCAGAATCTCTTCATTTGCCATTTCTTGAGCACGAATTGCATCCTCCTCAGCAATCTTCTTTAGCCTTTCTTTTTCAGATGGAGTAGGTGATTGATTCAGTCTTGCATGAATTTCATCCTCCTCAGCTATTTTCCTTTGCCTTTCTCTTTCAGCCTGTTCATCTTCAGCAGCCAGATTTTTCAAGAACTCAGCATTGGCTAACTCTTGTTTAAGATTTTCCCTTTCCTCCTTTGCTAGCAGATTTTTTGCATCTCTTTCTGCTGCAGCCTTCTCTCTTGCAAGCCTTTCTTCTTCCTTCTTTTCTTCCTTTGATTTCTCCACAACTATCACCTTGCCTTTATCTTTGTGTTCTGGATCATCAAGGTTGACTCTTTGAAGCTTTCCATTCACAGTAATGAACCTGTTGTGGATTGAGCATCAACAGCTGCTGCTGCTCTTTGTCTAGCAACTGATGCAACTATCATTTTATTTCTTTCAGCTTCTGCTCTCTCCTTTTCTTGTTTCTGCTTGTCTTCTTTGATCTTGACAAGTTGTGATGCTAAAGTGGACTCATCAGACATGACAGGTGTCTTTGTCATTTCTTGATGGATTAGCTCATCCGCAACAACTTGTTGATCAAAGGTAGGAGCAGGGCTTCAGATGTTGTGGTTGTAAGTGTTGTAGCTTCAGAAGGAATAGCTTGAAAGGTGTGGGAAGCTTGATAAAATGTTGGAGGAGTGGCTGTGAACAACTGTGGTTGAGTATCCGTAGCAACTTGACTGCTGACAGTAGTAATGGTATCCGCAGGAACCATTTCAGCATCCGTAGTAACTGGGTCCGTAGTAACTGGGTCCGCAGCAATTGTATCCGTAGTAACCATGGGGTCAGTAGTAACTTCAGGGTTGGTAGAAATTGTTGTATCTTCAACTTCTATTTCCATTTGTTGCTCCCCTTCTACTGTTTCTTCAACCATTTGCTTCCCCTCTACTGTTTCTTCAATCATTTGCTCCCCCTCAACCACTTGTTCCTTTTCAGGTGATGCATCTATCACCATTTTCTCCCCTTCTTCATCCACCACCATGTATTCCGTCTCTGTCTCCCTCTTAGGTGTACTGTCAATCTCCATGTCTTCAGATTGTTGGGAGGTTGCAGTAATGACAGTTTCTTCATTTTTCCTTTCTTCACCCCTGCTCTCCTCAGATGATAAAATATGTGTATGTTCTTTCTCCCCCTTTTTGTCAACTGGAGGAGAGTCATCAGAAGATGAAGAGCTTGATGGTCTGGGTGAAGTTCCAATACTGCGTGTGGTGATTCTTTTGGGCAATAGTTGAGCAGATAGGAGTGCCTGCTGAGCCATCAACTGTTGCACCAAGGATGTTAGTGTGACAAGTGTTTCACCTTGTTTTTCCACCTTTACCATTATGTTGCGGTACAAGTCCAACAATTCCAAGTTTTGAACAGAGCTACCCTCACCCCTTTCCTGTTGAGTACCAACAGGTGGTTGATCATAGGGAATAGAGAAACTCTCCTGCCTAGCAGGAACAGGTATCTCTCCCATGGTCTCTTGGCGCCAGGGACCACCTTCCAATGATGAGAACAAGTCCTCATCAATGGTTAGTGTTGCCGTGGTTTGGGTCTTAAATATGTTGATACTGTCCTGAGCTTCACTATGAGAAGTGAATGTTGCAGTAGTATCAGCCCTCCCCACATGGTCACCCCCCTCCTGATGGACCAACTCAGTAAGCAAGGGGGTATGCTCAATGTTTTCCCCTAAAGATGGTGTCATTCCTGAAGTTGTTTCAGGTAATGATATTTGAGTGTGAGTATGGGGGATAGTTTGAGACACAAGAGGCTAAGTAACCCTCTTGGTTCTTTTGAAAGCAACTTTGGATGGTTTGTGAGGTGTTGAAACTGTGGGGGCAGTTACAGAAGTAGTAACTGGTGCAGTAGCAACTGGAGTAGAACTCACAGTAGCAACTGGAGGTACACTTACAGTAGAGCCTGCAGTTGTAACTTCAAGGATGACAACCTCAGTACCTGCTACAGATATGGCAGTAGTGCCAACAGATATTGCAGTAGTACTTATGGTTGTAGCTGGTGGTTGGGACAGAGGTGCAGTCACTTGTCCTTCAGCTGGAGGAACTGTGATCACCATCATTGTAGAGAACAATGGTGTCACATTAGAAGAACTGCCCTTATTAACTGTTCTCATGTTTGTAAAAACTTTCTTTGTGTGTGCATGAGAAAAGAAAACATATTCAGATCTAGTAAGATCTTTTAGTTCACAGTTAAAAATTTGTTGGAGAAATCGTGGATACATTAAAAATTTGTGTTTTATGTTTAGAAGGTTCCACTTCATTCCCTCAAACATTAAGTATGAAAAGTTGTATGTTCGGTTTGTGGCCAAACATACCATGGCAGTAGCTAGAGATGAGCTACCTTCATGCCATCCTGTCCTCTTTTGGGATATACATTGTTGCAAAGTATGCAACAGGAATTTCCATTGGAGGGACAGTTTTGCCTTATGAAAAGTTGAAATGTTTAGGTCCCCCTGGTATCCCAATTTTTTAAAATTTTCAACAAGAATTGCATCAGAGAGCTGAATTATACCTGCCTCATCACGCAGTTGTAAGTGGGTGCGCACTGTTGTCTCTGAAATGCTTATATCTTTGCCATCCACAATGGCATTGATAACAGGTACCACCCCCTCAAGATTGAGTTCAGCGGAGGTCCAAAAATCCTTGATGTGTGTTTCATTGATTTCGGGATTGATTGTTAGCGCCGTTTTAATCTTGGATCGATTCAAGAAATCGATAATTGGATGGAAATCAGCATTGTCATCAAGTTTGGTCAAGAATGCCACCATATTGTGGGTTTTGTGAAACTGTAATTCTGCCATTGTTAATAGTTTATTAAAAAGATTCAAAGAATGATGAACAATTAGAAACTGGATTTAGCAAAGATGGAACAAAAATTTTGAAGATTTTGTTTACAACGGTAACTTTTTAGACAATTTAGGGTTCTTAAGAAAGTTAAGTAAATAAAACGGTTCAAAGAATCCCTATTTATACGGTTAAAAAAAAGGTAACAACTTGACGCTTGGATTTGACGCGGGTTATGATTAAAATCAAAGGTCCAATTGGAGGTTGCCATGTGTCAATTGTAGCTGTACCTCCCGCCGGAAGTTTAAAAATTAGGTCCAATAGTCAAGTGCCACGTGTAAAAGTTATTTTCAAGTTGTATTTGGTCTTGTCAAATCACCATTAATTAGGAATACTTATTGTTTAAGAAACCTTTTAATATGGTAATTTGCTGTATTAACAAATAATGGCCGTAGTAAGTTGATTAATGTCCGTAGTAATGGTATATGAGCCGTATTAACTGGATTGTCCGTAGTAATGTGAATTAATGGCAGTATTAATCCAGAGGTCCGTAGTAACACAATACTAAGCAGCATTAACCATTCCGACCATATTATTAGATTAAGGGCAGTAGTAGTTAAACCTTCCCTTAATACTGTCAATTTTGGCCGTACTAATCATACTTTGGTCAAAATTTGTCTTTACTATTAATGTTGCAGTAGTAACATAGTACAATACTAAAAAGTAAGGCACTTGATTCTTATCATAAGGTTACTACTGCTTCTCGAAGGGACTTTAAAATAGAAATACTAAGAGATAAAGGATGTTGATATCAATCCATATTGATCATTCCAATACTTGTAATCAAGAATGTGAATCTTCCCACATCAAATGCTTTTGTGAGAAGGGCAGCAAGCTGATTGTCAGTGTGGATTTTCTCAACATGGATCAATTTCTTTTTGTTACAATCTCTTATGAAGTGGTAGCGTATCTCTATATGCTTTGTTTTGGAGTGCTTGACTGGATTGTTGATGATGCTGATAGTGCTTTGGTTGTCAATATGAATTGGCGTGTTCATGAAGGAGTAGCCATAGTCCATCATTTGATTTTGTATCCATAGCACTTGAGCACAACAACTAGCAGCGGCAATATATTCAGCTTCTGTGGAAGATGTGGACACCGTTGTTTGCTTCTTGCATTGCCATGACCCCAGCCTAGAACCAATAAATTGGCATCCTCCAGTTGTTGATTTCCTGTCTAAGTTTTCACCACCATAGTCACTGTCAGTATATGCAATTAAATCAAAAGGAGAGTCTTTAGGATACCATAAGCCTAAGTTAGGCTTGCCCTTTAGGTAACGAAAGATTCTCTTGACTGCAATGAGGTGTGACATCTTGGGCCTTGTTTGATATCTTGCACAAACACAAACTCCAAACATGATGTCTGGTCTTGAAGATGTGAGATACATTAAAGATCCAATCATTGATCTGTAGTTATGTATATCCACATCCTCCCCCTCAAGATCAGCCGTCACTTGTTTGTGAGTTTCAACGGGGGTGCTTGCAACCTTGGCATCCATGAGGCCAAATTTAGTTAGAATGTCCTTGACATACTTGGATTGGCTTATAAAGAGGCCATCCTTCTTTTGCTTGACTTGTAGACCCAAGAAGAACGTAAGTTCTCCCATTGAACTCATTTGAAACATAGTGTGCATTAGTACTTCAAACTCTTTGCACAAAGCATCTTTGGTAGAGCCAAAGATGATGTCATCAACGTATATTTGAACAAGAAGAATATCGGAGTGAGATTTCTTGAAGAATAGTGTCTTGTCAATTGTACCTCTTTGAAAGTTGTTTTGTAGAAGGTAATCAGAAAAGGTGTCATACCAAGCCCTTGGTGCTTGATGAAGCCCATAGAGAGCTTTTACCAATTTGTACACCTTGGGAGGATGTTGAGGGTCCTCAAAGCCAGGGGGCTGTTTGACATACACCTCTTCCTCAATGACACCATAGAGAAATGCACTCTTGACATCCATTTGATAGACTTTGAAACCCATGAATGAAGCAAAGGCTAGAAATAGTCGAATGGCTTCAATCCTAGCCACTGGAGCAAAGACCTCTTCATAGTCAATTACCTCTTCTTGTGTGTAGCCTTGTGCAACCAGTCTTGCTTTATTCTTGACCACAATACCTCGTTCATCCTTCTTGTTTCTGAAGATCCATCTTGTACCAATCACCTTCTTGCCATATGGGACCTCCACTAATTCCCATACTCCTTGAATCTTGAATTGTAGTAGCTCAGCCTGACATGCCTCTATCCAATGTGGATCCAGTAATGCCTCTTGGATTTTCTTTGGTTCCATTTGAGAAAGAAAGCAGGCAAATAGACATGTGTTGAGAAGAGCTTTCACAGGATCCTTCTTGGACTTGGTTTGACTTCTAGTCTCTATTGAGAGGTCAAAATCACCAATGATTTGAGAAGGTGGGTGGTTCTTTGCAATACGAGAAGATGGGATCTTCTAAAGTCGTAATTCAGTGCCTAAGTTTGTGTCATTCAAATCGGGCATATCATTGGTTGGATAGTAAGCAGTAGATGGAGGAGTAGTAACTGAAGATGGTATGACATCAGTATATGGCTCAAAATCTTCAGTGACAATTTGTTCAACTCCATTTTCATCCTCTTGAACTAGGTGAGGAACGCCATCGGGGGGTGTTGTATCATCCTTAGTAGAGGTTGCTTCATCTTCATGTGTAGAGTCATGAGAAGAATCTGCTGTTTCATCTGGGGATATGGGATCAAAAAGTTGAATGGGATCCTCCATAGAAACAGGAAGATTGATGTATTCCATAACATCTAATCGAGCAGTACCAATGATAGGAGCCGTAGTAACTGGCTCCGTAGTTGGTGGATCCGTAGGAATAGTGGGTGCCGTAGTAACATGATTCGTAGGAACTGAAGAAGATGAAAACTCAAAGTTAGAGTTCAATGATTTGGTTAATGCATCCAAATCGAAAACCCAATCTGGTCCTTGACCCTTCTTGGTGTAAGTGTGTTCATTGAAGGTCACGTTGGAGCTTTCTTCTATTATCTTTGTTTTGTGATTATAAACACGATATGCCTTGCTTTGTGATGAGTATCCAACGAAAGTTCCTTCATCAGCTTTGCTCTCAAACTTACCAAGATAGTCTTTAGAGTTTAAGACTGTACATGGACATCCAAATGCGCGTAAGAAACTGATCAAAGGTTGTCTCTTGTGGAGGAGTTCATATGGAGTTTTGTTGTGAGACTTGACTAGAAGAACCCTATTCTGAACATAGCAGGCAGTGTTAACTGCTTCTGCCCAGAAAAAGATGGGTAGGTTGGAGTCAGCCAACATGCTTCTAGCTGCTTCAATCAATGTCCTATTTCTTCGTTCAGCAACTCCATTTTGTTGAGGAGTTCTAGTGTCACACCCCGCTAAAGCGGAACACAGGATGTGAAGAGCAATAGCATTCGATACACAAGTTTATAATTCCACACCAAGTATATTAAAGAAAACATAACATCCAAGGTTTACAAATGTTTAAAACAAAGTTTACATATCCGAAATACAAAATAGGTGTTCATAGCCAAACCACCCGAACCCTTTCCCATTCTTGAAGTCATCAGCCCCAAGCGTAAAGTCATCATCACAAGCTTACTCGTTTCCTGAAAATACGAGTCAAGTGTTAACTACGGGAGGCGTAGTTAGTGAGCTACAAAGTTTAAGTAAAAGCATACAAGTATCGACGCACATAAAGGTGGCGTAAAGAGTAGATTTCAAATAGTTGTCGCATAGCCATGCGTAAAGTATTAGTATTCAAGTTTGTAGGTATTGACCACATAGCGCGACTATGTGACAATCCTAAGTATTGCCCAATGATCGCTCGTTGCTAAGCCTTATGCCTACCCACTAGAATTATGCACCATCTGTTGTTATCGTTGTGGTGAGGGTCATACTACCCTAATAGCGCTATCCATAAATTCTATCGGTCCTCTCCCAGAGATTAATAGCAACTGTTATGCAGGAGTGTATGGGAATTTTAATGGTGTCTCACGTCCATGTTGTACAACGTCCGCAACATGACGATCGACGTTTAGTCATTGGCAATTTAGTGTTTGTATCCTCAGCATTGTTGGCAAAAATCATCAACAATGCCGGTAAAATATAGTTTCGAAACAGTATTCAAGTAATAAATCGTATCGTAATAGTTTTCAAGTATTAAATCGTTTCGTAATAGTATTCAACTATCAAGTCGTTTCGTAATAGTATTCTAGCATCAAATCGTTTCGTAAAGTATTCAAAGTATCAAATCGTTTCGTTAAGCGTTCAAAGTTTGTTTCAGCTTAAAAGTAGTGTTTAAGCCTAAGACTCGTATTTCACCCCAAAATATGTTTAAAAGCATTTAAAAGTAGGGGTTTGTAACTCACTGTTTGCGAAGATTTCTAGCGTGCTCGGAATTGCTCGAAGGTGCTCAGAATCACCGGAATCCTAGTATAAACCAAGTTTTCGTGTAAGTATATCACTTGTTAGCTTTCAAACTCGTTAGTCAACCAATAGTTTATTGTTTAAGTGTTATAAGTATGTCCAATGAAATTTGGGCAGCGCTTCCGCGCTATAAAATTTATGTCCAAAATTTCCTATCCACTTTCCCGCTTAATACGATTCATAAAATATCATTATATATCGTTATGATGAATTAGTTATTTAAAGTACAAATATGTAATCTGTTATATTATGTTTATAAACTGTGAAAAGTATATGTTTCTCGATTTCTCCGTTAACACTTTAAAAATACGATTTTTGTGCACAGACTTATTCAGCCAGCGGCTGAAATATTTCAGCCGGCGGCTGGATTGTCGTGACAGATTTTCTTGTTTTGCCATTTTCGCGATTTTAAGCGTTTTTTAGCTAGATTTCGACATGCAACGGAATATTCATCAAGAGTACTTATATATATATGTTCAAATATCAGTTTCTTTTAGATTTTTAGCCACAAATACATAGATCTAAGTAACCTTTTATTTAAACCCGTTTTTGTATAAAAATGGTTATGAAACTTCATAAAAACTTGTTTTTGAGTGATGGATCATACATGCAATGAGTTTAGAGAGTAGTAGTAACTATTAGAAGAGTTTTTACCGGATGGAAAAGCTTTGATGATGTTTTGATGGTGATTTAAGCTCCAAGAGTGGTAGAAACTCCTTTAAAACCCGATTTAAGATAACCCCTTTGATTCCCTTTGTTATATGGACGAATTTGTGGTTTTATTTGGTGTATTTAATGGTGATTATTGCTGGAAATTTTCTGTAAAAGAGAGTGAGTTTGAGAGAGAAATGAGGTAAGTGTTTGTGTGTGTGTTTGAGTGTGTTTTGAGTTTGAAGACTTGTGAGAGAGAGTGGGGGCAAGTAAGGGTAAGTGACTGGCATTTCTGGACAAAAAGGGGGGTCCAATCGTTGTTTGACACGTGTTTGGTTCTTGTTACATGCAGAAATGAGTCACCAAAAAGCTGACCAGAGCATTTCAGCCGCCGGCTGGAGGATCTCAGCCGCCGGCTGGAGCCCAGCCGTTGGCTGAATGGCTGGTTCAGCAAAATTTCCGATTTTTGTTCTCGTTAGGAATTTTTGTTGGTTAAGGTTCCCGATTGATTTCAAATGAACTTAGGAAAGTTCTTTGTATGTATTCATGGTATTTTAGAGTCCCATTGTTGGTTTGATTCCGATTCCGATTCTGAGACACACACGATGAAAGTTTAAGTAACGTAAACCTACGTTAAAAGTTTTGTGTGAGTTACAACGAGCTTAGCTTAAAGGGTAATGTCTACGTAACCACGTAACACATAAAATTAGTTATAGCAAGTATCAAACATACGTATCGAGGTCATAAGTTAGCATTCTCGACCTGAGTTTAGACGGTTGTCACATCTAGCAGCACTGAATTGCCTCTCTATTCCTTTCTTGTCACAGAAGTCATTCATCACTTGGTTCTTGAATTCCGTGCCATTATCACATCGAATTTTCTTGACTTTGAGATTAATTTGATGTTCAATCTTGGTGATGAAGGTGATGAGCAACTGACTTGTTTCATCCTTGGTACCAAGAAAGTACACCCATGTGTATCTTGAAAAGTCATCAGTGATGACAAGGCATTATGACTTCTTTGCAATGCTCTTTACATTGGTAGGACCAAATAGATCCATGTGGAGTAAATGTAAAGGTGTGTTGTTAGTGTTGATCTCCTTTGTCTTGCGAGAAGACTTGTGTTGCTTGCCCTTCAAACATGCTAAGCAGTTGTCCTCAAGATTGAACTGCTTGTTGGGGAGACCTCTAACCAAACTAGATTTAACTAGTTTATTGATGTTCTTCAGGTTCATGTGGCACATTCTCCTATGCCATAAGGTGGATTCATCTAGAGTAGCTTTTGAGAGAAAACATGCTTAAGATGAATTGAGTTGAACCTTTGACATGTCAAGACAATAAACATTGTCTCTTCGTGGTGTTCTGAGTAAGATCATACTCTCATCTATGACATATCCAGGCTTCATAATGATGCATTCTGATGCAGTGAAGATGGTTGTGTGTTTCTCATCACAGACTTGAGAGACACTCAACAAATTGTATTGAAGTTGTTGCACATAGTACACATCTTTGAAGTGTAGTATACCATTGCTTATTGTTCCTTTCCCAGAAATTCTTCCTCCTTTTTTATTCCCTCCAAATGAAACATATCCTCCATTGAACTTTTCAAAGTCCTGAAGACATGACATGTTGCATGTCATGTGCCTGGAACAGCCACTATCTACATGCCAACTGCTCTCACTTTCTTTGGTTGGCTGAACCTGCACATAAACATTAGGAGTTAGTTTCTGGTGGGAACCCAAGCCAAAGCTGACTTGGGTTTGCCCATTTCATCAAAGTAACACACCTTCCTTTGGACTAGTTTTGAAAAATCTATAGGGATAGGTGGTTGAGTTACTTGGATCTTTGGTTGCCACACTTGTTTGAATGTTTTAGCTTTTGAAACAATTTTAGTGTTAACAGTTTTTGATTTAACAATAGGAACAGATACTGGTTTGACTTGCTTTTGTTTCCTAGTGTTGATAGAAGTCGTAGTAACTAAGTTACCTTTGGCAGTATTAACCCTAGCAGTATTAACAAAGTTATTTTTCACAGTATTAATACGGGCAGTATTAACACCATTATATTTGGCCGTATTAAGTTTTGCAGTAGAAACAAAGTTTTGTCTGGCAGTAGGAACTCTATTCTTATTGTTAGAAAATATGTTACGTTTGTTCACACTATTTCTTCCTGAGTTCATAGTAACAAAGTTATGATTTGCTTGATTTGTTTTGTTACTATTGTTCATGGATTTGTTTTTATGTGCAACTTTTCTTGTATATCCCAACCCCTGATGTGGTTTTTGAATCACTTGCATTTGATTTTGAGGATTGTGATAGCAAATTTTTGCATAGTGATTTATTTTACCACATATAAAACATCCATTTGCTAAACTTTTGACAACTTGACCTTTTTGAGATGTTACTTGGTTCATATTTCGTTGGTTTCCTCTTTTACCTATATGTTTCCAAGTCCTTTCGTTTTCTTTGGGGACTGTTTTGGTCTTACTTTCAGTGGGTGATTTTACCTTATTGATGGGATCATTACTTGGCATGGACACTAGACTTTGTGAAGACTGTTGAGTAATACCTTCTATTGTGATTAGATGATTTTCTAAAGGAATGTCCTTATTTTTCACAATGTTTAGCTTACTCTCTTCAACTAAGTCCTCAATAAGAACATCATCATAGTTGATTGGATCAACATGGAATGATTCTTTTGGAGGTGTCTGAGAGATGGGAATCCTAGGTTCATCTATGGATGGAGGGATATAGTTTTGGTTAAATGGAGGGGCAACTTCTTTGTATCCTAAGCCAGCTTTTACTTTTCCATGTATTTGTTGTTGACATAGGTCATTCACTGATTTTGAAGCAAATTCTAGTTTCCCTACATCTAACTCAACTTTATCATGTTCTTGTTCTAGTCTTTTGATTTCTTCCCTAGCCATCTTAAGTTTAACTAGTAAATCTTCTATTTGCCATTCAACTAAGCTAATTTTCTCTTGATAACTTTGTTCATTTATTTTGTGTGACTTAATTTGGTTTTCTAAGTTATCAATTACCCTAGCAGCTGACCGTCTTTGTTCTTCTAAGATTTTAATCGAATCACTCATTAATTGATTGTGATTTTTATATTTAACAATTATAGATTTACACTCAGAAGTACATAGTTTAGAATTTACCTCGTCCATGAGAGATGGAGTTTCATGATTTGTTGAGGATGAGTCAATAGCCATTAGAGCATCGTCTTGAGTTGCTCCTTGATCATCATCATTCCAGTCATATCCAAGAACGTTGTTGCCAATTTCGGTAATTTCCAGATCAGTATACACTAGTTCCGTAGTAACTGAGTCCTCCGTAGAAACAGTGTCCGCAGTATCCATTACTACTGCTATGCATGCATGGTGAACAGTAGTAATATCTTCCACGTAAACAGGATTTTGTTCTTCAGAAATTAGCGCCCTGTTTTGACTTGTTTCTTCGGCTAAGTCACTCCAATCGTATCCAAATATGTCATGTGACATAAGTGCACTCTGATTGTTGTCTTGAGTGGTTCGTGGATTGTTGGGTTTTGACTTGTTCGATTTGTTTGGGCATTCCCTAGCAAAGTGACCTGGTTCATTACAGTCGTAGCACTTCACCTTGCTTTTATCGAAAGTAATTCGTTCATTGTTTCTTGGATTGAACCTTCTCCCTGTCCTATTTACAAATCTTCTTGCACGTAAAGCCAGCATGGCAGATTGCCACTTTAAGTCAATCTCTTCCCAGTCATCTTGATGTATCTGCTTTACGTCTTCACTTGTGAGATTTGACCTTTGTGAGATAAAAGCTTCAAACGAAATCTCTTCTCCACTTTCATGTTTGGGTCCGCCAGAAGTTGTAACAAGGGCAGTATTAACATTGGTAATACTGGGGCTGTTATTGCTAGATTTTTCTGCTTCCACTTCTGCCTAAAAGACTCTTAAGTCGTTGTAAAGATCATCCAGTTCCAGTTCTTCTAATGTGTCTCCTTGTCTATAGGAAACTGTGTATATTTTCCATTCCTTACTTAGAGCTCTTATGAACTTTCGATTGAGATCATCTTTCTCATACTTAAATCCCGCGCTGATCATCTCTCCTGTGAGCTTTTTGTATCGATCGAACGTCTGAGTCATTCGTTCGCCATTCAGAGAATTGAAGTTTTCGTATTCCTGTTTAAGAAGAGCTTTCTTGTTCTTCTTTGTATTCTTTGTTCCGCTGAATCTTTTCTCCAACGCTTCCCATAGAGATTTTGCATCTTGATATACTTCGAATTGTGATTGGTATTCGTTGGGGATGGCGATTAAAAGAATACTGAGAGCCTTGATTTCCGTTTGTTTTTCTCTTCTTTCCAGGTCAGACAACGTTGGTCGAGTAAGAATGCTAGGCTGTCCATCAGCTCCTTGATTGGTACCATGCTTGTTACCGTTGATGATCAATTCCCAACTGTATAGTCGGATAATAGGATGTGTTGCTTGATTCGTAGTTTCCATAAATCGAATTCGTTGCTGTTCAGAACGGGAACTTTGCCGATTGCAACTTCAGTCATGATGTTCTTCGTGATTCTTGGGTATGAGGATTATCAACTCGTTGATCAATGGATCTAAAGCACCTCCTGTGCTCTGATACCACTTGTCAGGATCGAATTAGCTAATGTAAACTAATAGTTTCCCTTCGTTAAGATCTTGATCTATTGAAGAAGTTCAGGAGCGGATGAACACTTCAATATTTACGAGTTATCGAACAATAGAATATGAATAAGAATGAACAAATAGTATTGTCGAATATTAAGCCTCAATTGTATTAACTCAGAATATCAATACAGCATGTTTCTTCTATTCTACAAGGATCTATATTTATAGACCTTGAGGCTAGCCTAGATGAACTAGGAAACTACATCTATCCTTATCTAGACCTATCGTTATATAGAATTATAGAAACTCTATCTAAATACAAAAGGAAACATAATCTAATTATAACTCTACCAACTAGATTATTCTTGCACGGCAAGTTGGTCTTCCGTAGTAACTTGGTATGACCGCATCAACTTGACTTCTTCCGTAGCAACTCTAGGATCAGTAGTAACTTGGTTGAACAGCTGCACTAACTTGTCTTCCGCAGTAACTTCTTAATGTCTTCCGCATTAATCTTTCAAGTTACTTTTCCCGTTGTTAGAAGTATTGTTTAGGAGTTAAACTTTTTTATCTAAGTTATAACCCAACAAATATCTTTCAATAGTGAAGGGATTTACCCTCGTTCTTTCTCGATAAGTACATGACCTATTGAGTGCATATTAACCATAATTTTTTCTTCAAATACCCAATAATATTACCATTTTAAAAAACTCTACCGTTGTTTTTTATATTTTTATTTGTATTTATCTTTGTTTGACTAGTTCACACACTATTTCGTCTTGTCGACGCCATTCAACATGAAATCAAAGGTTGTTCAAAATATTTGGGATCGTTAAACCATTTACCGGTTTTTATATTAACAAAGTTAATTATTTTTAAATTTTCGATTCAATTAATTTTTATATTTAATATTTTTTTTTTTATAAATTTACATAAAGTCTATATCATTCATAATTAGTTATATGTCTATATGTAATTATCTATGTACTAAATTAACAAGTACAACAAACATACCATCACAATTTGGGTGAAAAAAGGTTATGTATTGCTATTAGAGCATCCGGAGTGATAATAAGGGTTGTGATGTTGTGAGATTATTTTTGCTGACGTGGTGGTATGATAATGAGGGTTGTGGGATTACTTTTTTATGTTTATTTTTTTTCTTAAAACATTTTATATAAAAGATAAATAAATAATTAAAACAATATAAAATATTAAAACTTAATAATTAAAACATTAAATAAGATAAAAAAAAAAATACAAATAATTAAAACAATACAAATAAATACTAAGCTAAATCATCCCGTATTTTTCTTGGATATTTATTTTCTCCGCTTCGATCCACTCCGCTTGTGCTTGCGGCAACCCCTCCGTGCTTTGTTGAAGAAACAACATATCATCTCTTCTTGCACTTGAGTAAGCCGCTTGTTCTTGTCGGATAGCCGCTTGTTCTTGTGCTAGGAGTGTTTTTTCCTTTTTTTGCGCGATATTTTTTTTTGTCTTCGTAATATTTTTTTCAAGTGTGTCGCGATGAGCCCACAAAGCGTCAACGACGAAGATGTTTGTGCCTTATCGGAGGCATCAGATGATTCTTTTCTCTTACTACCTCTTTTTTTTTCTTGAGGTCGTTCTTGTAGATCATCCGTAAATATATCGTTATGTCAACGTCGTCTAGGTTGACGGTCTCGACTAGAGTATCTAATTTGACAAATGAACGCCATCTGCTGTGATCTCTCCAGATTTCCCACGTCCCCATATGCTTAAACTGCGAACCCTCCGCCTCATAGTACATTTGACGAGCCGCTTGGATAACCGCCGAGTCGTCGGTCCCGCTTTGCCGCTTTCTTAAAGCCTCCGCATGGTGGCCGATAAAATTCTTAACCAAGGCACTCATCGCCATAAACTTGTTGTTGATGGACTCCTTGCCTCTCTCCCCCAATTCTAGCGCCCTCGCTTCTTTGTTGTGTTTGTTTTGTGATTGTGGCGTCGAAGGATTGTTTGTGTTTGTTTGGGGAGCGTTTGAGGAAGATGAAGACATTTTGGTTAAGATTGGGATTGGTATGAGATTGTATTGGATTAAGAATAAGATTGTTGAAAGAAGGTGTGATTTTTTTTGTTAAAATGGGGTTGTATTTATAGGTGAAATTTGGTAAAAAAAAAAAACGAAAATCTGGCAACGAGCCGTTGTGCTCACAACGGTCACTCCACAACGATCCCACAACGAGGAGACCCGGAGTGATAACGAGCCTCCTGCTCGTTGTGAGCTCCACAACGAGCACACACCCCCCCCCCCCCCCCCTCCGGGTGCTCTTACTTGCCGATGAAAATTTCAATGGCAGAAGAATAAAATGCTAACAATGGATACGAGTAACAATTTGGCACTTACGATAAAATAAAATAGAAAATATTATTAGTAATTTGTAAATTGCATTTACATTTGAAAATATGATTAAAATTTTATAAATTGGATATAAACAAGGATTTTATTAATCCGCGCATTGCGACAGGGTTTAGAATTGTATAATTTTAACCACTAACTTAAAGTTTATAATAAAATCGTATTTTTTTGTTTTCAGTTTTAGATCTAAATATATTATTTTAAGAACGAAAATATTATAACTCCATTTGTTAGTTTTCACAACAATAATAATAATAATAATAATAATTATAATAATAATAATAATAATAATAATAATAATAATAATTTGTGATATATAAGATCAATAAATACTAATATTATTAAAAAAGATTAATTATAAAAATATTAATGATAAATTAAAGTTAAAGCAATAATAATATTTATTAAAAATATAAATAATATTACTTATGGGTTAAATATAAAAAATAGTAATAGTTAAGGGTTAAGTGAAAAAAATAAAAAAAGGATAAAATAAAAAATGGAAAAAAGTTAGAGAGATGTGTAGGAGGTTGGAACCGGGGGCGGAGCTACACTTGTTCCAGATTGTTCAATTGAACCCACTGGGGTTTAAAAAATTGCTACTAGTAAGTATATAAATCTCTTGATTTTGGTATACTTTGATTGTTTGAACCCAGTGGTTTTGTGTCTTTGGTTTTGTGTCTTTGAATCCGCTGATTTTGTTTCATTGATCACATTGATTTTTTTTTTGCCCTAATTCGCTATCTCAGATTTTAATCGATATTCTTATGGCTGGATTTAATCCTTGATTTCATCAGTGTTTACTGATTTTGGTATATTTTGATTTCATGTATTACCAATTGGGTTTTGGTTTAATTTTTAATCTGGTTCTTTATGCAATATTAATGCAGATTTGTGTGCAACTTTAACAAAAGAAATAGACAAAAAGGAGACTCTTTAATGTACTTATGGCCTTTTTTATGAGCACCAAAAGGAGATTAATGATGACAATATACTATGTACTATTTTCTTATTACAAATTGATATTTTTAAAATTTGATTGAGTTGTATTTTCAAACGTAAATTCAAAGATGTTGTAATCTAGGATATTTAAGGGGTGCTTGGTTGGGGGTAATGGAGGGTAATGGAGGGTAATGATAATGATTGAAGGAGGTTGGTTTGTTGTATTGTAGTTAATCATTGCACAATAATAGGTAATACTCCATTATAGTTTAAATCGGGGGTATTCATTAACCACTCATTGCATTCCATAGTATTCCTTTTCTCATTCCTTTTCCCTTTCCCGGTTTTGGATCAAGCAGGCCCTAAATGTTGAAATATGTTAAGTGAATGGGTTAAGCTTATAAGTAAATTGTTTTACTACATCAATTTATTTGCACTTTTGGAATATATTATAAAGATTGAAAAGTTTCTTTGTTATACAGATTAGTACACCATTACTAGATAATTTAGTTTTTGATGAAACAAATTTATTTACAGCTCTTTCAACTTCTATAAAGGGGTTCTGTTCTTAACCATTCTGCCAAAGCTGCAATCTTTAAATTATTTCTCTATATATTGTTTATATATTAATATAAAAATGCTACTATTCACTAGCCACTTAATTTGTAAATTGAATATATTAATAATTACTTTTAAAAATGCTACTATTCACTAGCCGCATGGTTAAATAATTAATCGAATAACCAATTACAATTAGATTCTCAATATTAGAACCAATTGCTGATTAACCATTCATGAACACCCTAACTATAAGATGACCCCAGGACGGAGGCGTGCCCATGGAGTCGTCACGAGAAACCCACAAACACATGGAAGTACATTCTAAAAACATATATACCATCTAATCTAAATTATTTATAAAAGTTGTAGTGTTTATCCATTATCTAGAAAACTTCGACGGGAAGGAAACTAATATGATTTGCCACAAGGTTTACAATTCACTTTAAAAGGGGTAAATCCATATGTACTAATCTAAACGATTTATTAAAAATTGCAACGTTTTATCCTGAATTCTTTATTTTTAGTTGTATCTATTTAAATATTGATCATCTTAATTCTTAAACAAATAATGGGCTATGATAGGCTTAAAAGAAAAAGGGAAATTGCATGTAGGTTTTACGGCGATGAGAAAAGCCGAAAGGTGTAATATGATTTGGCTAAGTTGAAAAGAAAGAAAAGGATTTAAAAAAAGAAGAAAAGAATATGGATTTTAATTTTGAGGAAATTATGGATGTAACAAACAGCATCTAAGATTAGGAAGGACTATAAATGTAAATGATTTTTTCCAAACCGATTAATTTTTTATTCTTCTAAGCAAATCAAGACAATATAAGTTATGTTGAAACAAGATTTACTACAATTCTCAGAAGTGAATCACAACATATATATTTTTACGGTAAACAACTTATATTTCAGGTAAACAACTTATTTCAAAAGGTTTATTCCCACAAGTTTGCAAACACAACAATTTAAGTCAAAGTCACTATTTATTACAAACACATTAAAATTAAACGTTCAAATTGTTTAAAACCAACATATGCTTAAAAACCTTTGGAAAATGTAAAAGTGTTTATTCGAAACAACTTGTTCTCCATAATTATACAAACACAACAAAACATGAAAATAGAGGAATAAATATGTTCGGGTTTGCGGATTAAAGTCAAGATCGGTCTGATAATATATAGGTGCCGTCGAAATTTAAATAGACCCTTCATAAACAATTTCTTTTATATAAGAAACGTTTTTCAATAGAATCGTCCACTAAATATATCTTTTACATATAGTTTTTTAATAAATATAATTTTATTAACATCTCAAATAGGACAAGATATACATCAACAACTAAACCCAATGATCCAAGGAAGAGGACATGAACAAAAGGAAAAAGAAACCAAAAGAAAAACTATAAATAAAAGACATTTTTTGGGTTTTTATTAAAGGGTTTTTATAACTTGTGCCCTAGGGGCACATGTTAACATCATTTTTAAATATTAAAAGTACAATCAAAAGTATCAAAAAATACCATTTTTTTATTGATTTCTTAACTTTTGATACTTTTGATTGTACTTTTAATATTTAAAAATGGTGTTAACATGTGCCCCTAGGGCACAAGTTAGAAAAACCCTTTATTAAATTATTAGACAAATATATATACGTTTTTGGAAAAAAATGGCATTCTGACCCGTGAGTCTTGTGCGGTCGCATACTATGCACATGTTTCGGACCGGCCATTCTTAAAGCTCTAGAAAATACATTGACATCTCTTGTTGTTCCGAGTTTTTTTTTTACCTCATCTTCCGTACACATAATCTAACCTCTTGATGAAACGTTTGGAAAACTTAAAATTGATGCCAAAGCTCATGCGTAACCGACTCTCACTATAAACACATGAATTCTAACAATCTCATTCGTAAACAATTCTATCAAATATATACACACATGATCATGGCCGATAAATGAATTCCGGTGAACCTGTGCGATTATTATGAAAGACATGAAAAATTTAAAACTCATTATCAAGTTGAATTGAGCCATTTTAGTGTTGAATTAAATTAAAACCAGTTTAACTTATTATTGGCTAAGACTATATGACAAAATTTATAACATATATGGAGGTTCTTGTTAACCGTAAATGTTTAAATCGAAGTTAGACACAAAATATGGGTTTAAAATTTGAGGCCTTCAAGAAGTAAAGGTCTTATATGTCACACTTACTATACTTGCTCATATACTTAGAATATGATTCTAACAACTTTATACATTGATCATGTTATCGAAAAACATGAAGTATGAGGCTGTATTAGTATCGGCTTCATTCGTAAAATAAAAACCCAGTTTATGAATAATGATGTTGGGTTTTTCTAACTTGTGCCCTAGGGGCACATGTTAACACCATTTTTTAATATTAAAGGTACAATCAAAAGTACTATTTGATTATACTTTTAATATTAAAAGTACAATCAAAAGTACCCTTTGATACTTTTGATTGTACTTTTAATATTAAAAAATGGTTGTTAACATGTGCCCCTAGAGCACAAGTTAGAAAAACCCAATGATGTTTACGAAAAACAAAAGGTGTAGGGCAAAGGTGATCACATCACAAGACTCTACTGTTATGATTAAAAAATACCAAGAAATGAATGTCATGTCAAAAAACCCTTAAAGCCTGACCTGTTACTCAATGTGTGGTCTCAACCCCCATACCTTTAGCTTCTACTTCGCCTTTCTTTCACATCCATCTATTCCCATTTCAAAACCCATCTTCATTTCAAACTGTACCCTTGATCCCTTTTATATTATTTTCTTCTATCACATTATTTGTCCTAATGTACAAAATATGGTTATTTTATTCTAGCATACTGTTCATCACAATGTAGTATACAAGGGAAATGAAATCAATGCTACTTTTATAGTTAGGTTTTGATATCTAGGGTAAGGTAAAAACCCATGGGTTAAGGACTAGTTATTGGTACATTGGTTGGTTCAGTTTGTCTTATAATGTCATCTTTAAGATTTTAAAGTACATGTATGTTGAGTAAGATCTTTTAGCTTCTTCAAAAAGCAAAATACGTTACTGATTAATATAAGAATTTTGATAAAAACTCATAATAATGTTTTCATTTTGTTTTTCTGGAACAGAAAGAAAGCAAAATATACTATTATGACTTTTTATCTATATTTCTTGTGTGCACAAAAAAGCTTTGAGGATTCGACACCCAATAATCCCAATTCAAATCCAACTTGGAACACTTGTTTGCGTTGTTGCGCCTCATGGAAGATGTCGCTACTTCTAATTTTATCAGCGTCCTCCAATGTCGCATAAATAATCTTGTTACACTAAATCCAGATTGTTGATTTTATAATTCTCCGTATAAGATAATAAAACTTTTTTTTTACGTGATATATGAAGGATATATTTGGTAAAATTAACTGTAAACTAAAGTTTGTAATGGAAGTTATATATAGATTTTGAAGTTTAAGTTTAACAATGTAGGTAAAACTTAAACTTTAAAATATAAAATAACATAAAATTACCCAATAATGAAGTAAAATACATTTATTGAGGTGTATTTAATTTATGATATTATAAGCTTGAACTATTTTTATAAACTATTTGAAGTAGTTTTTTTTCAAGAAACCTGTTTTTTTAATAAACTTTAAAAAATTGTAAACCAAACAAAACTACTACCTTAAGATTTTAAACAAACTAAGTACAAGTTCTCATAAAGCTTGTTTATAAACTCATTGCCAAACATACCATAAAGAATCTTGATGGTTATAGATTACTCTCTCCGTAAAAAAAAATTATTGTTTCAGACAAAATTCATAGAGTTTAAAAAAAGTGTAATGAGTATACTGTACAACCCATAGAAACACTTCGTCATAATTTCAAAGCTTTATGATTGGTAAAATTAAATGAACTTTTTAGTTGGTATCAAAATTTGGTTATTACATGATCCAGTTCTTTAGTATAGACTCAAAATAATTATTTTGAGATTGTAATAATATTTTAATTAAAATGATTAAAACAAACATCCCTTATGGAGTTGAAACATAAAGGGAGACAATATGTACACCGAAACATAATCATTATGGATTGAATAAGTTATGGTTTGTCTCAAGAATCTCTGATGATATTTCAAAGGGTTAAAGATAACTTTGAAGAGAAAACACTCAATTTGGGGTAAATGGAGATGAAAGGAGATGTGCATGATAGATTGTACGGTTGTTCGAAATATTCGTATTCAAAAATTCGAATCCGAAAATTCAATATGAAATTATCCGAAAATTCGGATATCCGGTTTTTGGGTTCGGATTCGAATAGTATATTTCTAAATTTCGGATATAAAACACTATTGATCCGAGCCGTGGTTTAGTACATACAAAGAAAATACTAGGCGACTTCTAAAAACGTTAGTTGAATCAATAATCAATACATTGACATTGAATCTACATATTATGCTGGCAATTAATTTTACATTTGCAAAGTTCGAATGCATTGGAAAGGGTTACTCCTCTTGAACCCCTTTGAAATAGTGAGAACATAGTCGTCTAGTTGTGTCGATTAAATTATATTTATAAAAAGTATAATGGCAACATAACACAACTCTAAAAAGATCAATGAGATACATAACAAACGAAAATAGGATGCCGGGATAGTCAGATGATGTGTGGGCAATGGGAGAAGTAAAGCACACGGCGTGTGGTTCGAAAGACACCCGAGCTGTGGACAACATCTTATAAAACACGCAGTTTGGACTGAAAGCGGAAAAAAAACGTTGTGGGTAAACCACACTGCCGTCCTAAATAGATTAGAACCTTAATCGTGAAGAAATATGTCATTCCGTGATACAAAGAAAAGTGCCAATGAAGTAAAATATTCACTAAATGTAAAAAAAAAGGGTGTTACCTAAAGTAAAATATAATCTCAAGATAGATGTTTAAGTGTTTTCCTACTCAAAAAAAAAATACATATGTATAGTGAGACAAATAGACTTCGAACATATTCCTGATCATTCTTTGACACGTTTATTGCATACTTAAAACATTTTTTTAATTTTATTAAAACTAAAATTTAGTAACAAGTTTTACTATGTCACCTATCTTTCTCATTCATTTTCATTTTTGTTATCGTGATGATAGTTCTCGACAACCAATGACGAAAACAAGGGGAATAGAAGGTATCCGGCCTCTATTGTTCCAATGACACCGATTTATATATATTGATTAAAGATGTAAAACAAATGGCAAAAAGTGAAGATAAAAAATGGTATAAATCAATTAATTTTACTTCAGTCACTGATTATAGGAGAAGTAAAAGAGTAACGCCATCTTCAACCATACCTCTATTTTTATCTTTATATTTAGAGGAAATAAACCATCTTTTAAATATCTTTATTTTTTAAAAAATTTCTTCTCCAATTATTTACTTTAAAAACTTTACTCTATAAACTTTTTATACTAAATTAATCCATGTTTATATGAAATAATTGTTCATTTGAGTTTTGATTGAACCTTTATAATCATATTTACCTAAACATTTTATAATTTTATTTCAAATTCTTTTCTTTACTTAAAAATTTTGACAAAAAAATTTGATCGTTTTTTTTTCTTTTTTTTCTTCTCTTTTTTAACTTTATATGTAGTATGTATCAATATAATTAATATATGTATAATGAAAAAATTAAATTAAATATATTAGAGAGTTAAAATGATAAATTAAGTTTTTAAAGGATGAATAGTGATTATATATATATATATATATATATATATATATATATATATATATATATTAATTTCAGTTTTTTCTAAAAATTTCTCTATATTTCGAAAATCTGTTAGTATAGTTTTTCTGCTCATATAATATTTATATGTGAGAGAGAGTGAGTGAGTTAAAATACTGTTTGGACAAAAGGAGGTTGTCTCTTGAAGTGACTCAAGAACAGCTGTGTTTGCTCATCACCTTTTTGCTTTCTCATATATTTATTAAGCTGTCTAAATTACTTATATAAGGTAAAATTATTTCACTTATTTTGTCCCAACTCTCAAAATATATTTAAAGGAAAGTGTTGTCGAAACCATCAATACTGTTATAATGGATGGCAGATCGGTTTATAGAGTTTAAACCTTTATTTGTTTATTAGCTCTTAATAATTAAGCTTTGTTTGATTGACTAATTTATAATTGCCATATGAAAGATATAAACATTATTAAACCCTATTATAAGAAGTTACAAGCTACTTGAAACTGTTTACGTAAAGGATTTGAAACATGTTGTTATAAGTTATAACTGAAATACAAAACTTTATATTTTATCTTTCATTTTTTATTTAATTCATTTACAAATTTACGAGTTTTATGTTACGGGCTTAGATTTTGATCAAAGTCGCACTTGAACATCAAATCTTGATGTTGATCTTTATTATATCAAGTAAGCCTTAGAAGATGCGGAAGGATCAAGGCCGACTTTTTTCGTTCCAACTTCGACTCATCAAGGTAGTGACTCCAACTCGCAACCAATGTAGCGGCAACATGATATTGTGGCATGGCATACACCTCGCTCAAAAAATGGAAGACTGATAAGATTGACAAGCTAAACCCGAGAACCCACATATTAAGAATCTAGCTTCCGATGAATCTGCACTATCATAATTTTTTACCATAACATTTAGGTATATATAACTAACCAAAATATGTTTTTTTATCCACGTATATATATAAGTTTCAACTCCAATTATAAACTTTAATTTCAGTCATATATTCCAACTAATTTCACCAAAAATATCATATTTTTTTATGTTTATTGCAATAAAAGTACTTAACAAGATATTGTTTAATCACATCAAAAGCTTGTTGATCTAATTGAACCTAATGCTTTAGCTTCATGTATGCAAGCTTATTCTCCAACAATGGTTGGTCAACTTACATATTTTAGAAACCGGAATTATTATGATGAATTTATCGACTTTAACCTTGTCCATTCTACCATTACAATCGAACCCAAAAGGGCTATGATATCATATGTTAGAGGTAGGATTTGCAAACAATCGACAACAAATATAGAAAATAAAAGATTCAAATAGCATAAGAAGATTTAACGAGGTTCGGTTAGTTTATTTTACCTACGAACTATAAAACAAATTTCCTATTAAATTCGCAATTCTCAAGTTTACAATTTGCCAAGTTGAGTAGTATAAATGGAAGAGATAAACTTTATGCCCGAAAAACTGAAAGTTCTAAAATTAGGCCATTGATCATGACATAACCCTATCTGACCCGTTCTGACCAACATTCAATTATAGAAATTAACCCTAAAAAACCTAGCTAATAAGAGTAAAAGGTCAACCGTGTAATCAAGCTCTTAGGCTATACGGTGTGGGGGGCTTTATCATTTGATGATGTGGAGTGATAGAGGTGATATGTAGGAAAGAGAGTGTGATTTGTAGGAAAGAGAGTGTGATGATGTGGAGTGATGAAAATGGGTGGTGTGGTTGTGTGATGATGTGGAGTGATAGAGGAAAGAGAGTGTTATTTTAAAAAGTTGTATATTTATAATTTTTTTTATATAAATGAAATTTAAAAACTTGTATTTTTATTACAAAAAAACAAACACACAATACAATTTATTAAAAAACATATTACGATTAAAGTAAAATACGTTAAAATACTACAATTTATAAAAAAAAACACTTCAATCTTCATCTTCATCGTTGTTTCCTCGGGGGCCGTAATACCAGACATGTTCGATCAAATCGGCTAACAGACTGTGATGGGTACCTTCGTCACGCATGTCACGCATGTTCTGATGTTTCTCTTGTAAACTAATCTGGACTTCTGGTTCGGTGGCATTCTCATCATAATAACCTTGACAATACGCCTTACCTTTGTCTTCCAAAATCATGTTATGAAGAATTATAGCGGCGTACATCGCGTTTCTAATTTTATCTAAACTCCAAGGTCTTGCGGGGTATTTAATTATATGCCACTTTTTTTTCAACACTCCAAAAGCCCGTTCGATGTCCTTTCTTGAAGATTCCTGGGCTTTTTTAAAATGGTTACGCTTCTCGTTTAATTCGTCTCTTTCCCTGAAAGACTTTATAAGCACCGGCCATTTTGGATAAATACCGTCAACGAGGTAATACCCGTATTTGTAGGTTGTGTCGTTAACAATAAACGACTGTTCGGGAGCCGTCCCATTCACAATGTCGTTGAAAAGCGGTGACTGATCCAAGACGTTGATGTCATTATTCGCTCCAGCCATCCCAAAAAATGCATGCCATATCCACAAATCAGTAGAGGCCGTAGCCTCTAACATAATGGAAGGGTGAGCGTGATCACCCCTATGGTATTGACCCTGCCAAGCCACGGGACAATTTTGCCACTCCCAATGCATACAATCCAAACTGCCTAGCATACCGGGAAAATTGTGTTTTTCATCATGAACCATCGTAATCTGCTGTATGTCGCTCCAACTAGGACGGCGTAAATATCTCTTCCCGTATAAAGAAACCATACCTATTTTAGATATTATTACATTTTAAGTACTAATAAATTTTAAAGTAAACTAATTAAAAATGTAAAGGTTAAAAATTTACCTTCGCAAAAGTAGGCAAGAGAGTCACGTGAAATTCTTTCGGACATTTTTAAATACTCGTCCCACATGTCACTACAAGTGCCAAAAGCAAGTTGTCGTATGGCGGAGGTGCATTTCTGAATCGGTGTAAACCCAGCCCTTCCTCTAGCATCTGGCCGTTGCCTAAAATACTCAAAATTGTTTTCAAAATCGTGGCATATCCTGAGAAACAGCTCCCTCCTCATTCGAAAACGACGGATAAACATCTGGTCGTTGTAGGTGCAACCCGGAGAAAAGTAAGATTCCATTAGTAGTGTGTTAGCTGCTTCACGGTTACGTTCTATGACGGTTCTTCTTCTAGTAATTGGTCTTTCGATATGTTGTGATGCGTGCCTAACAACGGCTCTAATCGTTTCGGCTACAATTGAATTTTCATCCGAACTTGACGAACTTGACGAACTTGACATTTTATAAAACTTTGTGTGTTTTTGGTATAAAATTTGAGAGAGAAAGAGAGTTTGTTGTGTGGTTTTATAAAACTTTGTATGATATTTATAGAAGAGTTTAAAAAACTATCCGTTGCATGTAACCTTTTCCTCTCGTTCACGCCGTTGAAATCTCCACGCCTGCGCAAAAAATTTGAGGACAACGCCCCTGGGGTGTGGAGGAGGCGTTGTCGGGGCGTTGTAGTCCAAGGTGGCGGGGCGTTGTGGTGTTGTTAAAGCCCCATACCGTGTAGCCTTATGGTATTATAACTCAGAGCTTAATATTATTGTCAAGAGTGTCACATCTTGAATTTTCATAGATACGTTGTTATCTCATTTCTAAAACACCAAAATGATATTAATGTTTTCTTTTTCCAGTCACAAGTATGGAAATTACTAGGTATTTCCGTATTGTGTGACCGTTTTCACTTTTTATTAACTTCTCTTATCTTCCTTAAATGTTTATCCATGACGAGTATATGATATATAGTCACAAGTATATGCGTTTATTTTTTTATTTTACCTTTTCTTTTAGGGTTTTGCTAATGATATATAGTTAAACTTTCTTTAACGTAGAAGTGATAATGTAACTATAGTGATGATTTTTCTCAACTTTTTAATCCTTAATTTTATTACAAGACCCATTATTACCAACTTTGATTTTTTAAAAGTTTCACTTTTGCTCTAAAGTTAACGTTGAATCTGCCAAAAAGCATTATAATGTTATTCGTCTATGGACGTACAAATATTACAAGCTAAATTCGTTATGTCGGCACTTTGATATAAAAAGTGGATATCTAGTTAAAAAAATAATTACTTTCATATATAAATAACATTTGTAGACAAGAAGAATTTAAAACTTTGTTCAAATATTAGAGAATCAATCATATCATATCTTTGCCAAGTAACATTCTTTGCTAAGAATAAAAGTGTGGTCACGAAATACCCCACCCTATAAATGGCCAAATTTAAGAAAATTTATTTTTAGTAAATCAGATTCTTAGTTTTATTGTATTTTTTATTTGAAAATATTTGAATGAAAGCAAATAAAAAGAGGCATCTCTATTTTCAAAAGACCGTTTATTGTTCTTCATCTTGTGTCCTTTTTAATTCAAAGTTAATTACTCAAATGATAGAATAAGTTTTTTTTTTTGTTAGACTCGAGTTTTTAGTAAGTTTTGTCATGAAATAAGTAACGAATTAAATTCGAAATTCATTTAAGATGTGTTTGGCGGATGAGGTTTATGTAAGGCTTTTAAGTATTTAAGCCTTTGATTTTGAGAGTAGAAACTCTACTCATCTTTCTAGCACCATTGTTGCTCTTCAAATCCATGAACACCGTTGTTGCTCTTTTATGTGTCGGGCCTTTCTCGAGACAATCAAACATATACAATGCTATATCATTGTATTCTCTTTTTTATTTTTAATGAAATCTACTTTTGTATTATTTCATTACCACATAATAATTTGTAGAATTAGGATACTTCTAGTAAGGTTCATATGCTTTCATTTTTCTTTTGTATATGGGAAAAGGACATATTCTTCACACAAAAAAATCACATTTTTTTAGTGTTTTATGCCTCTGCTTTTTCTTTCTTTTGTTAAGATATATTGAGTCTCAGTCAAGTAAATAATATTTAGAAAGTTTATTCTTGATAAGTATGCTTAATGATGTGACTTAATATGCACACTTTTATTAGTCTTATTTTACTTAAAGTATGGTATAAATTTTGTTTGCATTTTTATGTATCCAAATATTGATGAATATTTTGCATAGCAATAATAGTAACTTTAGATATAAACAAGTGGAGTATGCAACAATGGAATCAAAATGATATTACATTACATGTGTCATGTGTGATTTTTTTTTTTGTCTTAAAACAACAATTGTTTTAATTTTGATAATTTTTTAGGTAATAATTTCTTAAACTTTTGATAAATTTTCATGTTAGATTGACGATTCTTTGCCTCAGTTAGAGTATATGCAATCATACCAAAACAAATGGTGTTATGGTCACGTTAGCATATCTTAACCCATAAAATAACACCAATAATACATCCCAACCATAACTCATCAATATGATATCCTTTTTATTTTTTATTTCTCTCTTTTTACTTATATTATTTTTAATACATTAAATAATAAAAAGAACTTTTAATTTAAAAACAAAATTCATTAAAAAAATTTAGAAATATTACATAAAATAAAATAAAAATATAATTAAAACATACATAATTAAAATAGATATAGAGAATCACTATGGATAACGATAATCATCACAAGTCTCGAAAATATGGTGCGTATCACGATCTTGCTTCAAAGACAATGGTGAAAATATGTCGAACGAGATTGCTTCAAAGACAATGGTGCGTATCACGATCTCATATCTCTCTGGTCACTCAGATTTTAAAAGATATTTTTAGAATAGTAGAATGTGTTTTTTTTTATAGTAAGGTTTAGTATTTATAGGTAACACGGCCGACCAACCATGACATCGTCATGGAAAAGAAAAAAAAACAATAATGCGTGTTACCTGGACAACAAGGCCGGCCAACCATGACACCGCCATACTTGGCCATAACGCGCGCCCATGACGCATGGTTGTGTGTGCTCTTAGAAGTAGACTATTTAAGTTTATATTTTTGTGTACATTTTGATAAAGTTTAGGTTAAATTTGTGTATTTGTTGTAGTTGAAACCATTTTGACACTTATTATGACAAGAGGCGGTTCAATAAATGTACTAAAAAAACTTTGAGATTTGTAGATAAAATTTTAACAATATTTTGTGCAAAGAGGAAATTTGTGAAATGTTTCACAATATTTTATAATGTATGAAAACACAATAACTTCGTAATGTAAAACATCTTGATTCACTACATTTGATGTTTTCGTTTATATAGGGAGATTATAGTATAATTTAACGCTTTATAAATAGTTAGATATTAAGACTATAATATAATTAATTGTCACTTAATTATAGACATAAATAAATATATATTTTTATTTTTATTAAATATAATATGAAAATAATAATATGATGGCATATGGTGAGATATTCAAATATGTCATTTAATATAAACAAGCAATTTAATTATAGGATAATGATAAGGACATATTTGTAATTCTTTTTAAAATTCAACTTTAAGAAAATGGATATAAATGCTTTTTAGATAGTTAGATTAGATAGATAAATGTAATTAATTTTGATCAAATTGTCATTGTATATAACGAACTTTGTTTTTTATCAAAAAAATCATACACTTTTATTTCGTTAACATTTGTATATAAAAGTTAACTTGAAATCTCGTTAAATGTTAATCTATAATAACAATGTGAAATCTTTCATATAACATATGAGACGTCTAACTAAGAAAATAAAAAATCACAGATAAGTAAAATTAAAAGATAACAAGAACATCAAATAGGTCACTCATATTGGCAGGGGCGGAGCTACATTGCATCGAACGGGTTCACCCGAACCCGCTACATTGGAAAAATTTTAGAATTTTAATGTAACTTTAGCCTTATTTAGTATACAAACCCGCTGATTTTGCACAAAAACATAACTAAATTTTAATTCTGAACCCAACCAAAAAATTTGCTAGCTACACCCAGCATATTTGCATATTGGTACTACTCTCTTCCAAATACATTTGACAAAAGAATTCTTATGAGATTTGTAATGCTTATGGCATCTTTGTTTCTTATGTAATGGCCCTCCAATTTGGATAGTTGATATTTTTTTATAAAGCTTCGCCGATTTAGAAAAAAAAAAGAAAGAAAAGAAATTTAAATGGCTATGTTCATCGTTATGTTTCTATACAATTATAATACTTAAAATGCATTAACGTAGATTGAGTTGGTACTTGGTAGGCAATAACGAAAGGAACACTACAATAGTACAATTGATTGATAGATAGTGAAGAGATCCTAGAGCCCAAGGTCAGCCCTTTAGTCCGGACCTAAAAGAAATCCTAGAGCCCAATAGTTTTTCAAAACAAGCCCAAATAATTTCTATTTAATTTTAGTATAAATGAAAGATTATAAGTAATAGTAATAGTAATTTTTTTAAGTTATTTTTAATTGTTTAAATTCTTTTTTTTTTTTAATCAAATTAAAGTTACAGTTATTAAAACTAAAATTCATATTTTATGAAATTTCAAACTACTAAAAGTCTAAATATAACTTTATTTAAAATTTAAGCTTAACCTTTTATCAATAAAAGAATTAAAAGTATATTACAAAAAAACATTGTGCGTTTGGCGTAACTGAGGCTTAAACTTGCAGCTACAGCTGTAAGTTAGAGTTTTTATTTCGAGACTTTTTCTTTAAAATAAAAGAGAGAACCCCTCATATTCAAACAAGTCTTTATATCTAAAGGACTTTTATTTTTCAAATTTAAATGCTTGAAACTCCTAAAAACCATTTAAAAGTTTATACAAAACACACTCCGTTTGCTAGGTCTATTTGGGCGTAATCATACCTAGTTCAATGATTTTACCATTTCGGTCTTTTGGATCAATTCAAGGTTACTATTACACAAGTCATATACATATACAACAAAGTACAAAAATAACAATGTATGTATACATATAAGTAATATGGGTGTTAAACGGGTTGACCATACCCTAATATCCTAATAATCTTAACAGTGTCAAATGTGTTTGGGTTTTAAAACTCTATACCTCATTTACATGACCGATCCGAAACATATGCAATGTGTACGATTGCACAAAACCACAATCCTGAGGGATCCATTTTTTAGGTCGTTCCATATACATATAACAACTTCATGTAATAACCGATAAGAAAATATGTAATGTTTGAAAACTTAATAACGTGAGCCGATTTTTATAAATAAAATATCGGAATGTATTAGGCATTTTTCCCTTTCGCACCGGGCCTACTAAATTTTGGGACCGTGACTGTCGGTTACACAACCCTATAGATAATTAACTTGGGGAAAATCTTAATAACCCAAGATCGGGTTCGGGTCAACCAGGTTCCGGATTTTGTATAGTATGATGTCCTTATTCTATGTTTTTTCGGTGTACAGATAAAAAAAAATTGTGTATAAATCACGTCGTAAACACTCTGTCACTACACAACAATTGTTAGAACCCATTTAAATATAGCAACATTATTTATTGAGTTCAAAGTGTTTGATGAAATGCTGCAAGAATACTCTACATGTTGCAACCCACCTAGTTCAATCACACAGTTTTATGTTGCGACCAGTATTCGTTAACAAGTTGCGCGAATAAGGAAGCTGGTTCATTCATCAATTTCGCGGGCTGGTCGTATTCCATCACCTTTCCTGCAAAGTTAAAGTGAAAGTCTTGTTTATTACATAATGATGTAGATTTTTCGGACCTATTAGTAGTTAATAGAAAGATAGAAAAAAGCTCACCGTCTTTCATAACAAGTACCATTGTGCAATCGATAACAGTTGGTATTCTGTGGGCAACTGTTATTACAGTGCACTCTTTAAACTCTTCCCTGATTGTTTTCTGGATAATCGTATCTGTTGCGTTGTCGATTGATGCTGTTGCTTCATCTAGCACAAGTATCTTTCGTCTCTTCAAAAGCGCTCTTCCTAAGCAAAATAGTTGCCGTTGTCCTAAACTCCAGTTAGAGCCATCTTGCACAACTGTTTTAAAACGTTATTAATCTTTTTTCTAACCACTTGTAAAAGCTGTCATAAGTTGGTAAGTCGAGCTTCTTACCTAACGAGTCCAATCCTTCCTTTTTATCTTGAACCGCCTCTCGAAGTTGGCATTTTTCAAGAACCTGATAAAAATAAAAGTTGCCATTAGTTGATCTATTTTATTGGCATAGGTAGAAAATTGTGTAACTTTACCTTCCATATTTCGTGATCGCTATGTTCTGAAAGGGGATCAAGATTATACCGAATGGAACCACTGAATAACGTTGGTTCTTGTGGGATTATTCCAAAACTTGATCTGAGATCATGAAGTCCAATTTTAGTAACATCTAAATCATCGATAATAATCCTTCCGTCTGTTGGTTCAACTAGACGAAACAAAGCACTAATCAAAGTCGTTTTCCCACTCCCTGTTCGGCCAACGATTCCAATTTTATGCCCTCCTTCGAATACACAACTGATTCCTTGAAGAACCAAGGGGGAATTTGGCTGATATCTTATCTGACACATACAAATAACCAAATAGTTGATTAGTCTTGAAACCTTATGAAGAATAAGTCGAAAATCTTACGAACTTTAAGGTTTTCGATGACAACTCTTCCAACACTTGGCCAGTTTCTTGATGGTCGATTGGCTTCTATGATTTCCGGGGCTTCACTACGAAGATGCATGTATTGCTCTAGTCTTTCGACCGAAACTATCAGATTAGACAACTGACATTGAAATTGGACGGAAGTAACAAGAAAAATATTCAACGAGAGACCGTAGGATAGAGACATTCCAATGAGTCCTATTAGGAGAAAAATATCGTTATTTTCTTGTTTGAAATGACATTTTATAATTTAAAACTTTAAAATCACTAACCGGAGTCAGAAGCTTGAAATGGAAGCAACGTTATTGCTAAGGCAGAACAAGAAACGATAACTGCACATAGTATTTCCAGACGTTGGATCAACCACTCGTTTGCTGAGAAACTATGAAAGAATGGACTTGCATTTCCGTCAATAAGATGTAAATGTTCTAAGAAGAAGCGGTCTTCTTCTCCAAAAGCTCTAATGGTAACGGTTCCAGCAATTGATTGAGCTAGATGACTTGCAACTAAAGACTTACTCGTGCCATCTAATCGCATCAATTCCTTTGAAGAAGCGTAGTAAAATTTCTATGTGAAAAAACAAACAGTAAGTTGGAGACCATACAAAAGCGTGTTTAGAACTCAACGAATAAAGTTCTTCTTTTAACCTGTAGAAGGATCGTAACATAAACCGTTGGAATGATCACGAACAAAATGGGCCAAGTTAGGAACGCCAAGATCCCAAAGCTAAAGTACGTGTTCATTGTTGTCCCTACACCAACTGTAAACTTCATTGCCAATTCCATGTCCACGACACTCAAATCAGATGACACCTAACAAAGGAGATTCACAATTTAAATTAAGTTCGTTAAAGTATGGTAATATGCAATAGTTTAGATAATAAGACTTACCCGACTGATTATTCTTCCCACTGGCGTTGAGTCATAGAAGGACATTGGTGCTCTATAAAGAGATGTTATTAACTTGGTGAAAACTGCTAATGATGTTTTAACTCCTAGTTTGACAACAAAATAAGATCTACCGTATAAAAAAAACATCATTATGAAAGCAAGTAGCATGTATACGAGCAACATGTTTGACTGGCTGACCCGAGAACCCTGAACTTCCTTAGCCAACCAAAAATTCTGCAAGAACTGTCCGAGAATATACAAGATATGTGATAAAACCGACATTGAGAAGAAGAAATAGCCGTTGCTCTGACTAAGGTACTGTTTGTACGGTTTAAACCCAGTGTCCCCTGATTCTCGTTCTTCCTGCTTTATGAGTTGTTCTCCTAATGATGATTCTTTGGTGTCAATTTTTTGAATTTCTTGATTTGGGGATTTAGATTTTTGTTGGGAAGCATCGGGTTCTTGATTATCTGAACCAGAATTATCTTTAAGTGCAATGACAAGGTTTTGAAACTCTTTACATGAATCAAGTAACTGGGCGTAGGTTCCCGTTTTCACAATCTTCCCCTCTGCCATTAACTGTGATCAAAATCACGCATTTAAGTAAACTTAATTTAAATAAAGACAGAAACCGACTAGTTTATGAATCACTAAATTAGCTCACCAGAATATCACTGAAAGCAGGCAGGAAGTCGACTTGGTGAGTTACAAGTAACACCGTCTTGTTTGATAATGCTTCCATAATGTATTCCTAGATGTTTAAAAGTGGTAACGAATTATATTTTTGTTACAGAAAAATTAAAAAGATGATAATAAAGATTACTTTGAACAAACTGGCTGCAGTATGTGCATCAACGGCACTGAATGGATCATCTAAAAGATAAATATCCGCATCTTGATATAACGCACGTGCAAGCTGAACTCGCTGTTTCTGTCCACCACTAAGGTTCACGCCTCTTTCTCCTATAATCGTTTGATCTCCAAATGGAAACATTTCGATATCCTTTGCAAGTGAACATTTCTTAACTACTTCCTCATACTTTTCGTTATCCATTAACGCTCCAAATAGAATATTTTCTCTAACTGTCCCTGTTTGAATCCATGCTGTTTGTGAAACATATGCCACCTTGCCATTAACCTCAATCTGAAAAATAGAAATACGTTTACAAAATGTTTTACATTAAACTAGTCGGTTTCTGTAAAAAACACTTACTGTGCCTTTTATTTTCGGAACCTCTCCAAGAATGGCTGATATGAGTGTCGATTTACCTGACCCAACCTCTCCACATATTGCCACCTTTTCACCCGTCAAAATTTCAAGATTCACGTTGGTTAAAGTCGGTTTTGATGAGTCATCGTTCCATGAAATAATTTCAGTTTTGATCGTTACTGATTGGTTTTCTACATTTACATGATTCTTTCGTTCTTTCTGTAACTCGGGTGCCTCTAGAAACTTAAGAATACGAGTTAACGCAACCCTTGCTTCAATAAACACAGCTGCAACTTCAGCAATGAGTCGGATAGGTTCCTGAATGATCCGTATTGTTGCCAGAAATGTAAATACATTACTCGCATCAAGTGGAATTCCTAGCAAATAACATGTATAAAAAGTCGAAACTGATACAATAGCAGGAGATGACCAAAATAGAATCAAGTAAAGCCCTCTTTGCGCAATAACAGCCGATAACCAAATCGACTCTTCTTTTCTCAACTTCTCAGACGACTTCTTAAAATGTTTTTCCCAAGCGTATAATTTCAGAACCTTCATGTTTGCAATAGCCTCCGTTATAGCCTTTAATCTCCGATCTTGTGCTGCCATTAGCTTCGTTAAATTCTTATGCTGCAACTTACCCAACGGAATATTGACTAAAACTGTCAAGATTACAACTAACAAAGCAGTAAAAGTAGCTAATCCAACTGAAAAATAGATTATAACTATCGCGAGACATATTTGTAAACCAATCGTCCATATCTGATGAAACCAAAATGGGAACTCGCCAATTCTATTAGCATCCACGGTGGCATAGTTCATTATTTCGCCAGGAGAGTATTGCATCCTCGCGTCATTTGATAACCGTAGTTGCTTTTGATAAATTGCTGCACATAACATAGATTTCACTTGGAGCCCAATGACTCTGTTTCGAAAGTTTAGTTGTCTCTCAGATATCGATTCTAAACATTTTGCTAGAAAGAGTCCTAATGAGAGAACATAACCTTCGTGCTCAAAACTTTGTTTCCCTTGACAAACTTTTATAAAAGCCCGAAGAAGTAAAGGTCCCGAAAGTAAAGAGAGTACTTTGATTAATGCAAAGAAGCCCGTGATCACGAGCTTTTTCCATTGCCAAATAAACAAAGTTGATAACATACTCTTCTCTTTTCTTTTCTCGAGTTTCTGAATAAATCTCGAGTAACACTCTTCCGCTCTATCTTCTTGTCTTAACTTAGGAATATCGTTGGCATCAAGAACTTTATTCTTTCCTTTCATTAGTAACGGATTTAGCCACCAGAAAGTGAATTTACTTAGTGTTCCTGCTTTAGCCAGTGGAGTAACATTTTCGTTTGTTTCAGATGATCCATTAACTTGCAAAGGCACGTAAAGTGAACCGTTGTCGACATTAGTTTGTTTGCGTTCCATGAAAACACATACAAGGAACAAAACCGCACCCGGAAATGTCAACATATCTAGCACACTTTTCAAACTTATTTCTCCGTGCAAACTTGCTTCCCAAATCGCCAGAAAACAGATAAAACTTGTAAACAACAAAATTACAATCGACAAAATCTTGGGTAAAATTCTACGCCTTTCAAGACTCAGAATCAACAACCACACGACGCCTTGGAGTACCAAAACGATCCACTCATCTATCAGTACCAAACTCTTTTTATCACTCAAGTTTCTTACAACCGTCCATAAACCGACACCTAAATATACCAACCCCAAACAACCATTGAAAACGGTCGAGTAAACTGACAGCCAGTGTCGAGTCACACTGGCTGCCATTTTACTCGACGACAGATTGTAGAAGAAGATAAATAAGCACAAAATCAACAAAAGTACGTCCACTGATATGACTATAACATGATTCACACACGAATATGGATCAAAAACCGAAAACATATCAGAAACACAACTAGCATTCAAAAAACTGACCACCATAATCCAAATTCTTCTCAGATCAAGTCTCCTAATTCACATGTGAATATAGTCATTAGTTTTCGATATTCGACATGCGTAACCGGGTCCACTCGACACTAGTAAAGGTTATACGAGCTATGCCACAAATGGTGACATTAAATGATTACACTATAGTATACAGATAGCATCAAATATCACCGTCTTGACAAAAGTTAAGCCACTGAAAATAAGACACAAAATGACAGAAAACAAAGAAAACGAAAGTTCACTATACTAACTCCACTACAAAATTAAATTTTCACCAAACCTAGCGGCAAGGGTGAATGGAACTGTGTTACTCCTTTTTTTTTTAGATTGAGGGTTCGAGTTTTGTTGACGAAACATAGAAACATAAAAAGTGTTTGTAGTTACTTGCTTTCCTAAAAATTTTACATTTGATAATAATGAGTTGAAAAATGTCATATTTGAAAAAATCTAACGTTATATATAACTTGATAGCTAGGAGCCTATGAAAACGAAAGCTAGTTTATGAAGAAAACCTCTTTTTTTTCTCCTTTTCATAATTGATTATTTTAAATCGATAAATACCCTTTAACACTTTCTTAACAAACATATTTTATGTTTAGTGAAAAGTATTTTATATAATTATATAGAGCTTTCAGAAGCTTTTAAGAGCTCTATTTAAATAAAATTTTGTTTGATAACGAGAGATTTAAACTTCTAATTTAAAAATAAAAGTTCAAATTAAAAGCTTTTTCAAAGAGCTTCAGACTTTTAAAAAAATAAAAGCCCTAAAATAAAATATCTAGTTTTCAGCCTCCAGCTACAACATGTAACTATAACTTCTAGTCTCTATTTTCGCTAAACATACCATATGTGACAAAAAACTTAAACATCTTCTTCCGACAAAAGAACTTGATTCAATACAAATAAGTTTATTTTTTTGTCTTTTTTATTCCACATATTAGAATCATTGTAATTTCCATACATATTAAAAAAAAGTATTTATTTGTTTGGATATGTTTTATATTGTCTTTGGGATGTGTGGGTCACTGACTCAGTGGGATACTCAATACTGTCACACAAAAATAAATGCTTGTATATCTTTTTTGATAGATTTTGTTAAATATCAGTATAAGGTTATGTTTAATATAGTTAAAAACATATAAATATATTGAAATTGGATCAAGTAAAATATTATTTGTAAGAATCGTAAGAAAAAGTTTAGTAATTTGATATTTAAAATTGATAAATTTATAAGATGCATAATTTTATAAAGATGTTTACATTTTCAATACACATTTGATGCATTAAAAGTTCATAATTTATTAATTTCTCTTTACACATATTCTATCACTTTAACTTATGTATAAGTTTTAAAATGAGTTTTTTCTTATATCCGATGTATTAAAAGTATGTAAAACTCGAACTTGAAACCTCTCTTAGAAACGAACCATCTCCTATTAATGAGACAAACATCCATTGGCTCTACTATTTGTTATTGTTTTATAATATTTAATTTTTATTGAATCACTCCTTTAAATATATTATATATTAAAAAGAATTCTCGAGATAACCTCCTCTAAAATTGAAAAATATAATCCTTTAATGTATATCTGAAACATATTATCTCGAAAGTTATGTTTAACAAATTCTTAAGCTAATCGTGTACGATTGATAATATTTGCTATAATAAATTATATAAATTGTCCTTATAATTTACATCAAATTACAAAATTTGTCTCTAATTTAAAAAATAAACCCTCACTTGTCCACTTAGTAAAAACTAATTACGTTTTTCGATCCTAAGTTTTAACAAATATTCATTTTAGAGACTAAATGTGTAATAAGTTAACTAATTTAACAACAATTTTAAAGATCATCCATTTTAAGGATGAAAAACGGAAGTAATTTTTCTCTAAATATACTATATATATCAGAATATAGTTTATGTTTTGATGTTTTCTTTTTCTTCCCCAACTTTTGATGTATTTAAATTTGGATTCTCCTTTGTTGCTCTTTCTTAGGAATTTAGTTCTTCGTTTTGGTTTTAATAACCTTTTAGCTTTAAAATCTAAAGAAAAAATTATGAACGAAATCCGCATACATTTTTTCTTTTTGAATAAAAACTTAGGGTGTGTTTAGATGAAGAAAACTATGAGTGTTTTCTAGAAATATTTTCAAGGAAAACATAGAAAACAGAAAACGTGTTCAAATGTGATTTTTTTTAAATCATTTTCCATGAAAACAGAAAACTCAGTTTTCTAATTTATAATTACACTTAGAAAACTCAGTTTTATAGTTTTCCAAATATTTCTATTTCTAAAATGGAAAACTCCTTATGTTTTCCATTTGACAACTAAACAGGTTTTCAAACTTTTTAAAGGTTTTCTAGAGAAAAAAACTTTTTTCATTTCCTTGAAAACTAAAAATGGAAAATTAGAAAACGTTTTCTATAACTAAATGCAACCTTAGCTCTTTCGTTCAAGAAAATCTTCAATTTTCTTTTTCTTTCTACCAAGCCATCCCCAAAAATGTTCAATATGGTCAAATTGGACCCTTCCCACTCAGGACTCTTTCTGAAGAAAGAGAGATCGGCACATGCATATGACACGCTGACGTCTAACATGACTTCTTGAACACTTGAACACATAGTAATGTTTATAACTAACTAGGATTTTTTTTCCGCCTATTGCAGCCGGGTTAAAATTTTTGAACGATAAAACATTTAAAGTTAAAATATATATAATAAAATCAATAATGATCATGTAAGCTAGAAGAGAGAAAAGAAAGATGTTGATAAAGTCTTTAAGATTGTGGTTTAGAAGCTCAGCTCGGACATATATATAAAAAAGTTGTAATTCCTTAAATTTCGGGATTGATTCTTGCAGAAAGTTGTTATTTGATAATTTTTAAATAAGTAATGCACCTTTTTTTTTCTCCGTTAATCAAAACTTATTTGATTGTTATTACTTAAACTCGTAAAAAAAAAACCCCAAGTTGAGAACTAACGAAATTCATATACCATTATTTAGCTATGTAACAACAATGTTAATGTTAATAATAAAGTGTTATATTCCAGATTTATATTACAACGATTATCTATATTTAAATATTTTTCCAATATTTGTGATAATAATAAATATAAGAAACAAAATAAATGAACTTTATCCTTTTTCTTAGCAAAGTAAAGGTTTTTTATATAAAGAAAAACAAATACTACTGATATAAACAATGGGTCTCATTCTATAAGAGCATCTGTAATTCATACAACTCTATAGAATTGTATAAGTTGCTACATCAACATTTTAGTTTTTATACAACTCAAACTCTATTCCATACAACTTTAATAAGTTTATTGAAGGGCCCATTACTTTTATATTTATATTTTAATAAACATAAATATAAATATTTATCTTACATAGTTTAATTTTACTTTATACCTTTTACAACTTACATATATATAAACAAAGTCTTTTATTTGTTTACATACTAAAATTCCTTTTTTTTCATTGGTTTATTTATTTCTATACTTAAAATGTATAAACAGTCCATTTGAACCACATAATTGATAAAAATGCAATGATTTACAAATTGAAAAATATTCATGTTCTAAGAAATATAATAACTAAAAGTACTGTAGCTAAATAGTTTGTTTCAAGTTTCAATTTTTAGATAAATAAAGCCTCTTTTTAATTTACTTTGTAAACAAAAATCTTAGAAATTAATTTTCAAAAATAGTGGAGGTAATAAGGGAAAGGGGTCCACCCAAGCTCATTGAGCAGGTTCATAATTTTAAGATGGCGTAGTCTAAGAAACATGAATATGAACTTACGTATGGTATGGGGTGTTTGTTTGGGCTTATATAAACGGTTTATGGTTTATTATTATTTTGATTTATGTTTTATAAAATTGGATTTTTCGGTTTATATAATCGTTTAAGGGTTTATTACTGTGTATTATGACATAATAAACAGTAATAAGCCCATAAATAGTTACATAAGCCGGAAAATCCGAGTTTATTAAAAATAAAATGAAAAGTCAATAAACAATAAACTTCTTATATAAGCCCAAACAAACACCCTTATATAAATTTTTTGATATGGTTAGAGAAAAATAACCTTTCTATAGAAACGGTCACAAAAATCATGATTAGACCGCATACAATTAAAAAGGATCAACTCTCCACAAGAAACATGAATATTGATTTTTTTGTCACCCGTTTAACTGTCGTATACATAATAATGTTTAAGTTTTATGTTTAATTAAGTTTTACCACTCATGGGTAATCATCTTTTTATTAGAATTTACGAGGATACAAATTCTAAAGTAATAATGTCATTCTACTTATTGCAAATCCAAAAAAAAAAAAACCCCTTCTAATATGTTTGGTTTTTCTTTGATTAGTTGATTAGGAGTTGTGACTTTCCACCCACTTGTTTGTTTGTTTCGACTATTTTTTAACCAACGAAAGACTTGTGTTTAGTTGACAGTTTTTAAGTGGTTTATTTTTTTTTTATGATTGTAATAAATGTAGTTTATGTATCTTATTCCTACATCATCTATAACCCGGAGGCTATAGTTTTTTTTTTTTTTTTGGAACCGACAAATAATATTAAAAGATAATCCGACTAGGAAGGAGTTAGAAAACGGACACAAAGTGTAAATTACAAAGCGAGACTATAGTAATAATTTAGTGATTATAGTTAAAACACACCATCAAATAATAATTTAATTCAAAACCTTGTGTGACGGGTTATTGATAAATTGACCTTACAACTCAAGTTCGTGAATTTTTTTAAAAAAAGATGTCACATCTTTATCCTAACATATGTTACAAGTTATGAAATTCAAGTAAACTATTGTAAGATAATCTAAAGATGGTTGTAAAATAATCTAAAATTAATTGGATATTTTAGATGTGATATTAAACGAGTTAGAACAGTAGAGGTGTCATCGAATCATTGGTTCTCTTAACAACACTTTTTATCCTTTCTTCAATGTGTAGTAGAAACCCTTGTTATTGTACAATACAACAAATGACCTAATCCGAAAAACCTAACTTCAACCGATAAAACTATCGCTTCAATGAACCTAAAATAAAAACACGGAGAGTGAACGTTAGCAGATTGGAATTCACGGGTTTGGGTTGGTGCTTCAAGAGTTCAAGTGGGGATTGAAGCCGTGCAATTTTCATTTTGAAGTTAAATGCCTCACTTTCCTGATCGGGAAAGTAGATAGTAGAGAATGTGGTTGTAGCTTTAGGCTTTAGCAACAAAAAACAACATTAATTATTTCTTCATTTGTCATTGGTAAAAGGGGTATTAAGATATCTCTAAATTTGCAATTTCAGCTTTTTTTTCAATTAAGAATTTATGAAATACTTCGATATGAATTTGTGTATCTATACATATTTATTTTACCCAAGATAGAAAAATACGGACACGTGCAATAATTCTTTACATTTGTATCTTACATCATTTGTCATTGATAAAAGAAGTATTAAAATATCCCTAAATTTGCAATTTCAGCATTCTTTTCAATTAAGAATTTATTATATACTTCGATATGAATTTGTGTACCTATACATATTTGTTTTACATCATTTGTCATTGGTAAAAGGGGTATTAGATATCCCTAAATTTGAAATTTCTGCTTTCTTTTCAATTAAGAATTTATGAGATACTTCGATATGAATTTGTGTACCTATACATATTTATTTTACCCAAGATAGACAAATACGACACGTGAAATAATTCTTTACGTTTGCATCTTACATGTTTTGAATCAATAATCTTTTAATCTATATCTATCTATATATTAAATCTATATCTATATATTAAATAAAGTAAGGTTTCTTTGTCACTTGTCATCCATCATTTATTACCATAACAATTTAGTTTTTTTTATTTACACTTAAGCTCGTTAAAGCTTGATATATGTATTTTTTCAACCATTTTCATTGTTAGATATTTCATAATTATTAACGGATCTATTAATAGATTTTTTTTTTTTTTTTTTTTCATTTTTAACATTTTCATCGTTTAGATTTTCATAATTACTATCGGATCTATTTTTATTGAGTAATAGAGATAGAAAACGAAATTTTTAATAGAAATATCACTAAAAATAATAACTCATGTTTTGACATGAGTAAATAACCTAGTTAATGAATCATTAACTATATTAAATTGGAATCCGTTTGTTGCTACAATTTTCCTTATTAATTTACCTAAAATCAATTGTCAAAATATTGGTTACTTTTCATAAACCTACATGACCAAGAGAATTCCATGATACCTGTCATAACTAGAGAAAAATATTTGTAAATAATACTTTGGATATGTTTGGTGAAATAAGTTGGAGTCAAAGCTTGAGTTTAAGATGAAGATGAAGTTGAATTTTTTGGCTTAGGTTTGAGCTAAAGCTTTTAGGGGCTTAAGATTTTTTTTTTATAGACGTGTTTGATGATATAGCTTGAGCCTAGGCTTAAACTTGTAAAATGAAAAAAAAAACACAATTATAAAGATTCATATTACTAACACAATTAATTACAAATGTCTATAAGTAACTTTGATGCTCAAAATTCTAAACCACTTTTCAAAAACTCTTTCGAGAGGCTTCACCTTTTGGAGCTTAGTTGGGGCTTGAAATTTTGATAGCTCTTCCAAAAAATACCATCTAAATAAGACTTAGGGTGTGTTCGACGTAAGTGGATGAAAATGAAGTTTGCGCCGGAGTTTAGGTTGGAGCTTGAGTTTGAGCTTATCGACGGAGTGGAGGCTTATATGTAAAAATAAAAATCTTGTTTGATAAAGTAGCCGGAGCTTAAGCTTATATATGTAAAAAGACATAAACGAATATGAAAAAATTACATTTAATAAATATTAAGTGTATTTAGGTAATTATACCTATCAAAAGCTCCAACACTTTTGAAAAACTTCTTTCTAAAAGCTTATGTTTTAGGGGCTTATATAAACCTATTTTTTCATAAGTCATTCAAAATAAATAATACCAAACAAAGACTATACATAAAAACATACCCTTATTCTAGAGCTTTCTAAAAAATCATAAACTTAACATTTCATAATCTTCTAAAATCCCTCTACCAAATATATCCATATTTACATTTTACTTTCTTTATTTTAAGGAACACGTGAATAACTCTGAATAATAGACATTTCAAATATTGTAAAAATTAGTAAATATCTATTTGCATTAAATTTTTTGAAAGCGCATGCATGCTTCTTCTTTAGGTTCAAAGTTCCCACCTACTAACCCTACTTATTGTGTAACTCTAAGTTAATAAAAAAGTTTTAAGATATGATCTATTATTCTATATTGTGGTCAAACAAAACAGCTCAATCCAAAATTTTAAAATACAACTTCTGAATACTTTAAGTTTAACATAAGGTTAATTGGTTTACGGAAGTCATGATCCCGGTCGTATTTAGAAAAGAATAATTGTATTTTTTATACTACAAGACAACTTGGTAACAAACAAATACAGTATATATTATATTATAATTATAATTTAATAATGCAAAAAGTACACATCTTTTCTATCTTTTTGTTGTCTAATTATCATGGAGTTGGATTTGATAGGCTATAGTAAAGACACCGACTAAATGAACTATTTTACCAAATGTTAATATAATAATTGAATACAAATTAGTAGTTGCATACAAAATTGTTCGAGCAACGATTGTCAAACACAAGAATTAAGGTTTAGATGATGTCAACCTTAGATCTCCTGTGATGATCACAGTGCAAACCCAACAAGTTCTTGACGATCCTAGGGTGATCAAGGTTGAGGATGAAGGCAAGAGTGTATGAACTCTGTGTTTAAGCTTCAGTAAGTGTGAGTTGAGATGAGATAAGGTCATGTCGACAATGATTTGGACCATGTATTTATATGGTCAGTCTCAAGTATATGGAACGTTGATCCATTAATGATGATCATGAATACTTGAACGGTCTTAATCATTAATCACCAATAAATGTAACGCCTTACTATTATGACTGGACGTCAGCTAATAAGACAGACGCTTCAAATGACAGGCGCTGACAACTTGACAAGCGCTAACAAACAACTTGACAGACGTTGACAACTTGACAGGCGCTGACAACTTGGACATGCGATGACAACTTGACAGACGTTGACAACTTAGACAGGCGTTGACAACTTGACATGGGTTGACAACTTGACAACCGCTGACAACCTGACAGCCACATACCACTTGACAACCGCTGACAACTTAGCAGTCGTTGACAACTTGACAGGTCGTTGACAACTTAACATGCATTGACAACTTGACAGGTCGTTGACAACTTAACATGCATTGACAACTTGACAGGCAGACGCTTACTAACCTCATCAAAAATATTTTGGAAGATTCCGAGTGTAGGGTAAATAAATAGTTGGATACTTGATATATCAATGAATCATATAGTTATTTTTTTTTTATTAGAAATTACATGACCTTAAATGTTTGGGTTAAAGAAATGCCTATAACTAGTTAAGTGGTTACATAACAAAGTCATAAAAAAATTTAATTATGACGAATAATTATAAGCACCCCTTAATATGTGTCAGGAGTCCAACTTCATTAGCGCCCGCTTCAATTCAACTTCAGGAGTGTTTGCAGGCTACAACAATTCAACCGTGCTTACTAAACTATTTTAAGAGTTGATTTCGGTTTCAGATGCTTCAACGACTTCGACTTCAGCTGCATTAGCAGCTTCAACAACCATACTCATTGAAATAAGCTTACATCAATCCACCTTAATGTCCATCGCTATAGACTCAACCCCTATGACCCTTGGCTCGATCCCCTTGACCTCTGCTACTTTGGGATCGATATGTTATTAGCTTAATGGATGACACTGCGTACACTAATAACTTATATTTAAGCTAGTAATTATTAGACATAGGCCAAGACCCGTGATGTCGGTTTGGGTCCATTAGGGTTATGATTATGGTTTATAATATATATATATATATATATATATATATATATATATATATATATATATATATATATATATATATATATATATATATATATATATATGTTCAATAATGATAATAAACATAAGGGTAGAGGGGGTATGATCCCGGTTTCTATTTTTCTTTAAACCCTAACCGACGTAGTGATGAGCGCCTAGCTTGATTAGGTTCCAAACCCTTAAAAGTTAACTGATGAGGTCAACGCCATTTGCTTCGTAATTAAATTCCGAAGAAAAGTATACCGTTATCGTAGCAGAAGACCAAGGGATGCACCCTCACCTTCTGTAACAAGCCTTAGTTCAGATTCGAAAAAAAAAAAAATCGATCATATGTTTATTAAAGACAGGTATGCCAAAACCGGATCTCAAATGTGAGATAGATCTTCCAAAATCGGATCTAAAATGTGAGATAGATCTGCCAAAACAGGATCTCAAACTCTCAAATTCTATGTTTTTGTATCTTTTTATTTTATGCTAAGTTTTCATTATTACGTTATGTTTTCCAGTTCAAGTTTTATAGATTTCGTCGCTCGTTTTTCACGAAAGTATTAGATGATAGGTCCAGACATATGATTTAGGTTTGAGTCCCTTATGGTTATAATTAAAGTTTATAATATATCTACTATATATATATATGTTAAATAAAAATAACAAACATAAAAGGTTCTATCATATTTCAGTAATCAGATCCTTATTATACTAAATTGACATCAAAACTAAAGAAACCATAAAATCTAAAATGACATGTACTAATTTACTTGTTTTCTATCTGTAAGTGCCAAGAGAGTAGGTAGATTTATACCCGTGAACACTTGGAGAGTACACATGTTTTCTTTTTCTTTTTTTATATAATTCTTTTTTCTAGTTTTATACATTAATTCAATATAATAACTATTATCACGAAAATTAATTCGATATAATAACTATTATCACGAAAATTAGTTCATTTTTTTTCTTCTTCTTCTAATCTAGGTGTCCGACTCACTTTCGAGCCGATTAATCTCAGGACGACCACCCGCTTTGCGGGTAGCCTGGAGTCATCGCATGTGAACCTCCGTAGCTGCATGGGATTTATTTTTTTGCTCTTATGATTCGAACTTGGAACCTCCAGATATTTTATCTTTTAAGACCAAACTTTTACCACTATGACACCACCCTTGGTTAAAACTTAAAATTGCAAAACTTAAAATTGCAAGCTCCCATTTATCAAACTCTTAAAACATTAATTCAAACATTAGAGTATCACAACTTCTTTAATTCAAAGACACGAGATCTTGTTATATTTCAAACATTTGACTACAATTTTGATGATTTTTGATACATTCGTCACCATTCGGCCGGTCATTTGACATTCCAATAAGTTATTAATTTTCAAATACGATACACTTTAAAAAATAATTCAAACAACCAATTGTTACATAAATGAAATAAAACTATCACATGTAACATATAGGTCCGTTGTCTTGCATGTCTAAAGTTAAGAAAAAAATATCAAAAGATCTTGTGTATCGATCATTAATTGACCTATGCCCAATGTTTTGAAAACCGGGTCAATGATCGACCCGGCCTAGCCACCGGGTCACCGGGCCAACCGGTTGAACCGGCGGGTCAACCCGGTCTCTGCAAATGTCCAAAATTTCCAATATCCCCTGTCAAAAGTTCAAAACACTAACATTTGCTGCATAAAAACATCAAAGAAGCATGTTTATCTAATCAAGAAATAAGAGATTACAACTTTTTACTTCAAAAGATTACAAGTTTCATACTTTATACTTGATAAGGCATAAGTCATACTGAGATTACAAGATTTATGCTTCAAAAGGCTATACCCAAGCATAAATCTTACGAGATTATAAGTTTTAAACTTCAAATGGCATAAATCTTACGAGATTATAACCTTTTAACTTTCAAAAATAGTATAAAAAACAAAACCCGGCGGGTATTAGCGAACCGGGTTGACCCGGGTGTCTAAAAACCCGCCGGTTCGACCGGTTCTCAGTTTCCTTAAAACCCGGGTTGTTTTGACCCGTTTTTTTGGCCGAAAGCGGTCCAACCGGTTCAACCGGCCGGGTCGACCCGGGTTTCAAAACACTGCCTATGCCCCATCAACATAAATATTATCACCCAACCACATAAAAAAAATATCAAATGTCGGTAAATATTATATAGCAATAATAACATAAACTGACAATATTGTTTGACTAGATTACAATTTTTGTTTATAAATTTTTAAAAATGCAAACACGATTAGCGTGAAAAAAAAAAAACCCTTATGTGGATATCGCCTCTAACGAAAATGACTTATAAAATTGATAGCACTAAATTTTTCTTGCATAAACCGACATTATCATGGATGATATCTCAATATTCATCATAAATATATCGTGAAAAATGTGCAACACAAAATAATAATGATGGTGCATTTAATATGTGATGTAAGAGATTCATGTTTGTTATTATCTGCTTATATTGTGAAGAAGATGAATGATGTGCCGCACTGCAACGAGGTGCGTTGTAGTTCAACAACAATGTCTCGACAAGAAACAACATTAAAGATCACTACGCCTCACAAGTGAACAACTGCGCCGCAATCGAAGTATAACCCATAATTTTGTTATTTTTATTGTTTAAGGACTTGAGTGTTTCTTTTTTTTTAGGTTAATATTTGATCCTTTTGGTGGTCCATTATCACACGGTGAATTTTTTGATTGTTTTATAACTTTATTCATATTTGAGAACTCCTTTCAAGAATTCCAATATTTGGTTCTTCATTTAATTGTGTATGATTTACAAAGCAATTCTCTTTTCTATATCCTGGAAAATAATATGACAACCATTAAAAAATTTAAATTTTTTTAGGATCGAAACTTTTTTTTTTCTTCTAAAAACATGTTCACTCTATATAACTTTCCATATTTATACCTAATCGTGTGGTACCCTCTCACTTCCCAACAAAATTTGTGCATGAAACTTTTAACGATATATTTGTTAGAATTTCCATTTACGGTTTGTTTATACACTAAAATTTTCTAGCCCATTCGATTTGAAGAGGGTGCAATTCGTGTATATCTTTTTTGTAACCTTGTAACCTGACTGTATTTAACCTGATTATACCTAGGTGATATCCGGGTTTGGATTTTCTAAAGGTTAAAATCCAAACTTCGTTAACTTTAACCTGATTCTAAAGGTTAAAATCCAAACCCGGATATCACCTAAAGGTTATCCTGACTGTATCTAAAAGTTATACCTAGGTGATATCTGCTTAAAGTTAACCTGACTGTATTTAACCTGATTATACCTAGGTGATAGCCGACCAAAATATCACATTTTGTTATCAACGTTTTAAATTTACATTACTACCGTAGTCTATTTTTTCTATTTAAATATATATTCACTTTAATAAATAGATTGTCATTTTTACTAACTTTACCCTTAATAACTAAACTTATAAACTTAAATATTAAAACACATGTACACGGCTTATTGGATAAAATTGGTATTTAAGAATTAGTCAATATAGTTACTATATTATATGGAAAGTGTTATATATTCAAAGCTTTAATATAATAACTACTTTATAATAAAAATCAATTCATTTGGGTAGTAAAAATCAAGCTTTAATTCTATATAAACGAACATAAACGAACGTAATTAAATGAACATAAACGAACAAACATAAACGAGCGTCCACGGACGTAAATGAACGAACATGACATTTGTTCATGTTCGTTCGTTTAGTTAAACGAACAAAGTTAATTTATTAAATAAACGAACATAAACGAACTCACACCAAACGGTTCACGACTGTTCATTCGAAGTTCGGTTCATTTACAACCCTACTTGATTTATGTATCACTATTTCTATCGGCTAAAATATAAGCTTAATAATTTTTTGAGAAGATGGGCTAAAGCAGACATTAAACTTTCTATTGGGCTTAATCATGAATTAAAAGGTCCAGCCAATTAGTCTTAAGTTTGGATCAAGATCCTCTTATATTTATTTTAAACATGATAGATTATGTTATGATTTTTGTTAGTGTAAAAATAAGTAGAGTTTTTTCTTTATGATAGGACCCTCTTTTTATTTAATTTATTTTTACACTTTCAAAACTCAAAAATGAAGGAATCTTGATCCGTTAAGTTTTGCTTGGCCTAAATAAAAAAAATATTGGCAAATGATATAAATAATTTGTTAAAAATAACAAAATAATTCTAAAATTAGTTAGAAATCATTAATTTTGATAAACTAACATAATTAGTAGCTGATTTTTATCGGATTAACGTCAGCTTTCAAGTAGTCTCTTTTCGATAGACGATGGTCGGTAATTGGTTGGATTTTTGTCAGAAATTAAATCCTCCTTAGTTTACTTTTTTCTACTACTTAATTTTTCGAAAATCAGTCGAAGACCAACAAATTTATGTCGGTTGGAAAATTTGGTCAGTGATGCAAGGTTTCTTAATAGCGGATAAGAGAGTTACACTTACACTCACACTCATACCATCCAATTTTGTATTATTACTTCAAATTCAATGTAACACATAAAAGACATAAATAGATAGAAGTGCACCTAAACCATAGGGCACAAAAACCCGAAGGGTTTACATCGGACTAACATATAAATATACACTAGTATAACCATGCAACAGAAAAGCTCTTTTGGTTTACCGAGTTCAATCACAAGGTTTTATCTTGCGACCAGTATTCATTAACAAGCTGAGCGAATAAGGAAGCTGGTTCATTCAACAATTTCACCGGCTCCTCATATTCCATCACCTTTCCTGTAAAGCGCAATTTAAAGTCTCGTTTATTAAATAGTAAAAGTCAAGTTGGCAGAAAATAGCGAATGAATCACTTCATTAGATTGAAAGATAGCAAAGAGTATGTGATGGAGTGTTGAGTTCGCTAGTTTCTGCCAATTAGTGTTTTATGTTGGTTGCTTACAAAATGGAGTGCAAAAATACGTTCGATAAAGAGGCTTTCCATTGCAAACAAACCGGTCATTCTTGGAGTATATTTTTGGGAACTTTTAAAAAAAAATGAAAAGAGTGAAGCAAGTACAAAAAAGTAAAAAACTCACCGTCTTTCATAACAAGGACCATTGTGCAATCAATAACTATTGGTATTCTGTGAGCAACTGTTATTATGGTGCACTCTTTAAACTCTTCCCTAATCGTTTTCTGGATAATGGTATCGGTCGCATTGTCGATTGATGTTGTTGCTTCATCTAGTACAAGTATCTTCCTTCTCTTCAAAAGCGCTCTTCCTAAGCAAAATAGTTGTCGTTGTCCCAAGCTCCAATTCGATCCATCTTGCACAACTGTAATTAAATCATTATATATCCTCGTAAAATTTAGCCTAACGATTTATAATACTATGATCCAAAACTCGAGCTTCTTACCTAATGAGTCCAACCCTTCTTTCTTATCTTGAATCGCTTCTCGAAGTTGGCATTTTTCAAGAACCTGGTAAAAACCAAAATTAATACTTGTTGATGGTTTTTATTAGCATAAGTCGAAAATTATTAAACTTAACCGTCCATATTTCGTGATCGATGTGTTCTGACAGAGGATCAAGCTATATCGAATGGAACCACTGAATAACGTAGGTTCTTGAGGGATAATTCCAAAACTTGATCTAAGATCATGAAGTCCAGTTGTAGTAATATCTAAATCATCTATAATGATCATTCCTTCTGTTGGTTCAACTTAACCGTCCATATTTCGTGATCGTTGTGTTCGCAATTTCCATTTTTGATTTTTTCAACAATTAATCATCAATTACAATGTCAAACGATAACAATTTCGTATCACTAGCCTCAATTCGTCCAGGATTAAAACGCGAATTCGCATTCGCAATGAAATCTCAATCGAAAACTACATATCATGTAGCCGGACACGTCGCCGGAGGTCACCAGAACAATCAATCAATAAAAAACCGAAAACGGCAGATCTAGGGTTTGAAAATGAAAATCATGAAAAAGTTGAATCGGTTGTTAGACCGCTCTCATTCATAACACCGATTTTGGTGTTATGGAGTACCACGTCAACATAACACCAACATAACATAACACCACTAAACCCCCTCAACCATAACACCAAAATCTGGGACCCACCAGTTTTATTATTTTTCATTTTTATTCCTTTTTTCATATTATTTTTAATACATTCAATAATAAAAAAAAACTAATTGCATTAAAACAAAAATATATTAATAAAGTTAACAAGATTACATTAACATTTTAAAAACCGAAATTAAAACATACATAATTATATAGATAAATTGAAATCAATCTCTGAAACGATAGTCATCAGGAAGCGTAGCAATGTGTTCAACGAGATCGCTTCGAAGACAATGGTGTATATCACGATCTCATATCTCTCTCATTACTCGGATTTGTTGTTGGCACCTTTCGTGTGAAGTTCGTTGTTCTCGTGGTATTGGAGTATAGTATTCCTCGCAGTCACTGATTTTAAATTCATTGTCTTCGATAATCATATTATGCAATATGATGCAAGTATACATGACTCGCTTTAACTTGTTTACCTCGTAGTATCTTGCGACATTTTTTAACACCCAAAATCGCCCTTGTAGCACGCCAAATGCTCTTTCAACATCCTTTCTTGCAACTTCCTGAAATTTTTTGAACTTCTTTCGCTTTTCGTCTGGTGGATGAGAAAATGATTTCACAAATGTCGCAACCTTCGTTGAAATAGTCTGTCATTAGGCGTTCGCTTGCCCCAACTCGATCTCTTCTTATAAATCTTCTTTTACCCCGAGCATTTGAGGTTTCGATAGCTTCGACAGCTTCCTCTTAATCGTAATAAGTCTTTCCGGCCATCGACGCCATCATGAAAATTGTTTCATCGTCAGAAGAGTCGGAATCGGACAAATTCATTTTGAAAGCCATTTTAAGAAAAAAAAAGGATAATAGATTGTGGTTTTTTGAGAGAATTAATATGATTTGGTGTAGTTAATTTGTGTTTTGGTTGGGTATTAATAGGAAGAAAAAAAAATTAAAAAAAATATAGCCGTTTAAATAGCCGTTAGGCTTTAAAATCAATTTTTTTTTAAAACTCTTCAAACCGCCGAAATCCAAAAAAAAATAAATAAATAAATCAACCAGCGCGACTTTGCCGGAGCAAAACCGCCACCCAAAACGTCGGATAACGCCTCCCCCAGCCATAACGGCGTTATGAGGGGGGGGGGGTAAAACGCCAATAACGGTCTTACAGATGAAGAGGAATCGAAAAGTGATAGTTAAAAGATAAAAAAAAAAACTAAGAAAATATAAAAAGAAAGTGTATTTTAGTATTTTTAAATGAAAAAAGGACCGCCGGTGATAAAAAGACATATCTAAAGGATGGTTAATGCTAAAAAAAAACTAAAAATGATGATTCGTGAAAAACAGACCAACCAAAAGGACGATTTGTGACATTCTCTCAAAATTTAATATTAATTTATAAAAGTTACATTTTTGAAACAAGCTCGTTGAGATTGATAAAATGATTAAAAAATGCTTTATTTTTCTTTTTTACTTTAGGTATTATTTAGTTATAATTGTTTTCAAAAAATAAATAGAATACTTTTAAATAACCAAGTATATATATAAAATATATAAATGATAAAACTAAAAAAAATTAAACATTCATAATATTTAAATTTGATACAAACTTAAGCAAATACAACGAAAAAGCATTTTTTTAATAAAAAAATTTAAAATAAATGAAAATAGATTTAAAAGATTAACACTAACTAATTTTTAAAATTGTTCGGAATTCCTGTCAATCCGTCGTTGTCGGTTCCTACCAAATCATGAAATAGACCCAAATCGTCGGATAAATGATATCGCATATTTTAGTCATATTATTATATGCGATATTTGTCTTTTTAAAGTTTAATTCATAACGGATTGTGGGAATTTCGGGCAATTTTGGTACTAAAATGTTATACAGGTATTAGCCGAAGTTCTGGAGATGAAGTGACATAATTGGAGCTGAAAGTGAAGAAAACGGGTCAATGTTGTATTCCCGTTATGTTTTGAGACTAGAAGCAACCGGTCACGAGAGATGAAGCAGAAACGAGCAGCAAAACAATAAAATGGAAAAAATGCGAGGGACGCCCGTCCCAGGAGGAGGGACGCCCGTCCCGCGGTGGTTTCGAGCAGCAGCTGTTTTCGACGTTTAATAAAAAAGAGTTTTTAGGGTTTATTTTTTTTATCATCATTATCATATAGTTTTTTGGAGTATTGAAACCCTAGCTTGGACCGACGAATTCTTGGAGTTATTTGGTATTTTTAGACTCGTTTATTTCGTTGTTTAAGCATTCGGATCATTGGCACTTTAATTCATTTCGTTACTACTTTTAATATAAAGATGTTTCATTCAATCCAATTGTGTTGCGTTTTTATCATTATGAGTAGCTAAATTTCTTAACGTTCACTTGGATGATGTGATCAATTATGTAGGTTATTATTTGATTACGTATATGTTGAACTGGATTTTATGTTTAATCGAAAAACCAATTGTAATCAGTTTTTGAATCTTGTTTAATCTTTTATATAAACTGTTAGTAATTCTTCATAGGTATTCGAGAGGAATTTGTGACATTACAAAATAGTTTATGAAATAACTAATATGTCTATAATTAGTTTAAAGATATTAGTATTCGAGAGGAACTAGTATTAAAGATTTAAACAATAAAAACGTGATTGTGGTTGTTAGTTAACTAGATTAAGAGAGATCGGTTTAGTTAATTAAGAAGCTATTCGAGAGGAAGCTTTATAAGATTAAATCATAAAATCGGCTTAGGTACTTATTGCTTAGTTGTCAAACGTAGAAATTATTCACGAGAGTGGTAACTATACATGAGGCGATTAAAGTTTTAATGGGAAACGAGAGTTCAAGTTAAATACCTTTTAAGTAGTTCAACATTGTTAGTAATTAAGTGATAACCGTAGTAATTGTGATCAAGTCCAAGTGAATGTATTTTTCATCAATTGTTTACAAACCAAAATCTTTTCAGCGATTCATCTGAATCATTTAGTTTTTCTATTTAGTAGTTTAAGCACCGTGACAATTCGGTCACAAAACCCACTTTTTGTGTTATTAATTATTAATTATATTTCAACCATCAGTACCTGCGAACGAACCTGATTTACCTAAAACTATACTATACTTGATTAGGTCCACTGCCTAAGATTGTGTAGTCGAGTCGTAAGTATTTCTTGTTTTTAAAATATACTCGATTTCGCTCATCAAGTTTTTGGCGCCGCTGCCGGGGACTGTAGTTTTTGATTTTAATTAATAATTTTTGATTCGATCCTTTTAGGTATTAATTACTTGAAAGTTATTTTAATTGTGTATCAGGTGCTTTTGACGGTTTTTAGTTGTGATTTTTCAGAGATTACAGGTAGTGGATGAACACAAGGGCTTCTGGGTTACCGCTTAAAAGTCCACAGTCTAATCCAGGAGTTTCAAAGAAAAGGCGCAACAAGAAACCAAACACTACACCACCATCACCAGTTAAGTTAGAAACGGAGGATCTAGAAGAGAATTTCGAGGATTCAATCAGTTCAGATTCAGAAGTAGAGATAATAACTGAGATGGCTGATCCGAATGATGCACCGATGCATCAGAGAGCTAGGGTAGTACCGCCAACACCGGGTTCGGCGATTCGTACTCCAAATATGGGAAATGATTTTTCAGTGAAGGGTCATCATCTGAAGATGATCCAGGATAATTATTTTGACGGAAGGACGAGAAAAGATCCACATGCGCATGTGGCAAAATATGTTAAATTGTGCGAGATGTTCAAATACGGGGCAGGAATGGACGATAATGTCAAGTTAACTCTGTTTCCATCGTCTCTCACGGGAGAGGCGCTTACTTGGTTTGAAGAGTTAGAGGAGAACTCCATTGGTACATGGGCAAAAATGAGGGAAGAATTTCTTTCAAGATTTTTTCCAACATCTCTGGCAAGAAGTTTATTGAATGATATACGGGGATTTAGGCAAGGAGACGGAGAAACCATTGTTGAAGCTTGGAGTAGACTTAAGGATATGCTTAGGGGTTGTCATGGGCATGGATTAGATAAAGGGCAGATTATTGATATTTTCTTCTTTGGATTGAATAGGCAGTCGCAGGGAGAGTTAAACTTAGCTGGAGGAGGAAGTTTTCAGTACAAATCCATCAACGATGCGACCAAGATGTTGGATGACCAGTTGTTAATGGATTTATCTAGAGAGCAGAATCAGTTTGGTAGAGAAAGAGGAGGAAAAAAGGTAGTTGCTAGTGCTGAGAGTAGTAGTGGAAATGCAGAGATGATGGCTGAGATCAAAGCTTTATCTAGTAAAATGGATAATAATTTTTCGAGGATAGATAATCAGTTTAGTAGAGTTGGGAAGGATATGAATGTGATGGCAAACGGTTGTGACTACTGTGGGGGACTCCACTACACTGAAGATTGTGATGTTAGAAGAGAAGCAGAAAGTGAAGATGTGAAGTTCGCGCAAAATCAGTACCAAGGAGCATTTCAGAGATCCGGCTTTCATAATCGTAATTCGGGTAATTCTAATTCTGGTAATAATAATTTTAATGCTAAAAATTCTGGAAATTCTCAAAACAGGTACCCAAGGAGTAACCAGAATCAGTATCAGAACAGTAACCAGAATCAACAGCAGGAAGAAGAGGAATCGAGTTTGATGGACATAATGAAAAACTTCATTCAAACTCAGTCAGCGAAGAATGAAGCAACAGACAACCAGTTTAAGGTCCTTCATGAGAAATTGGAGCAAGGACAAAGGAATCAACAAGCAGCACTTAGTGATTTGGAGAAGAGATTGGAGAGATTAAGTGATCAACATGCTGCTAGACCTAATGGTCAGTTGCCAAGTAACACACAACAGAACCCAAGGAAGCAACCATTTTGGCAGACTGGAGGGCAAAAATCTCAACCTCCTAACAATCGAAACGAGCATGTGAATGCGGTGTTTACAAGGTCTGGTAGAGTTTTTGGTAATGTTAATGATTCTGCAGGTGTCACTAATCCAGTTGTGCAGGAATCTAATGTTGAAGTGAAGGAGAATGAGGAAGAAGAGGAACCGGAAGTTACGCCAGCTGTTCAGCCAAAACCGGCGGTGTCACCTCAAGTGAAAGCATACAAGCCGAAAGTTCCCTTCCCTCAACGTTTGAGGAAGGAGAAGATGCAAGAACAGTACGGTAAATTTGTTGATATGATTAAATCTGTGCATATTAATGTTCCTTTGGTTGACTTGATTTCAGGAATGCCAAATTACGCCAAATTTATCAAGGAGCTTGTAACTGGAAAAGGGAAGTTGGAGGAAGCTCAAGCGACGTTTTTAAATGCAGAGTGTTCAGCACTTATTCAAAACCAGCTGCCACCAAAGTTAGGAGACCCAGGGAGTTTTCTAATTTCATGTACTTTGAGTAAAACAATAACTTGTGAGGCATTAGCTGATTTAGGAGCTAGTATAAATCTTATGCCTTATTCATTGTATGTTAAATTGGATTTAGGGGCATTAAAACCTACTCGTATGAGTATTAGACTAGCCGACCGTTCATACCAATACCCTTTAGGTATAGTCGAAAATATGCGAGTGCAAGTAGGTAAATTTGTGTTTCCCGTTGATTTTGTCATATTAGAAATGGAGGAGGATAGAAAGGTACCTTTGATTTTAGGTAGACCATTTCTACATACTGCGGATGCTATCATTCGTGTTCAGGAAGGGAAAATTTCTTTGGGAGTTGAGGAGGAAAGGATTGTTTTTACTGTAGATCGAGCTTTAAAGCATTCTTATTCTTGTGATGATACATGTTTTCGTATTGATGTTGTTAATGAAATGCTTGACCTAGATGTGCAGGAAATACGTGGAGGACAAATTGCGTTTGAAGAGGAGGAAGATCAAGAGCTCGAGGATTTTGATCCCATATTGAAAATGGAGCTGGAGAAATTTGAGAAGAATTCTACGAGCATGAGATTTGAAAAATCCGACCCGAATTTAGACTTATTAGAAATTGAATATTTAATGAACAATCCGGGTGCAACGTTGTTGGAGGAAAGGATTCCATTTAAGGAAGAGCTCGAGAAGTCAAACTCAAGTTTGGGGGAAAATTGTCACGGTATTTCCCCCGACCCTTTTGATTTATTTTCTTTTACTTGTCGAGAAAAGGAAAATTTTTTGCAGGAATTTGAGGATATCGGAGATGATACAGCATGGGAGGAATTTAAGAAGACGAAATTCAATGAAAGCAAAAGTGACGATGTTTGGGAAATTGGAGATGTTTTATTACTGATTATTGAGGCTCGAGAGTGGCATGACGCTTGGGTGAAGCGAACCAAGATGTTCGATGTCATGGAGGAAGCGTTGAATTTTGGCGACCATGACGGATATGAGTCGAGCGAGCAATTCGTGGATGATGGAAAGCACATGGGAAAGAAAGGCGAGATAAATCTCGACCTTAACATGAAGGCGTAAGTTGGGGCATATCGAGTCAAGCTAAGGACTCGTTCGAAAAACAAGCGCTTGCGGGAGGCAACCCGAGGTAACTTGTATATTTTTAGTTTTTTTTTTATTTTGGAAGTACACGTGTCACGATTAAGGTACGTCTTCCGTTTTATGTTTTTTTTTTTTTTCATTTTTAAGTTTCCTTTGTTTTAGTATTCGTTTTCATTAAAAAAAAAAAAAAAAAAAAAAAAATCGGTCAGATATGAGGGACGCCCGTCCCTATATGTGGGACTCTCGTTCCAAAAATTTGCACAAAAAACACGAGCCACTGGAACCCCCGTCCCAAATCGAGAACACCCGACACAACTCCGTGGGACGCCCGTCCCCTGGGCCGTGACGCCCGTCACGAGGGCCTGGTCCAGATTCTCGTCTCTTTTGCTGTTTGCTTGCTGCACGTTATTATTCCCACATTTTTTCCTTTTTATTCTTAACCAAAAACATCTCTTTTCTTATTTCTTTATTTCTTAGTTTATTTTTCTTATTCTTTTTATTTTACTTTTTCTTAATTCTTTTTATTTCTTAGTTTATTTTTGTTTTTCTTATTTATTTGTGATAACTAATGTTAACGTACCTTGTATTCTTTGTTTATCTTGTTTTTCCTGTGTTTTGAATCGTCTTGTACAATGAGGGCATTGTCCAACTCTAGTATGGGGGGTTGAGGAAAAACATCCGTTGTGTTTAGTTTAGTCAGTGTATTGTTTTAAAAAAAAAAAATAATATAAAAAAAAAATGATGACATGTCTTGAAAAATTTTAATCTGTTGCATAACCTAGCACATTTTATACCCTACTCAAAGAAAAGTGAGATTTTGAGCCTTGAAAGCATTCATTTTAAATGCTACTTTTTCTTTTGTATGAGTGTGCCGATGGTTGATGACTTTAGAACTTGACATAGTCATACGTTTCGAGACCATAGATGAGCATTGCATTAGGGTAACTTAGTGTAATTTGGTACAACTTTAAGGGCAATTTAGGAATAAACCATTTGATTTAGCCTATTCGTTTCTTGTTAAATAATTATAGCTTAATCACATTGGTTAGCTGATTTCCATGTAACCCTTTTGTAACACTTACTTTTAGTGTTAGATACTCTAGTTAACCACTTTGCGCCTAACTTATTCGTTTCATTTTAAATCCACTCAATATTTTGTACATTAGCCTTTTCTTTTCATTTTTTGATGAATCCGAACTTAGTTTTGAGATTGCTATTGATTGTATACATGAAGATTGAAGTTAGAAGTATTAAGGCATTGAAATTATCGAATATCGTTAGCCTTTGTAGCATATATTTAATTGTTAGCAAAAAAAAAAAAAAAAAAAAAAAAAAAAAAAAACAAAGTTGTAAAGTATGTAGTTTTATGTATTTTGAGTCGTTGAAGAAATAAAGTAGAAGTAGTTGTATTATGAGTTATGTAATTCGGAAGAAGTTGAAGTTATATGGAGCAATTGGTTCATTAGCGTTTAGGAGTTCGGATTCATTCTAAGTTTAGATGTATACTACGTTTATTTTTATACTTTTACTTATTTACCCATTTAACCTCTATATATTTATTCACATGCCTTAACCTGTACATTACAACCCGAATAAAAGTCCCCGTTTAGTTGTACCTAGACTCTAGTGGTGGAGAAACGATATTTTATCAAGCCTATGATAGAAAACTCACCATGACTGAGCAATTGAGCGGATTTACAGAATATTTTACATACCCTTTAGACTAGTTCGAGAGATTTGTGTGAATTACTCCCAATAATTCGTGAGGTGTTTGGTTATGCTTTTTAAATCATGGTTTGGTAATTAAATTGAATTGAACTGGATTTGCTTGAGGGCAAGCAAAGGTTAAGTATGGGGGGATTTGATATCGCATATTTTAGTCATATTATTATATGCGATATTTGTCTTTTTAAAGTTTAATTCATAACGGATTGTGGGAATTTCGGGCAATTTTGGTACTAAAATGTTATACAGGTATTAGCCGAAGTTCTGGAGATGAAGTGACATAATTGGAGCTGAAAGTGAAGAAAACGGGTCAATGTTGTATTCCCGTTATGTTTTGAGACTAGAAGCAACCGGTCACGAGAGATGAAGCAGAAACGAGCAGCAAAACAATAAAATGGAAAAAATGCGAGGGACGCCCGTCCCGCGGTGGTTTCGAGCAGCAGCTGTTTTCGACGTTTAATAAAAAAGAGTTTTTAGGGTTTATTTTTTTTATCATCATTATCATATAGTTTTTTGGAGTATTGAAACCCTAGCTTGGACCGACGAATTCTTGGAGTTATTTGGTATTTTTAGACTCGTTTATTTCGTTGTTTAAGCATTCGGATCATTGGCACTTTAATTCATTTCGTTACTACTTTTAATATAAAGATGTTTCATTCAATCCAATTGTGTTGCGTTTTTATCATTATGAGTAGCTAAATTTCTTAACGTTCACTTGGATGATGTGATCAATTATGTAGGTTATTATTTGATTACGTATATGTTGAACTGGATTTTATGTTTAATCGAAAAACCAATTGTAATCAGTTTTTGAATCTTGTTTAATCTTTTATATAAACTGTTAGTAATTCATCATAGGTATTCGAGAGGAACTTGTGACATTACAAAATAGTTTATGAAATAACTAATCGGTCTATAATTAGTTTAAAGATATTAGTATTCGAGAGGAACTAGTATTAAAGATTTAAACAATAAAAACGTGATTGTGGTTGTTAGTTAACTAGATTAAGAGAGATCGGTTTAGTTAATTAAGAAGCTATTCGAGAGGAAGCTTTATAAGATTAAATCATAAAATCCGCTTAGGTACTTATTGCTTAGTTGTCAAACGTAGAAATTATTCACGAGAGTGGTAACTATACATGAGGCGATTAAAGTTTTAATGGGAAACGAGAGTTCAAGTTAAATACCTTTTAAGTAGTTCAACATTGTTAGTAATTAAGTGATAACCGTAGTAATTGTGATCAAGTCCAAGTGAATGTATTTTTCATCAATTGTTTACAAACCAAAATCTTTTCAGCGATTCATCTGAATCATTTAGTTTTTCAATTTAGTAGTTTAAGCACCGTGACAATTCGGTCACAAAACCCACTTTTTGTGTTATTAATTATTAATTATATTTCAACCATCAGTCCCTGCGAACGAACCTGATTTACCTAAAACTATACTATACTTGATTAGGTCCACTGCCTAAGATTGTGTAGTCGAGTCGTAAGTATTTCTTGTTTTTAAAATATACTCGATTTCGCTCATCAATAAACCAACTCCTATTTCAGGGTTTCTTGATTAGCTCTTTTCTTCCAAAAATTTTCTTTGTTTATTTTGGAAATACTCGTGTAATATTGGATCACTGATCGAATTGATATCGTTGAATAAAATTTTGTTTTCTTCTCATCATTGTCGTGCCTCAATTTTTGTTGCTTGCATTTCCAAATTTTTTTTCGAGAAAAATTTTATTCGACTCGAACATTCCTTTCAACTTTTTGCATTCGATGATTTAAAAATATTTTTTATCTCCTCATTTAGTGCCTTTTTACTACTAATATGTAGATTTTATAAAGTTTATATTATCGTTTTACTTAATTATTTAGCGTATATTTACGAATTAGTTAAATAAATTTACTAAAAGAAATTAATATGTAATAAAAAAATTATTTGGTGTAAAACATTGGAAAATATTTGATTTTGGTGCAAGAATATTCCATAAATATGCAATTTTTTACACCAAAATGATACTCATTTTGGTGTCACATAATGAGATGATGTTACGTCTTTATTTCATTATTTATCTATAATTTTCAGGTAATCAACTTTTTATTAGAATTTTAAATATATACATAAATTTTTAAACGAAATATCACCTTATTTATTGTAATAAAAAAGAACTCTAATTTTGTTCGGTTTTTCTTTTTTCAAAGCACGAGTTTTAATAATAATAGTTCTATAGACTATGGTTAAAAGAGTTAGACACACATTAATTTGTTGTATATTGATAAAAAAGTATTCTCAATACTTGTTATGTCAGCTTCTACTTTTATGAAATATAAGATAATTTTAGCTAAAATCCTGCGAACTGTTTTTATCAACATTCTTAAAGCAATTTGTGACTTTCAACCCACTTCTTTGTTTGATTAGACTGATCTTTAACTAACACTATTAGACTGCTCCCAGCCATCGCGTTATCACGCTTTATGGGGGCGTTTAACGCCGTTCACGGCTGGGACGACGGCGTCGAGGCGGTGTTGCCTGAGCAACGCCGCATTGTTTCCTTTTTTTTCTTTTTTTTTTCTCCAATTGTTACCGTTGTTTAATAAATAAAAAAAAGATTTTTTGTTTTTTTTTTCCTACCGTTCAACGGCTAGGTTTTTAAAAAAAAAAAATTTAATTTTTTTTTTTCCCTATAAATACCAAATCCCAAACACAAAATATTTACACCAAACCATTTCTTTCTCTCTACAATCATATTCATTCTATCCACAAAACCCAAAAAAAAAAAATGTCTCAATACAACGAGTTTCCGTCATCCGATCCCAATTCGCCTAACTCACCGGGCTTCGCAAATTTCCAAACCCAACCCGGTGGTTTTACTTCACTACTCGCCGGAAACACCAACACACCACCCCATCAACAAGCCATGACCGAGTGGCAACAATTCCAATAATTCCAATTATTCCAACAACGACAACAACAACAATCGTTCTCTCAACCCCAACAACAATCATACCATCAACCCCAACCTCAATCATACCATCAACCCCAATCATTCCATCAACCCGAACCCCAATCATTCCATCAACCCCAACCACAACCATTCAAACCGTCTGAAGCGTTTCAACCACAAGTAGCTGAACCTAGTGGTTCGCGTAAGAGAAAAGACAAGGGTAAGAAAAAAGCTACGGATGAACCTGAAGCCACTCCATCGTCTAAGGTTCAGTGGTCACAAGTCCAAGAGCGACGCTTGGCGGAGAATTGGATTCATGTTTCGGAGGATCGGAAAAAAGGAACCGACCAAGATGGTATAACTTTTTGGTTCCGTGTGATGGCTATTTTCAACGAAGGTTTACGGGAACCTTTTACAAAAAATCAGCTAAGTTCAAAATGGAGGGCTATGAGCAAAAATATAAAATTGTTCATAGCATGTCATGACCGTGCCGAACGAGATCGATCGAGCGGCGAGGATGACAAAGTCGTCTACACAACGGCGTTAAGCATGTTCGAAGCCGAAAATCTACGCCCATTTCGTCATCACGCTGCATGGGAAGTTTTGCATCTTTCGCCAAAGTTTGCTAATCCTAAACCCATTGACCCGGTCAACCTCGACGACGATGCATAACCGGACTTCTTTGGCCATGATCAAGTTCCACGACCTTTAGGAAGGCCACGACCATCTAAGAGCGCATGTTCCTCCTCCTCCTCCGATGTTACTTCAAAACGGGACGAGTTTAACGAAGACCTTGTCACCGAAATTCGCGAGCTTAGGCTCGCGAAAACAGAGGAGATCAAACTCAGAATCCGTCTTCGGAAAATGGATTTTCTTCGTATACCAACCGATGATTTGTCGCCACAAGATCGGGCTCGTATCGAAAAGGAGAAGAACAAAATACCCGCCGAATTGGAAGCCGAAGACGAGGATTAGTTTTTTATGTATTGTTTTTTTTATTTATTTTTATGTATTGTTTTATTTATTTATTTTTATGTAATGGTTTTTTTTATTTATTTTTATGTATTGTATTTTTTTTAATATTAATCTAAGTTTATTTTTATTAATAATGTATTAAAAATAATATGAGAAAAGAAAAGAAAATGAAAAATAAAAAAGGTAGTGGGTCCCAGATTTTGGTGTTATAAATGGAGGGTTTAGTGGTGTTATGGTGACGTGACACCCATAACACCACTTTTCGGTGTTATGAATGGGAGTGGTCTTAGACTGGTCTTTTTGAATTTATTTAACTGGATTTTGCTAAGATGTGTGCGGTAGAAACATATTAAAAATCTTGATATTAATAAGATTTTTCTTTTATTAACTTGATGAAAAATAATATTTTTCTTATTCTTTCCCTTCCATCCACCCCCTCCCCCACCCCCTTCTAAGTATCAGTAAACGGAATGTCTTATAAATGGTGTGTGTGTTTCTTTTAAACATATATAACTTTAAACTCTACAGTGGTTGGTTTAAAGTAAAATGAAATGGAAAAGAAAACCTTTAAAAAATAACAAAATCCTTTTTATAAAAGAATTCTAAACTGTCGTCTAAAAATATATATTGAATCTCCGTTAAATTAACTTAACATTTAAATATATAATTGTTTAAAATTCCTTGTTAATGGACATTATCGAATGCAAAAAAATTCTGAATATATCATGATGTTGGATTTGCCAAGGTATAAACTACAAGATGATGTTGAGTACGTTCTCCACCTCTTCGAGTTGTCTAAATGTCTAGTGGTGATGTCTAATGGTGACACACCGACACCGAAAATCACTATGTTTATAAGGAAAATATCTCACATAGATTTGAATTTTTATTAAACAAGACTATATACCGTCACATAAAAGAAAGTACAATAAGTAAGTAAATACAAAATAAAAATAAAAATAAAAACTCTGAAAAAAAAACAATATGTAAATCTCTCTATTCTCAGAATTCAATATTAAAACATAAAAAAAGTCAGAAATTTTCAGAAAGTTAAAATGATTTCAAACTAATAGTTTATTCAAAATTCAAAAACAATAAATACAAAAATAAAATTAAGAATGTCAACACACTATATTTAGTCTTGACTTATAGTTATTTCATTTATTGTAGTTATTAAAGCATATCGGTTATAAAAATAGATTTATTAAAGTTAAAATGCTTAGTCTATATATATTATAAAACATTTGGCCATAAAGTTGAAATTTAAGCATTATAAAATTACTAAACTACCGTTTTAACTAATTAATTATTGAGTAATTACAAATATAACTCTATAACACACTTAATATATATACTTAAAAATTTGAAATAATTGCATTTTACTTTTTTTTTATAAAATTTAAAATAATTATTTAAGTGTGCAAAATTTTAATTAATGGAGTCAATATTTCGAATTTCTAACTAATTGAATGTTTACAAACCGAAAATTTGATCGTTCGTAAAATTATTTGTAATAGAATATGTACCATTGAATTCACCAGAATTCAAACAATTTCTTATTGTCGCGGCATCGCACGGGTATATTACTAGTTGTCAATAAAACAAACAAAATTAATCAGAGATTGACACATAGGATAAAATATTACTTGTCGAGAACTAAGCATTGCCATATCATATTTCAATTATCCTCTTCTAGTAATATAGGGAGATTGTATGAATTTCTATCTATATATATCCTAATAACTTAAACAATCACTTTATATGTGAACTGTTATTATAATAACTGCTTTGAAATTAGAAAGGCTAACTTGGATTGAATCAATTGAATGATTTTAAGTCGCCATGTCAGCTTCAGTTGCAATTATTAGAGCTTCTACTGTTGTAGTTTAAATTTCAGTTCAAGTGATTTACGTTTTCAATTAGTCGTTACAACCGATAATTCAAATAGGAGACTTTACATATATCGTTATGACTTAAACAATCAGGTTGCCATGTTGTATGTTACGTTGATTAGAATTGAAGACTTTACATCTATGATCAAAAATTGGAAGGTGTTTCTGTTGGGCATGTAGTACGTAAAATCAAACCAACCATTCATAAATCATAAGGAAATGGGTTGAAATTCTTGGTTAGAGTAGATATGTTTCTCACAACTTGTCAACTTTGCTAATGGGTTGGAAATAAAGAAACATAATATAGGTCCCTTTTTAGGTAAAGACCTTGCTCGTTTGACGAGATAAAACACAACACAAATCTAACCGTTCAAGAGTAAATGGTTGAATTGGCTTCTATAATTTAGAAATGTTTCTATATTTCTTTATTTTTTTGTTACAACGGATTAGAAACAATATTGCACCATAAAGCCAGGGAAGAAAGTTAGATGCACGAACCAGAACTGTCCATGGGTTTAAAATCTCGGGCTAATTGTTTGTAAATGCATCGAACTTTACATCCAAAACTATTGTATGCATCTATCTTTAAATTGGTCTATTGTATGTATCTAAAATTTAAAAATCTCTATTGAATGTATCCAACTTTCAAAAATCTACTATTGTATGTATTTAACAATACGTGTCATCCATATAATGTGCCACGTAAGTTGCCACATCATCGTTTTGCTAAGATTTCATTGGTTGGATATATAAAATATCGATTTTTGGAAGTTATATACATACAATAGACCAATTTAAAGATGAATGCATACAATAGTTTTGGATGTAAAGTTCGATGCATTTCCAAACAATTAGCCCTAAAATCTCTAAAGACTTTGTCTCATATGGTCCAGGTTAAAAAAAAAAAAAAAAAAAAACAATATTAAATATATCATATATCGTGGTGTATATGAAATTAACAAATAATAAACATTTACTTGATTTAATTCTTCTAGATTTCAAAGCTTAATGGATGCATTCGTTTGATAATGTTCTAAGAGGGAAATATTCCGTGTAGAGTGAGAATGGAATTCGTGATAAGGAGACTTGCAGGAAAATAATAAGACATTTGCATATTGTTATTTAACATTTCATAAAATCGAATTCAATGATGTTCTTCTTTAAGAAACCCGTGTATCACACGAGCCTAAAATTAGGGTTTAATGAAAGATTTATAAGGTAAAGTGAAATGCATGATAAGTTTATTAATTTTTCAAAAAAGACTCATTTAAAAGATAATCCAAACAACCAACTAATATATAAATGAACTAAAACTGCCGAATTTAAAATAGTTGTCACACGAATGGTAGGTTTCTTTAAAGGATGAAGAAATCAGAACGTAGTGTATCAAAAACCACATAAAAATATCAAATGTATGTCGTATTTTATGCACTAGTAATACAATCACTTTTCTAACCTATATCTATGGATGAATTACAATTACTCGATGAAATCATGAAATTAGGGCCATATACTAGGAACACTTCATTTTTTCTATCTCTTTGGTGATTCTATAGATATAATCCTTGGGTTTTTTTTTATCAGTCTAGGTTATTTAAACATGTGGTTTCCCTACGAATGTATGTGGGATTTATTGGGTTTCCATTTCTTCATGGCAAGCCTTGATGCAGTTAGCATCAAATGTGGTTGTTTCGGCTGGGTTTTAGGATCGTTTGGTTAAATTCACCATTTCTTACAGATATTATCAACATATGTAATTGCATTTTTGCCTTTTTAGCAGCTTTTGTGCTAGATTTTAGTATACTTATGTTCTAAGGAAATACAATAGAATCTAACATATCTTGAATCAAATTAATGAGGTGTTTGCGTTTGTACCAAATCTTATCAATGCAACTTAAAATCATGAAGTTAAGTAGGTTTTCAACGTTTGGCAACCTAAAAATTACAGTTTCTAATTGTTATATGCCAAATCGGTCTCAATACTCAAAAGAGAAACTTCTTTAATGAAAACCTAATGTAGATACTCAATAGCACATGACCACACTTTTTCGATCCTCAAAAACATATGTCTATAAGGTTATTATATATATTACGATTTACTGTTTGATTTATATGAAATTATGTATATGATGTTAGAGCATATATGGCAAGTAGGTCAAGTAAAAACGAAGCAAATTGAGGGAGAAATTTAAGTATATAGTAAATAGAAGCGGATCTCGACTATAATAACATAGATGACATTTAAGGGTTAGTGGAGCTCAAAGCTTAAAGTGGAAGGGAAATAAAGGTTCACTACTAGAAAAAGACGTTTTCCGATAGCCAAAGTATGTATTTTAATGCATCCCTAATCTTCTCTCTTTTATCTTCCCTAGTGCAATGGGAGCACGGGATAATGAAGGAGGTGGTAAACGCTTAGGGCACAAGACCACACAATACCACCTCAACATTACAAATGCTTAGTATTTTTATCTATTATATATAGTTAAATCAACTTGAATATATAACTTAATTTAAAACTTTCATGTTATAATGAAATATGAAAAGGAAATAGGAACGTTATAATATTGATACGACGCCATAGAACCGATAGATACACTTATATTGTTCGGTTTTAATCCACATCTTCGTAATCAATGTATCTTTCAACAAATTAGAGACAGGTCTTGTGCATTTAGTCATTAGTTTCCCTTACTACAAATCTCATCAAAGCATGTTCAAATTAAATAAGCCAAACTTATAAAGAACTTTATGCTAACATAATTGCACCATCAAGGTTCATCATGCTGTCATATTGATTAAAAATCACATGGTCATATTGATTAAAAATCACTTGGTAGTGTAGATAGACTACCATTACTGTACCACATTCGCATCACTAGAGTGTTGTTAAAAATTTGTGAAAAACAAGTGTTGTGTAGGTGAGAAGTGTGTATCTCGAAAGTAAGAAACATGAATCTAGGTTATATGCAAGCACTTTCAGGAATGGAGCAGGATTAGTATAACAAACATGTCCACATTAGGCAAAATCCATTAGCCAAGAAAGTTGCCCTTATAAACTTCTTAAACTGATCTTCATTCTATAAGGGCGTCAAGTGATTGAGATCAAGAAGCGCAGTTACATCTATTCCTTAAATGTTGTTTAGTAAAAGAGATATGTGGGTACCTTCACGCTACTAGTCGATGACTGAAACGCCTTTTGCTACTCGGACGCTTCTTGTACTTGAGGCGACAGTAATTGACGCTTAGTTGGTGCTTAAGCAAGAAAGACGCCTAAGGGCTTTAAGCGCCTCATGTTGTAATTGATAAAAAAAAAAGTTTATTTTTAATATAGAAGTGTTTTACTAGTGTTTTAATCGGCCATTTTAAGCTTATTTTGTGAATAAAGAGATATATTTAACGAGAATAAGTGAAAAAATGAAGTATCTTATGTATTTTGGTTATGTATAAGTAATTTATAAGCATGTACGTTTTAATCACTTGTGTGGTAGAAAATGTTGATTCGTAAGGCTAGCGCTTTTGTATTTTGACCCTTATCGTCTCAGAGCGCCTATCGCCTTTTAAAAGCAAGGCGAGTACAACTGAAAACGGTGTAACCTAAAACATATGAGTCAAAAAATTTAGAGATCTTCATAATTTAGCGGTTTCACTTCAAACTGCGTAGAGGCGAAAAGTGCTTTTACACAGTGGTGCAGACGACATTTGTGTTCGTTTGGAGATAGGAACAAGTTCACGCTTTGCTCTAAAATTTCTAGAAACGGTTTTTTGATATCGCGTTATTTTATTTCTTATAAAATATTATGACATTTACACCATTCAGTTGTCATAAATGTGATTTAACTCATGATGTTGGTTGTGAGACCGATTGATGGAAGAACATAGTGGTGGCGTATAAAATAATCATATAACTTTTGGTAATTATTGTATACTCCCTCCGTCACATATTTATTGTCCAAAATTGACCTTAAAAAAATAAAGTATTTGTGTTATATATTATTTGATGAAAATTAAATTAATAAAAATTTTGTAAAAAACTAATCAATTCATATAATTTGAATCAATTATTATATAACAAAAAAAAAAAAAATTAAGGTCAAAATTAAAAAAAAAAAACTTAAATAGTCAAAAATGAAAATATAAATAGGAGACGATGTAGTATTAATTAACACAAAGACAATAAAGAAGAAAATTGAAGTAGATCTACACAAGGTTTGCCTATTGAGAAAGCAGGCAAAGATGGTCATACTACAAATAAAACTATAACATAAAAATAGCAAAAGATAAATATTTTATTGAGCAATAACAAACGACATAACGATGTAAAATACATAAACTAGAAAACGCTGAACATAGGATTATAGACAACACATATTTTGTTTTTCATTTAGAGGGGTATTCTCCGACCCTTGATAGAAGATTAACGGTACCATCATTTCCTTCTTCGGTAAAGTTATCATCTTCTTCTTCTTCATTATCGAAACCATTGTACATCCCGACTCGTGACAAGAGATCAATGGTTCCATCACCATTTTCTCGTTCTTGAACTAGGTTACCAATTTCACCATTCATATTATTGCTTGTAACCTGAGAAATTGGTTGAGGCATATTTTCAGCCAAAAAACGGCTAGTACCAGAGCCTTCTAAAGTGAACGTTGATGAGTTTAAAACTCTAGGGTCAGAGGAGTTAGGGTACCCATGAGTAGAATCCATTGGTACTTGAGCAAACCCTAATGATTGCATAGGTGTGTTGTACCTCACCTTAAAACTGTGATAGTCTCTCAAAGCAATCATTGAATCTTGCCTTTTCCTTTCCAAGAGAATGCTATGAGTTTTGGAATGCCCACCCAGTGCAGCCATGGATGGAAACGATAAGGGACATTGACTGCACTGGTAAACTCTTCGGTCTGGAGACAACGATGGAGTCCCTTCAGCTTCTTGTGGTGGTAAAACACCCTCCTCCACTACCATCTCTGAGATGGAAGCATTGATATCAACAGCTTCAGCCACGTTACCAAACATTTGGCTACTAGAATCCACAGGAGGTGATTCTTTTTCACCGGAAGACTCTCCGTTTTGGAAGACGGGTATTGACTCACTTTTTTCTTTGCCATTTTTAGACTCCATGATTTTCAGAAAGAGATGAATTGAAAGAAGCAGGGAAGGAATTTGTTGTTAAATACACGAAGAATTAAGATATTGACAAAAAATGATTAACATAAATATGTAGGTACAATAAATGTAGCATTAAATTTAACTAAATAACATTTGTAATATTATAAAATATAATATATATTTATATTTATATTTAGAGTTAATTACATAAATCGTCCCTAAGGTTTATCTCAAATTACTGATTTCAACCTTAAGTTTAAAAAGTTACACAAATTATCCACTTTTAGAAACTAATTACCTTTTTCGTCCCTACGATTTGCTCCAATTACGGATTTCGTCCCTAAGGTTTGTCCTTAATTACGGATTTGGTCCCTAAGGTTTGCCCCAATTACGGGTGCAAATTAGAAATTAGGGACGAAAAACGTAATTAATTTCTAAACTTGGACGATTTATGCAACTTTTTAAACTTAGGGACGAAATCCATAATTTTGGGTAAACCATAGGGACGATTTATGTAATTAACTCTTATATTTATATGTAGAGTTTTGATAACCAGCTAAAACGTGCAGATAGCTTAATAATTTGTACCCCGTAAAAATAGAATATGACAAGTCTAAATACAGAAGTGATTTATAGTCAAAGTACAAAATAGTTATTTGTGTCCAAATATTTATCAAAACTTTACGACTCATGCGGGAATATGTATGATATAAATGTTAGAATTTTAGTTACTTTCTCGTATTATTTACTACTTGTTGATTTGTTTAGTACACTAGTTTTATATTACATGACATATAGATCACGAGCGCATACAAGATCTATGTGATAAATAAAATAGTACTTGAATAAAAGATAGATAACAATGGTTATATATGGTTAAAAAGAGAAAAAAGAAAAAAGATAGATAAATATCGATAAAAGAATGGCGGATAAACACGACCCTAGGGTCTTGTGATAAAATTGCTTGGATTTCCTTACCGGCTTTATGTATGTAAACCTGACCCATATTGGATTGCTAGTTATGGATACGGGTAGAATTGATTACTATAATGCCTTGGATCATCAAAATTAATAGACTTGTTTTTAAGTATGATTAATGTTTTGGTTTATTTAAACTTATGCTTATGATACGATGGACATGATAACGCCAACATTGTTTTTAGTAACCAGTTTTCGCTTAACTTTAATGGCTTTTAGAAGGAACTTTCGCATTGAATTCTGATAAATGTTTAGCATTAAAAAGTTTTTGAAAAAAATTTCGTGTTTTTTAAAATTGGGGCATTAGAGCATCGACAATGGTAAAGCTTTTGAAAGGGTTATATTTTATACATGTCATGCATTATCATTAAATAATGAAACTTTTCATTTTATAAAACAAACTCTAAGGTTTAAGAGTGAAAGAAATCACAATTAGAATTAAATGGATTATACACTCATGATGATTTTAAAGAGGTTCATAAACTTAGACGTCTTAAAAACATGTTATCATAAACCTTTTCTTACTATGTATACTTAAATCTTAAACCTTTTCATTTCTTTTATAAACCTTTTTATAAAGGTACACCATAGAAGATGCTCTTATAAGTTTTTTAAAAGATTACAAGTGCATCCTAAATTATAGGAATAGATTTTCTTTTATGGAAACTGTTAACCTTGCCGTATTTAAAATGAAAATATTTAACAAACACCATCACCTTCCATATTTAGGATAAACTTAACGTAAAATCATCATCAATAATTGATTATTACTAATTGTGGTAGAATATATTCGTTATAACATGAAAAATAATTGTTATTAAACAACTTTACTTGATTAAATAAGTTAAGTTAACTAGAGCTTATGATCGCTAAAAATCACTTTAATTAATTTAATTTATTTGTCGTGTTATGACGTCTAGAGACGGAATGACATACCTGCCTCGAATGTCGTGTAGCCAATTACTTTTGGAGATATTGAAACGCCACATTCAACGTAAAAAAGGTAAACCTAAAGATGATGCCATTCCATTGTCTCCGGGATTATATCGAAATGACGCCATGCCACGTTCAACGTAAAGATGATGTAAGACTGCTATCAATTTTGTGGATTATACGTAAGACGGAAAAAAAAAGGTAAACCTAAATTTGATACAACGGACTTCTAACCAAATTCATCTTTATTCAACATTTTGTTATTGTATTTACTCTTTTCCCATATCCGCCCTTCATGCAATGTCGGTCTTAAAGTTTTTGATGCTCGGGGCGAAGTAAGAAAAAAATGCACTGTTCTGGTTAAAATTAAGTTAAGTTAGATTACTCGAGATCGACTGAAAAGTAAGGATATTGAATGTTTTAATCTCGTATCCAAACACAAAAAACCCATTTGTCTAAAAATAATTTAACAAACACATATGTTTGACCCTCGTATAAAACAGAAAAGTTGCACGTTACTATTTATTAATCAAAAAATCACATTGATCCAACTTTAAACACATTTAGAGGATGATAAAACATCCGAACATATGAAGTCCTATTATTCAATGATAGTAGTGTACACATATGACATATTACTCATCAATTTAACTCGAAATACTATTCGTTGAAATACTTTTAATATACTACATAATATAACATTAATCATTAAAGGTTAAATCCTATTAGATTTATAGAGATACTTAGACTTTTGATGTCTTTTATGCTAGGGCACTTAGGCGGTGGAGCGTTATTCTCCTGATTTTGTCTACCCGACGTATTTATCGCTGATTTGTGAGTTATTCGTTGCCCTTTTACCGCTTGTATACTCAGGGATGATTAGCGTTATTTGAACTTAAAATATATCTTAATTATGCGAATGTAGATTATGGATTTGTTTAGATTTAGTGTTGATTTACTTATATGGCCTTAGTGGTAGTATAAGGTCTTCGGTTAAACACATGTTTACTCTATTTTGAGCCATCGGTACGTATATATAGATCTATATGGGTTTCCTCATCGCTGATATGGGATTATGTCGGTGTGATGTCCCTATGAGTCGATGTTATGGCCGCATACTTTTCGAGATTATACCTTAGTTCGATACACTAAGGGTGGGGGTTAATGTTGCCTTTAAATGTAAGGTTCAGATGTAGTTGATCATCTAAGGTTATGCATATATCTTACTTCGTTTATAATTCAATATATTATTTATTTTACTATTGGTCTTATATATTTCGAATGAGTCAAAACCTTTGAAATTTAATGTTTTTACAAAAATGCGAATAACCCACCAACTTTATGTTGACGTCGTATTTTTTACGTTTTTCAGGAGGTTGAGATTTGCATCGATTGTTGAGTTACATTATTGCCTTTGTATTTTATGTGGACTTTCGAAGAGACATATCTAGACGTAGTTTAGTTTCTATTTAGGCCACAAACTTATTTTTATGTTGTTTTTATTTTGTATTGTTGTAACTCCTAAGCTTCATTAGTGTATACTTATTGTTGTAGTTTTATTCGATGTAATATTGGTCTTCTGATACCTATGATACTATACACCCCGGGTTTCTGCCTAAGGGGGGTGTGACACTAATACACTTCCGTAGTTGATGTTGGTGATTTTGGGTCATTAATATGATTTAAGTGTAATGTGGTTAATTTTTCTAAACCATTGTAATTTTGATAAATATCGAACAAATTCGGAAAAGTGTTGAAGCACACTTGTTCGAACTTATCATGATTGTTTAGTCGCGAAGCCCCTAAACGATAGAGGTTTGGGGGCAGCGCCCCCGATAGCGGGATCAAAGGGGTGCAACCCCTGGCGGGGTCCAAGGGGCATAGCCAATTTTATGGATTCGGTTTTGACCCATTCTGTGGTTAACATTAAAAATGTCATAAAGATTAGTTTGACCCGTTTTTGAGCCTAAATGATGGATCCAGTTTTGACCCATTTTATGGTTAATAAAACTGCAATATGCAGTTTCAGAATACCGTCCATAAGCTCCAATTCGTTGGTTAGGAGAAACTGGTATGTTACAAAATTCATTCCCACAAAAATTGGTCGCTTTCATCTGAACAAATTAATGAGTTTTATCCAATCGAAAATTTCGAGTATACCACCGAAATATTTTGATCTGAAAGTGATTACACTCAATTCATCCATTTCAAAACCCTAAATACAACAGTTAAAATGAATATTAAAAGGTTATTAATAATCAAATAACTTTACAAAAAAATATTTCTAACTTTTCGTTATATTTTGTTTCATAAGGCTTATTAACAAAAAATAGGCCCTTTAATGTAAAAAAAGTATCCTTTTATGCTACTCTCTTCCTTATTTACTTCAAGATGAAAAAACAAATTTAAAATATAGCTTAAGTCGTAACTTTAATTACTAATAATTAAACAAATTAATAACTTCAATCAAACTCACTTTAAACTAAAATATATGAAACTTAAATATTTATTTTTATCTTAATCTCGAAATTGTTGGTGATTTTTGTGTCATCCATCATTTTAGAAAACCGATAGGTTAGTAAGTTAGGTTTACTTTCAGTTCGGAGGTGCGAGGTGAACACTTGAGAGAGCTGCCTCAAAATACTAACAATTGTGAATAAATGGAGAAGGTTAAGGGGCCGGGTATAAACTTTTAAATAATCATATTAGATATCGGATCTACATCAAGTGGTTAATATTATTCATCGAGCCATAACTTCTAAATTCAGAAGACGAATCCATCAAATTAGATCAACTGTTAGTAATCCTAATGTGGGACGATTCGGTCAGAGAGATGCAAAATAGTACTTCAAGATCCATTAGATGTATAAAGCCTTTTGTTCATCTTTGCATATGTTATCTGGCACAAAACTTTTGTGTTCCTTATAAGAAACGACTTGAGAAGTTCAATTGTCTGAAATGAATTTCTAGACTCGCGGACTTATCACCATCAAATTTGTGAAAAAGAACCAAATTATATTTAGTTATAATTTTCGTATGATATGATTATATCCGATAAAAAATGAAATTCTAAAAAGCCATTTGTTTGTTTATACTCTTTTCTATTTTACTAGATGATGGGAATTCCTTAGTACCACATTCCTAGTTATAGCATGTAGATTTTGTGGAAGACTATTTAACTTGACCCCTTCTTTTGTTGTTTTTTTATCAAAATTGCGGTGATGTTATTATGTTGCTATTGTCAAATTGAAATGTCATTAAATGTATTTTATTCTACTAAATTTCACTTCGGTTAGACTTTATCTAAAAGAAACGTGAAATGGATGGGATAAATATAATACAAATGATGATGACAATCTTGTGGGTTGTCTCTAAATATTTATCGCGTTATATCATCTTGTACATTAATAAACACCTTCTTGTATCTTCGAAATTACCCTTCCTTTGATCAATGTACAACGAAACTATGAGTTTAAAAACTTCTTAGAGCTAATCATATAGGTTGTCATTAGCATAACCTTAATATAAATGAAATGAACAAATATTATTTGACGGGTTATCTGTCTTCTAATCTCCGACACAAAGAAAAGTGTGTGAAAAATCCTCTTCTTGTGTCAAAATAATATTTTGTTCTTCAATGTCCTCTAGTTACTTTTGATATTTTTACAGAGGTATCATAATGTTTCACTAGAATTAAACGTATTGTAATAACTACGTATATTATAATTATAAAAAGTGGTTTACAAACAAAAGAGGATGGGAATTGTCGGGTAAATAGATTTTTTCAATTAATTATAGAAAGTTATTGATATACAATTCTAAAGTAGTGTTAGAAGAGGATACAAGTTTAGGGAATGGAGAAACTTTTGAGTTTTGTTCTCCTCTAACTCGAATCCGATCTCAAAAGTAAAAGATAAACCAATTGAAAGTCAAAGCATTCGCGAGGTTGACGTTAGTAGCTAATGATCAAGTGAGTTACGAGATTTGTGAGGAGGATAATAATCTGTAAAAATCTTAGAAAGAAAAGTAAGACAAAGAGAAAAGAGAAAGAGATCGAAGTTGATAACAAATAAGTTATTTGGTGTTAACATGAAAATTATCCATTGTTCAACCAAAATTGTGAATAGTAAGAGGGCAAAAAAGTAATATATATATAGTCTTAATGCAAGGTTTGATAGTGAAAGTCAATGAAAACGAGGTGTTGAACGATGTAAATTTTTCTCTTATAAACAAAAAAAGATTTTTCTTTTTATGGTTAAATGAATTGTTTTCTATCTTAATTCATATTTCGTCCTAAAAAAATTGTCTACCTTTTTATTTATATTTGTCCTAAAATTATTGTAATGTTTTTAAATATAAATAACTAAAATATAGTAACTTTTCATTTTGCACTTAATAAATTTTAATTTTTTAAACTTGAAAAGTAATTGTTGTTTTTATTGCAGGAATAAAATGGATTATCTACTGAAAAAATAATTAATTAACTGTATTTATTTTATTTCGATTGGAGACATTTTTTATTTTTTATATAGAGGGAGTAAATAATTCGAAGTGTTTCCTTTTTCTACTTTATGATATTGCCACGGCCCAAATACTACACTGTACCCACATTGTTTAACTGGCCAATTGGATCTATAATAATAATAATAATAATAATATAATAATATATGCTAAAAGAGTCATGTAATTTAAATAAGTTTTAAAATTTAAATTTAAACTTTTAGATTAAAATAATGATATTATATAAAATTATTATTAATTATTTTCAATTTAACCATTTAACTTTAAATATAACTATATGAATTTTAAATACTTTTAAACTTTTAAATCAAAGTCTTCTGATATCATAATTAACCATTTTTTTTTTTTTGCAACTCTTCATTTTCATAACCAGATAAATATATATTTTAATAAAAATAGTTTGACAACTTTATTCTAAGATTTATAATTTAATATAATACAAACATAAAGAAACACCCAAAAGACCAACCTTAAAATTTTAGCAAAATTAAACTCTATCATTGACTTTTTAAGACTTTTAGACACCATTTAACATCAATATATGAATTTAAAGGTGTAGCTAAAATCACATATATATAAATTTGAAGGTGTAGCTAAAATCAATATATCAATTTTCATATGTTATAATTGAATTGTTTTCGAAATAGTTCTCTACGTACATGAATTTGAAGGTGTAGCTAAAATCACGTATATATAAACAAAACGAAAAATAATTGGCATTACAACTAATATTATGCTACATTGTAAACGATAAACATTGATCTCTTTCGGGTTCTATATATCATACTTGTATTATTCTTAATAAATTTCTCCACGTATACGCGATAAATAAACTAGTATCTAAATAAATAAAAAACTAAAAACCTTTATGTGAATATCATTTGGTGTTTCCACGAGTCATTGCGTTTATTCAAAACCTCCTCCACAGTATATATATATATATATATATATATATATATATATATATATATATATATATATATATATATATATATATATATATATATATATACACAATTAAATCTAACAAATCGGCGAGTAATTTGCTGTTTTAAAAGGGAAAAAAAAACGTGTTTGATTTCTTATCAAGTATACTTGTTGATACATATCAGAGACAATAGAATTAGTTGGTACATAATAAAATTTGTTCAGTATTTACTCAACAATCTGAAACAAAAAAGTTTAGAATAACGAAATTCCTGGAAGTATAAAGTCAGAAACAGATTAACAAGAACGCTAAGATATCAAAACACAGCATAGATAAAAAAAAAATTAAAAAAAATTAAAAATAAAAATCATCTTGTACAACCTACGAGCACATTAGGTTCAAGCGAGGTTTTAACGATACATTCACCATCAAAAGTCGGAGTCCGAAATATCAAAAGGCAGACAAAATTCTTTAAAAAAAAAAAAAATACATAGTATGCTGTAACACACAATGTTTATTTATTCAAACAAATGGGATGTGTCTTTTGCAATGGCCACCGCGTCCACTAGGCAAAGACTCACAATGACATAAATATAATTAAAACATTACATTGACCTGAAAAAACACAACTTACACTGAAAATCGTCCAATTCTAGTTTTTTCTCGTTATGCCAACAAGCTTGGAACAAATAGATAGATACAAGATATCACCATCCACATTAAGCTGCTACTTGGCTAAACAACAGCCTGCGGATCTGCAAAATAAGGGTCTAATATCAGAAAGGGAATTGAAACCACAAATTAACTGATTTCAAGGTTGTATGCTCTGAATCAAGTCATTAACTAGTTTATTAAATATGATTCTTATATATTATATTATTTCAATAAAACAATTCAAGTTCGTATGCATTAAACTACACTTTGGGCAACTTTCGACCGTTAAACCCTGTCAGAATTTTTCAGATTATCGGGAAGTTTATTAGGAAATTTTAAAATGTTTATATTTTTATGGTTTCTTGGAAACTTAAGGAAACAAGATAAACCATAATAACATAAAAATCGTAGATCAGTGACAGAGTCATGAGCGATATATGTTATTTTTTATAAAGATATGAAATTTGTTATAGCTTATGCAGGCAAAACAGTTATCATGATTCGTGTATTAATGGAATGCCACATACTCTGTATTTGTTTGATAAAGAAAAGGTTGTCAAAGGAAAGGTACCTCAGGAAGTTTTCCACGGAATATAACATCCAAACGAGCATCAAGAGTGTTCTCAAAGACAATTTTACCGTCACGAGAAGCCAAAACAACACCTCCAGAGCTGAAAATCCAAAAGATATCATATGAATGTGTTTCATCATATCAATAAATAAATCAAGAATACTAAACATTAATGAATGGGGAACTACAAAATACTGTCTGGATCATTAACTTATGCATTGTTTTAAAACTAGAATAGAAAGATACCATGAAAGAGCATGAGGATCATCATGTGAAGGGGCTGCAGGGAGGTAAATGGTGTCAACTATGATCTCAGGTTCATGAACTTTTGTTTTCTCAGCATATTCTGCCTTGGCTGCATTCAGAACGGCGTTCACCGTATGCTCGTCGGCTTTCCGGCAACGCAATAACACAGATGGTTCTTTCAGTCTGAGTAGACCCTGAAGCAAATAATATTTTTCCGCTCAAAACGTTTACTAATGAAAATACTAAATATGTATAAGTCATTCGAGGATACTTAGTTCAAAAGTACAGGAATGTGTTCAATTGGTACCTGGACGATGAGAGATTTCACGAGTCCTTCATAGTTATGATGGTGTTGAAACTTTTGATGGCTCACATTCAAAAGATCCTTTGATGCCGAGTCTCTCATTGCATTAACCAGGTCATCTTGTGCTTGAAGAACCTTGATTCGAGACGCATTCAGCTGCATGGAATATTCACTGAAACAAAAATCGTGAAAAGAAATCAAAAACAAACTTCGACTAATATAGCACCAAACAAACTTCGACTAATATAGCAATTTGTTCAGAATATTCTACAGTATCTAAACTGAATAGACAAACGTTAAAAATAATATCAAAACCATCTCGCATCACTAATAGACATGGCCATCCTCGACTTATTAGAATAAAACAAACAAACAATATCATGTATAAAAAAAAGAGCAAATATAAATCTAAGAAAACTTACATTTTCTTTCGAACTTCGACTTGCTTCTGTTTGCGTTCATACTCCTGTCGAATCTTCTTTTTCTCTGCCTCCACTAGTTGCAACTTCTCAATGTTAAATTCCTGCATTATTCGTCCAAGTAAACACATTACATTTGAATATCGACTCATGTACTTGCTACTATTAACATATCTATTTAAATCTCAAAATACAGTTCAGACTAGTGAAAACTATAATTTCCTTGATTTACTTCTCTCTACTTCAAATTTAAAAGCAATTGCGTTTACACGCAGCATAAATAACTACAATGAGATCAGTTCACCAATTCTCAATGTCAACCTTCTACAACATTAAACCGCGTAAACGAAAACTTAATCGAACGATCTAACTTAAGTTCATATCAATTCACTAATTAAAACAACTAAAATCCAAACAGACATCACATACAGATTACAGATCACATATAAATCAATCAAATCAATAATTGAAACCCTAAAACATCAAATTCGACTTAAAATCAATCCGATTCACTGAATTGAAACCCTAACACACTCAAAACCTAATTGATTATCACAGATCGTACGAAATTGAAGTGAATTGAAACAATTTGAATAAAAACTTACTTCTTCAGCGGAAACGGAGATCTCGTTGGCCTTTTCTTCGGCTTCTTGACGGATGAATCTGACCATTTGTTGAATCTGTTTGGAGACATCTGCATCGTTCATCTTTGGATCTGGATTTGGGGAAAATCAGAGAGATTTTTGGGATGGTTATTATTTGGATTGAAGATTGAACGTGTGGTGATTGGGAATTTGTATATTTTACTAGTTTTGATCACATGAAACATGTCGCCACGTTTCTACAATCAGTACCTCTTTATACTAAATCTACACAAAAAGTCCCTTACCTTTTGCCTCTGTGAGATTCCGAACCTCACAAGTCGAGCGGTCGAGCCTTTTTACGTAGAAGACAATATTGAACGTTACTTCCGACTATCTCGGTGGAACTTATTAAAACTGACAAACGAATTACGTATTTGAGAGGTAGTCAAAAGTTATAGTTTATGGGGTTTGAAATTAAGATTTTAATATAGAATCTCAAACCTCAGACACTATGTGTTAGTAAGTTTTTTAAGTAATGCATATAAATTGTTTGCTTTTTCTAGTTTATCAATATCGAGAGAGTTAGCATTATTTAAAAAGGGTGTGTGGATGTTTTGTTTTGTAATCGGTAATATGAATTTTTGAATTCCTCAAGCTCCTAATATATTCAGGAATCCTACAATATAAATAAGAAGTAGTGGTTTTGAATTCCATGATTTTTTTTTTCATTCTATAGGAGTGACCACGTCTATCCATTTCATATTATAGAATGGAATTTACGTACATACCCAATTACCTATATAAGATTACAACAATTTTGAGTTTCTTAATGAAGTACTTACGGCAAAGAGTATGAATCGTTTTTGATGACTTCGTTGATGTCATGAAGCAAAAGTTAAGTGTAGTTTTTAATGTTCTTCAAAGGGTAAATATATCATATGTTAGAACTTTTATTCAACAATTAATTAAACAATATGTATGTAAATCTTATGTCTACTTGTCACAACTAGCTTTCCATAGTCAATTCAATTTTTCCGATAATAGAACATTGAGGTTTTACGACCTCTCGGAGTTTACATAATAAATTTGACTGATAAAAAACTTGTTAGAATGTGTTGTGGCATATACATATCAACTTATATGGACTTTATGTATACCTAGATATATAAAATCACGGTTTCTCCGAATCATCTGTGTAGTGTGTAACCGCACAAACCCAAAGACTAGAGAGATCCATTTTCTTGGGTGTTTTATATATATAGCAAACTCATGTAACAAACGAATAAAATAATGAGATCATGTCTAATAATTTTACAACATGAGCCCAAAATAGTTAGATCATGTTAATTTAACAAATATTATATACAAGCCTTGTTTCGAGATTTAGAGTCCCGTTAAATCTCGAAACTAGACGTGCATAGAATAATAATATTTTAAGGTTAGATACATATAGTAAACACATTATAAGTCTAATATATTCAATAAATTTTTGATTAAAATTAGATAATACAACAATTATCATAGATAAAAAAAATGAATATAGAGAAAGAGAAGAACTCTAATAGTGTGGCAAAAAATGTATGGATTAGTTAAAATTTTGGGCTTGTATTTTAGGCAAGATTGTTAAGAATGGTGTCTTGTTTTAAATCGTTTTGGTATTAGGATCGGATGGACCGATATTAAAAGATCTTCCTCAATATCATAGTCAATTTAATATGTTTTGTAATTCGCATAAAATACTTTATATATGACTGTGTATGTTTGATATAAAGCTTTTAGAAACTTTTAATGGTTACAAGTTATTATTTTTAAAAGTAAAAGTTTTATTTAAATAAATACTTGTTTAGTTAGGAGAGACTTTTATTAAAAGTCCTAAATGAAAGTTTTTTTTCAAAAATCTTGAGGTTTTTAATGATTAAAAAAAAATTGAAATAAAAGATCTAGCTTTCAACTTCTAGTTATTAACCTTTGGCTAGAGTTTCCAACCCTCATTTACGCCAAACACACCTGACATTCATAGATTACTAAACTGGTTACACCGTGTTTGAAAGTTTTGAAATATTGAGTGTGTTTGGTGTAACTAAGACTAAAAACCGTAACTAAAAGTTGAAACTTTTATTTCAAAATTTTTATTTTTCAATCAAACTTTTTGGAAAAACTTTTCATACTTATTTTTCCTTTTTTAAATTTAAGCTTCAAGACCTTATAACCAAACAATACTTTATTCAAATATCTGATATAAAATACAATAAAAGTTAATTTAATCGATAATCCATTTACTTATATTATTAACACATTTATATCAACTCAAGATCATATAAATATAGAGATTCTCTGTATGATCGACACATTTTCAATGATGTAAAAACATATTATTTTATAGATAGTCATAAAACCTAAAATACTATAAAACATAAACCACCTAGCTCGTCATTGGTTCAGACCGGTTTCGATCCTATTTCACTTCGATTCAACCGGACCGGGCAAATAATTCACTTTGGTACAACAAGAGAAAAAAACATGACAAAGGTTGTGTCAAATACTTAATGTTTTTCAAAAAGGCAAAATTGCAAAACTCATTCCCGAAATCAATCTATCTGTCGCTCCACCATCACTCTCTCACACCAACTCCTACTTTACATTCATCATCATCTTCAAATTCAATTCATATCAAATTCTCATTCAGATCTTATCATCAAAACATCATCGTCTCCGAGGAAATGCGTAGCCGGCTATCTTCCTCCCATTCATCTTTTCAATGGCGAATTTCATCACTCATTTTCTCCATGTTTGCCACCATGGCTGCATTCTTCGTCGCCTGCCGGTAACTCTTTAGCTGTTTAAACTGTAATTATATTCATGTGTGTGTAATGGACACCAAATTTCCGTCCCAAAATTACTGTCCAAGTGTCCATACACAAGAATTACACGGTTTATTAAAAGTGCAATCATTACAATGTGTAACAAACTTTGGCCGTTGTTGTTATTGTGTGTATTCAACTCTCAAAACACCGGATTTTTCTTGAGATATTTCAACAATTAAACCGGTTACACGTCATCACTTGTTGAAAAATAAGCTTAATACACACAATAAAAGTTTTAAGAGTTGGATACACACAATAGCAAAACTGACAAAGTTTGTTTCATTTTCATGCACTTAGATAAACGATAAATTTGGGACGGAGTAAGTTAACTAATTTGTTTAATTTGTTTTTTTTTATTGTTCTGTTTGTAGATTGTGGCAGGAGGCAGAATCCAGGGTTTATTTAGTTAAAGAGCTTGATAGGAGAACTGGTCAGGTGCTACTAACTTTATTTACATTTCTACGCGTATACATATAGTTTTATTCGGGCTAATGTGATACTACAAGATAGAATATCAACTTACTTAGAGGCCTGTTTCCGTAATTTGTGTCATGACATCTTTGTTACCGGTATAAATAGCGATTTGGACATTATTGAGTATAATTACCAAAACAGACGACAAACCTAAGTACATTGCTTTTATATGAGTGTATGACATTAGCCCAAAGCTTATAAATAAAGTTACCTTTTTCCAAGTTTTATACTTTAGAAATGGTTACTTGATAATAGTAGCTTGACAAGATAGCGGTAGTTTTGTTGTTTATCTTTGTGTCAGTTTTAAGAAAGTTATCCCCGAAAGTGCTTTGAGTTATTGAAATCATATTGAAAACAGCTTATAGCGATAAAGTTTTGTGGCAGCGGCTGAAAATGTCAAGTAGGCATTTCGGTTGGATTCTGTGAGTGTAAACATTTGATCACGTTTGCAGGGGGGGTCTGTCATATCTGTTGATGACACGTTAAAAGTCATAGAATGCAGGTTAGAATTTCTAGTTGTATCAATATTTAGACAAATGTAGCTATAAGCTAATTTCTGGGTATTGTTTTATTCATAGGGAACAACAGAAGAAGTTATCTTCGCTTCAAATGGAGCTAGACAAAGCTAAGAACGAAGGATTCGTTTCGAAGAATCTCATAGAAACTAAAGGTGTAAATGAAAAGAAAAAGCTTCTGGCTGTTATAGGAATTCTTACGGGATTTGGGCGCAGACATAACAGAGAAGCAATCCGTAAGGCATGGATGCCTACTGGTAGAATTCCCTTTCCTTTTGTGAGTTTCATCCTAACTCTGACTCCTTTCTTAGTTAACGTTCTTTCATTACGTATGCCACCAAACCACTCTACAATCCAAATTTTCAAAAAAAACAAAATTTGCTCAATTTTGATTTGTATTCCAAGGAATTTCACGCTTTAACTGTGTAGGAATGATATGATTAATCAAGACTTTTGTTAATTCGTGTTCACGTCGCCTAATTAGTTGCTCCACTTATGTCTAATTACAGCCATATAGAATTCCCCTATCTCGGATTATATTGTTACTTTTGAGTTAGTTCAGTTAGGAAAAAGTGAAAAGTGTTAGAAAACATGATCATGTGGTGATATTCGATTATATAGTTATTTTTGTCAACCCTTTCGTGCAGGGACAACTTTGAACAAGCTCGAAGATGAGAAGGGAATAATCATACGATTTGTTATAGGCAGAAGGTATTTCTCTTAATAATTAACACTAAACCGAAGATTATAATAAAGACTTACGTAATTTGACGTATGTACTGCAGCCCGAATCCTGGAGACAGTTTAGACAGTGACATAAGCAATGAGAACAAAAAGTCGAATGACATCCTTATTCTTGTATGTTTAAATATCTGACATTCTTGGTTTCACTAAATTCATTGAGATAATATTAGCCTTTTTCCTTATACATCGTCACTTTTACAGAACGATCACGTGGAGGCACCAGAAGAGCAGCCAAAAAAAACCAAGTTATTCTTTATTAATGGGTTACAACACTGGGATGCAGAGTTCTACGTAAAGGTCAATGACGACATTTATTTAAATATTGGTATGTAATCGAGAAAATAATCAAAATATATAGGAGATTGTGGTTGAGAAATGCTGGGGTTATACTTATAGCTTATATAATGAATCGATTTGTTATGCAGATGCCCTTGGTGCAATTCTTTCAAACCATGTAAATGAGGCCCGTGCATATATCGGGTGTATGAAATCTGGTGGTGTTTTCTCCAAATCGTGAGTTAGTTACAGAGCCTTGTATGGTATTCTTTTCATTCACACTTTATTTAAATTATATAATTTAAATAATTTTGTATCCTTTCATATTTTACAGGACCGACAAATGGTATGAACCAGAATGGTGGAAATTTGGGGATAAAAAATCGTAAGTTTCGAATAATATTTTATGACTACATGGTGGTGATGTTTTACATGTGTGTGTGTGTGTGTGTGTGTGTTTACTGATCAATTTAAACTATATGCAGATATTTCCGACATGCTTCTGGGGAAATATTTGCCGTATCTCGATCATTGGCTCAGTTTATCTCAATAAACAAGTAAACATTTACTTTTTATTTTTCATCTGTCAGTAACTACAATTTAATGACTTAAGCTGTCTTATCCTCTGCTTGCTAGATTAATACTCGGTACATATGCTCATGATGATATTAGCGTTGGATCATGGTTCATCGGACTTGATGTGAAGCATGTCGATGAAGGGAAGTTTTGTTGCTCATCTTGGTCTTCAGGTTTTTCCTTACGACTCCTCATATAAATCTCATCTTTCGGCAAGTGCCGTCATCTATGTGTTTCTTGATCCTTACAGTTACCCGTATATCTTCTGTTTTCCAGGGGCCATATGTGCGGCTTCTTGAGGAGTTTCCGGAACACTTCTTCTCATTGTTGAATTTCGAGTCACATATTCTTCACAAGAAGTTCTTTACGTTTATCCTACATATATATTCTTTAAGTTTGCTATATTATGGACGAGTTCCATGAAAAACGAACCTCATGTTTATAATCCAGAAACATATGGTCGAAGGACTATATAATCCAGAATTTGCTTTAGCTTTGTCTGATTCATTCCATTTAACTTGAGCAGAATTTTTGATATTTGATCAACTTTTCGTTATATAAGTTAGAAAACTGGATGTTGATCAACGAGGAACAAGTTTTAACTTAATCATTGAATTTGTCGAAACAAGAGAAACCCAAATACAATTTATGAGAAAGCAATAAAACCAGAGCCTAAATAAGTTTGTTTAAGTAGTTAAACAAATTATATTACTAGCACTGTTGGTGTATATAATATAACCAAGCGACATTATGATAAATAACGAAAGACAATCGTGTTATTGATGATTCAAAAAGAGATTACAAAGCAATTATATATAAGCTAACATAAAATCCTAAAGGACCCTAGCTCGTCTAGACGATCGAGTCATACTAATTATTCATTATTAAACACCACAAAAAGCTCTTTGTCCGGTCAATTTTTGATTAAACAAAGCTTTTCCAGTTATATGTCGGAGTGAAAACATGCTACGTTGGTACATCCGGATATCCGCTTTGCTTCCATATTCCTGACCATGGATGTTGATCTCATGTAAAACGGCATTTTTCATATTGTAAACAAACAACCGTTTAGGTCCGTTGGTTGTCATTAATATGTCTCCGTCTTTGTTCCAATAACCTAAAACCTTAACGGGACCTTTAGTAAGAGGAGCGTTTTGATCAAACCTACAATGCATCACCCATCCTTTCTCCTTCAATACCCACACCTCGATGCTAGTATCGAGATCATGATATACACAACCAACTTCACCATCAAGATCAACCAACTGTTGGTTAATCCAACTATCTCCTCGTGTATGTTTTGGAGTATCAATCAGCCCGAATTCCTCCTTACGCAAATCAAACCATATTATCTTTTCTCCAAATTCATGGGTTTGGGAGTAACCGATCAACCAATGCAAACATCCCCGAGCAAACACACTTTCCCCGGCTATGGGATAAGATGGAATTTGGGGTATCTTTCGCCACGATTCACTCCCCAAGTCATGCACCATGGTGCACATATTTGTGGTAACCAAATCAGGGTTTGATGAATACCCTGGATCTCTTATCAAAACACACACCATCTTGAAAGTGTCGGTTGAATCATCAAAACCAAGACCGCATAACTCTCGTTTGAAGGGTTGCACATCTGAATAAGTCTTGATGGGCGGCAACTCATAACACTCTTTCTTAAAAGGTTGGATTACAACAAAAGTGGTTCCGCCATTCGCATGGTGTTGTGATGAATAGAGTAGACCATAGCAAGAACCAAAAACCATCCCTTTATGAAACCAAGAGGGCGATCCCTTACTACAAAACTCCATAACCGGGTTCTTACTAACTTCCACGGCAGCAATATCTTCTTCAGATTCAGTAATCCGCGGAAAACTGAGTGTGCATGGTAGGTTAGGCAAATCACCAGGACATGGCTGAAGCATAACAAGTGTAGGTTCTTCCGTTTTTCGCTTAGCATGACAGATTGCAAAGTAAGAGTCATCCATGTAGTCTGACCATATTTTACTTACACATCGGAAACGAGCCAATTCTTTAATCGGGATTCTTGACAAAATGTCGTAATTTATATCTGAAGGCAAGTCACCCATGATTGATGATTTGAATGTTTGATGATCGAATGATACGTACGAAGAATTAATATGAATGTTTGATGATCGAATGATACGTACGAAGAATTAATCTATTCAATATTAATGGTATTTATAGATGGTATTTATAGAGTTGATGAATGAATATGTATATGTAAAGGATTAGGATTGATTAGGAAACTTGGAATCGGAGAGCTAGAATTAATTAATCCCAAAAACGTGTGCACTAATAAGTTGTACTTTATCTTTAAAAATACGTACAATTATATAAGTTTGATGTTTTATGTCTGGAATTAACAATTGGGCCATTTGCCACCTTTCTTAATCCATCATGACATTTGGCCCAAACTGCCCGTCCAAAAAGTGGAAATATAATATATTTACTTCTTATGATAAAAATAATGCTAAGATAATTAATTAGGTTGGGTAACGAGTCAAAATATATTATGAGGATTGTAGCGTGTAACTTGAATCCCTTCCTTGATTTTTTTGGGGGTTTTGTTTACTCTATTTTTAACATCGCTACACAAATTAGAATACATATTATCAAAACTACTACACGTGAGTCAGCTTTTAAATCTTTTATGTTTTATCTTCACATCAATGCCTCATGAATCATCTACTTTGATCCTGATACAATCCAAAAGAGAATTATTGACAAACGTATTAAAACATCAACTAATTTATCTTAAAAAGCGAAAGGGTATATTAGTTATTTTACTTGGTTTGTGGATCATGGACATCCCATTTTGAAGATTACGTAAAAAAAAAAAAAAAAAAAAAAACGGGTAAACCTTACTAATTGATGTCTCCTCTTGGTTATAGTTGTAGAAGAATTTAGAAACTACTTTATGTAAATCTGCCAAATATGTATGTAGTATTTACTTGATGACTTTAACCGTTGATGTAAATTGATCTAAACCATTTATTTTGATGAATAATTTAAATAAAGGGTAGCTTCATAAACTCAAAAGATCTCAAAGTTTCGTGTAAATGATAATATGTTAGTTAATATGATACAATCCTATTGTATAATTGTGTTAGGTTTATCTCCGACTCTTTTTATTTATATGTGTTCTAATTGTAAGTTTGATAACATTAAAATAAATATAAATCTTCGATGATATTAGCGCATATATAAACAAAAAAGTGTATATATAAACTCTTCAATTATACAATTAAGTTGAATCATATTAACGTAATATATTCTCTGATACGGTATAAACTTTGATGAATTATCACATGAATATCTAACATTTGCAAAGTAAGAGTCATCCATGTAGTCTGACCATATTTTACTTACACATTGGAAACGAGCCAAGTATTTATTCGGGAGTCTTGACAAAATGTCGTAATTTATCTGAAGACAAGTCACCCATGTACGTATGAAGAATTATTGTGTGTAATATTAATGGTATTTATATAGTTTATGAATGAATATGTCATTAAATAGGAAACTTGGGAATAGGATATAAAGGAGGATTTGATAACTTGTCTCTTAAGTTTATAACAGATAATAGAAAGAATTAGACTCGAAATAAGTACTTAGATAAATAAGTTATGTTTACTCTATTTTTAACATCGTTACACAAATTAGAATATCAAAACTACTGCACGTGAGTCAGCTTTTAGGTCTCTTATATTTTATCTTCACATCAATGCCTCATGAATCATCTACTTTGATCCTGATACAATCCGAAAGAGAATTATTGACAAATGTATTAAAACATCAACGAACTTATCTTAAAAAGCGAAAGGGTATATCAGTTATTTTACTTGGTTCGTGGATCATGGACATCCCATTTTGAAGATTACGTAAAAAAAAAAAAACGGGTAAACCTTACTACTTGATGTCTCCTCTTGGTTATAATTGTAGAAGAATTTAGAAACATACTTTATGTAAATCTGCCAAATATGTATGTAGTATTTACTTGATGACTTTAACCCTTAATGTAAATTGATCTAAACCATTTATTTTGATGAATAGCTTAAAAAAGGGGTAGCTTCATAAACTCAAAAGATCCCAAGGTTTCGTGTAAATATAATATGTTAGTTAATATGATACAATCCTATTGTATAATTGTGTTAGGTTTATATCCGACTCTTTTTATTTATATGTGTTCTAATTGTAAGTTTGATAACATTAAAATAAATATAAATCTTCGATGATATCAGCGCATATATAAATAGAAAAGTGTACATATAAACTCTTCAATTATACAATTGAGTTGAATCATATTAACGTAATATATTCTCTGATGCGGTATAAACTTTGATGAATTATTACATGAATATCTAATATTTGCAAAGTAAGAGTCATGGGTAACGAAGAGTACCGACAAACAATTTGTGTGGGCCGATTACGTTGAAACCAGGAGAAGAATGGACAAGTCGTTTAGGGATTTTCGCCCTGCCTACTTTGAAAAGGAAAATGATTTGTACAAAACCAAAAATTATATGTACACAATCAACACCTTTTACTTCTACAATTTTTCTTATATCATAAAAGGATAAATATGTCAATTTAAAATAAAATGTAACATATGTTGTGAATAAATCATTATCAGAGTCGATAAAGTTAATAAGATTTTATACATGAGTTAACTTTTTCGCTTTCTTTTAGAAAACAAAAACTTTGAATCATGAACAAAATCAGTAAATCTGACATATAAACATGTTTTTTATTTTCTAATACTAAAGCATCCTCATATTAAAAAAGGTTATGATAAGTTTATAATCAAAAACATGTTTTTATTTGCCTAACATGTGATCTGTACACAAAACTTTACATATTTATCCTTGTGTGGGACTTGAACCAACTAGCATATCGCTAGGCTATATATGATATGAACTTATTGTCGATGAGTTATCGATAGTTGAACTCGACCAATTTTAATTATTAGCTCCTGGTCGGTTCCCGATTCGAGGTTTTTACTTGGGAGTTTCAACACAAATGGCATTCTACGTGTAAGGCTAATCGACTAGTAGCACAATGGTGGCTTTGTGGGTTCTATTGAGGGCCAACAAAGAGGCGTGATAGTTGAACTCGACCAGCTTTACTTTCTATATTAGTCAAGCGAACTCACTCTTTAATATCATTTATTCACTCTTTAATATCATTTATCCGTGGTCTATGATAAACGTTGAAATACATTATTACATCTTGGCTCTGCAAATTCAGTCCCCAAAGTGAACTAACAACTTGATTCTAGAATGTAGAAGACCATTTAAGTTGAAGTTTAAAAAAAAAACGCAAAAACAAAAATTTTCTGATGCGTCGGGCCGGCCCTGTTTTGTGATAAACACCAAGGGAAATTTCCGGTGGAGCGGTGAAATGCGTAGAGATCGGAAAGAGCACCAACAGCAAAACCATTCTGCTGAGAAAAAAGAATACGGAAGCCACTCTTTTAATATCAGAGCCAGGTTTCGATCCTGGGACCTGTGGGTTATGGGCCCACCACGCTTCCGCTGCGCCACTCTGATTAGTTGTTACGTTTATTCGCTGTTTTTTATTTATCCATACATTCTTTAAAAGTTCATATTATTAGGCCTATGTTTATTTTAATTTACTATTTTTAAGAAAGTGTAATTATGAAAGATAATCTTAGTTATTGCACTATAAGTTACGAAAACTCTTGTCACCTGATTAAGTGTTTTACTTCTCTAGTCGAGATGTATATATTGTTTTGTTGCTCTAATGTTAGGAGTAGAACTTACATATAAATGGAAGATGAGATTATAGGGAAATTTTGTGACTGGATTGAATTCGTTACTTTTGTAGAGTTTTATATTATGTTGCGTATTCGAAAGGTGTATGACCATTAGTAAACGTTTTAGCTTGAATTAGTGGTAATAATACAAAGTTTAGATCACGATATGTAGTTATTTCAACCTTATAATAACAATAATTCAGACACTATGCTAAAAAATTTAAAAACTTTTTGAATTGTAATATGACGAAGGTTAAGGGTTCTACTTCTATCCTTATCTTGTGTTTATTGACTGCTTTGTTATGTAATTACCTTTCTAATGTTAACCGTGAAACCGGTTAGTGGGAACCCCAAAGGGTGGGATGCGATTTTTTTCTATTGTTTAGGAAAGTGTTTGAATAATGCTTGAAATTTGAAAAGTAAAAAAAATAAATTATGGTCGAAAAATTTAACATGTTTGACTTTACTTATATGGGCATGATTCTTATAAGTTCGAACATTGACTTAAGCTAAATAGGCCGAATTGGTTCTTTAACAGTTATACAAACTTGTGTACATCTAAGCTCACAGTCACAGCCATCAGTTAGTGTGATATCGACATCTATGCACTCATTCTCTTTTAACTTTTTTCATTTTCATGATTAAAAACTCGAAAGATAATTGTACAAATATATTTTCCAACCAAGTCGTAATTGTAATGGGAACTTTTCAACTCAAATTTTTAATGTCAAAAGGTAAACGGGGTCAAAAGATTTTTAATCAGGGTTTTAGTTTTTGTTGTCGATTTGGTTGTGGTTTAAACATATACATTGAACATACCATCAACTGAATACATGATAAATTGAAGTAAATAAAAAAAGTCCGTTTTTGAATTTTCGACTAGATGATCATGAGCTTGTTGCTGTTCTTGCCTTTGTATAAATTCTTCTTGTTGATTATGAACAAGTGTAATCTAATGTTGCAGGCCCGCAGTAAAATTTGAATGTCAATTATCCCATTACCCAATCCGTCCATTTGTCGTCCCACAACCAGTTTACCTGCTCTGCTTGTGACAGAAAATCAAACCATCAAACATAACACTTACCTTTTAGTAATATTGAATTTTTTCCTTCTTCGCGTTAGTGAAAGCAAATATATTTTGATTCGCATATTGCCGACAGATAGCTGGGCATAATGAATCTTAAACAAAATAAAACGTTTCCTAGAATTAAAATTATTGACCAAACACAGATGGTATAATAAAAGACATAATCTACCTTTAACATTTTGCTAAACATTCAGAAGAGTGATACAAATGGATGGTGACATATTTAAACTTATTACACAGCCGTGCTTATAGATGATATATAATAAATAGAGTAAATTAAAACCAGGTTGGTTCAATCCGCGCATGAGGGTCGAGATAATGTTTGGTTCCAGAGAAATCCCCAAAACTTTCTTGGTTGAAAGTGTCATACCTGCATGTTTCAAGTGAATAGAATACTATATCGTTATAGTTCCCGTTGACATTTTGATCGGTACACAATCTGGGAAAGTAAATCTTATTCTCCATGTGTGTGTTTCGGCATCAATGCAGTGAGACGACGTACCACAAATAAAAATCGTAAGCTTCCCTAAACTATTTATTTTAACCCATTCTTCTTGTGTAGAAGAAGACCAGAATCATTATTATTGAACTTGAAAACCTCTACTGATTGTCCAAACTTCCCAACCAATAAGTGTAAAGATCATGTTTGTCGCATCTTAATAAGAAAGACTGTTGTGGGAAAGAACTTGTTGGCGGAGCTTTGGCTACATTACGCTTCCATTTCAAAGGACGATCTTCTCTGACCCCTATTTTTCTTAAAACATCAAGTCCTCTATCCTCCCTCAAGATATAAAGATCTCGCCTATAGAATGTTTGCGACGAGAAAGCGTCAGCGCCAAAACAAATATTTAGATGACTTCTACCCCAGCTGGATGGTTCAACCCCGCCGCCTACAAACTGCAGGATACAAACAGCATAATTTCTACGATCTTTTGAATTTCCAACAACAATACAGTCGGGAGAAGTGGGTGGTGCTGAAAAGCTGAGGGTATCTGAGTTATCTAACTGTGGAAGCTCGCGAATATCACTTGTAAAAGGGTTATAAAAGTCCAGTGATCCACTACTAGATTTTTTAATCAGCAACCAACCATTCCTACAGCTTTATTTCGAGATCGCAAATCAATTCTTGAGGTGTTTTTATAAAATACTTGTCACCAAACATGGGATCAGTAAAAGCGATAATGCCTTTATGTTGGTCAAACACAATCAGCCATGGAAATCACAAAGTTTTTGTAATTTCCAAGTCGACTCGTGACTCATACGAGTCTAACAACTATGCTATTAAACTTCCCGTGTTATTAGTACCAGAATACCTAATCAACATTTTTTTATTGATAAGGCCATGAACTACTCCAAGGTTACAAGCTACTGAATAGCTCGAATGAGACATTAAAAAAGAAATGTATGTATAAATGGTAAACAAATTTTTCATCAAAAAGTTCTACTAACTTTTAACATAAATTTAGTTGAAATAGTAAAGGCTCGATCGGTTGATATTTAATCAGTCTGATCGAGTTTCTTGACACTAGTAAATTGGATACTTAGATTAACGTTTTCAAAACGGAATTACACACTACAGATTGAGTTTTTGTGGTTGAGATGTTGGTTAAAATTCACAAGAATTGAGCTTTGAAGTCACATGAAAGATATCATTAAATACAAAAGTACCCATTCACACATTCATCTTGTTCGAGTCATTCCAATCTTTCACTATTTAACTTTTCATTTCGGTATTGTTGTCTTCCAAATCTTGTTCTTAGAAAGGGGGACACATAATCGTTATTCTGTTAATCTTTTATCCTCAAGATTTTAACTAAGTTTATGTACTTAATGATGAACAATTCTTTGATTGAAGGAAATCCGAGTACAGAAGCCACCCCGGTTAGATTTACAAAAGATAAGAATGGTGTTGGCCTTGTTACACTTCAAAACCCCAGACGTTGTTCGGTACAGGTTATCGAATATGTTATTCCATTTTCCGTTTTTATTCTGTTTGTTAAAGTATAAACGAAATCCACCAAAAATGTAAAGAAATGTAAAACATGGATACACTGATAATATACACATATACCCTTAAATGTCATTTATTTATATCTTTTTTTGCTAATTCTTCATTTTGGGAGCTCGAGTCTCGCTTTTCTTTCTTCTTGTACCAAACAATAATAAGTAGTTACTAAAAATGAACGCTAAATAATCTAAATAGACAAAAAAAATTTATCATAATTGTTGATTAATCGGTTGTTTAGGTCAGTTTGCACGGAGGTCAAGTTCTTTCTTGGAAGAACGAGCATGGCGAAGAATTGTTGTTTAGAAGTTGTAAGGTGACAATCTTTCCCTCCTTTTGTCTCAATTTTAGACATATAAACTTAGTGTAGTACATATAAGTCTATAAACGAACGTTCGTTCAATAAAACTTAATCAATAGAAATTTAGATGATATTTTCGACCAATGTTTGTTAGGCAAACTCCAAGCCACCTGCAGCAGTTAGAGGAGGAATCCCCATTTGCTTTCCACAGGTATTTTATGGTTCTACATTTATTGCTATTTGGTTCCGATTTTGAATATGTTTTGATTATCCATATATGTTTGAAGTTTGGAAATGGTGGTTCTCTTGAGCAACATGGATTTGCACGAAACAGGATATGGGAAATCGACTACAATCCACCTCCTCTTCATTATAACAATTGTGATGGGAAAGCCTTTATCGACTTGTTGCTTAAACCATCTGAAGAAGATACGAGGATTTGGCCTCATAGGTGATATATATTTTGTCCCTTTGTTTAATCATTTTTGGTCGATTTTTGACTAGTATAAGCTAATGTTCTATGACTTGTAATTTTAGTTACGAATTTCGGTTGAGGGTGTTGTTGATTCCTGATGGGGCTCTAAAGCTTATATCACGGATAAGAAACATTGGATACAAGACATTTTGTTTCTCAATTGCATATCATACATATTTCTTGGTGTCTGATATTGGTGAAGTAAGAGTAGAAGGCTTGGAAACACTGGACTATCTCGACAATCTACACCATAAAGAACGCTTTACGGAACAAGAAGATGCTCTCACTTTCGAAAAAGAGGTTAAACTTTCATGATCCATGTTTTCCACAAAAAAAGCACACAACAAAAAAGATTCACTTTTAAACAAACTCGTCTAACCAACTAATAATATCCTATAGGTGGATCGCATCTACGTTGGTTCACCTCATATGATCGGTGTGTTTGATCACAGAAAGAGAAGAACTTTTCTCATACGAAAGGAAGGCCTTCCTGATGCAGGTAAAAACACTTAAACGTTTCTTTTATGTGACTATAAATAATATATCTAACATACACTTTAGTAACGACTATAGTTTTGTTCAATGAATAGTGGTTTGGAACCCGTGGGAGAAAAAAGCAAAGGCGATAACAGACATGGGTGATGAAGAGTATCGACAAACAATTTGTGTGGACGGGGCAGCAGTCGAGAAGCCGATTACATTAAAATCTGGAGAGGAATGGACTGGTCGTTTAGAGATTTCCGCACTCCATTGATTGTGAAAAGGAAAATGATTTACACACAACAAAATTATGATGTACATTGTACACCACCAACACCTTTTGGTTCTACAATTTTTTTCTTATATCATAAAAGAATATATGTATAAACTTAGAATGTGCCATATTTCGTGTATAAATCACATTTGTTGAATAAGATAATTTCAAGGTCTCATTTTGATGTGTTTTTTACGGTAAATATGCACTTTTATTTTAATACATAAAACGCTATTACTTATGTTCAAGTAAAAAATCACAAAATGCTTACGAAATTTCCAAACTTACACGAATATAATCCTCCATACAAATTTTACGAAAATCTTGAACTTTTGAATGGGCCAAACCCTTCTTGTTGCTTAAAGCTTCGTCCCTAGTACAAACCTACACAATATGCGCCCCTAATTTTACTAAACTCAATTATCAATCAAACGCCCCCTTAAAACCTTCTAATATTTACTATGTTTCCTTAGGTACAAAAAATTCCATATGAGTAAAATGGATGGGGAAATAATATGATTAAATGAAACATAAAAATTACACGATTTTCATTCTATCAGTAAATCTGACATATAAACATGAGTTGTATTTTCTAATAGTAAAGTACCCTCATGTTAAAAAAGTTATCATAAGTTTATAATTAAAATGTCAGGCTTTTATGCTTTATACAAAACATCATCATCATGTCTTTTTTGATACAAAATAGTAAAATGTGCTTCTTCCTATTTGTTTATAGCCAAACTCCAAAACGAATTTTGACTAACATATGTGATCTATATACATATATACAAAAATATTCACACTTTAACAAAATAATGAATTATGTATTTGACTATAGGTACTTATCTGTCGATTAGTTATTTAGATGAACTTGACAATTCTAATTTTAGCTCATAGCCGGTTTGCGGTATGGAAAAACAATGCTTGTCGAAGTGTTGGGGTTCTATACCAAGCTGGAGTACGGTAGGGCAGAGGGAATTTCCAGTGTAGCGGTGAAATGCGTAGAGATCGGAAAGATCACCAACAGCGAAATTTTCCGATCACCAACAGCGAAACCGGAAAAAAAAAATACGGAAGCCACTCTTTAATATCAGAGCCAGGTTTCGATCCTGGGACCTGTGGGTTATGGGCCCACCACGCTTCCGCTGCGCCACTCTGATTAGTTGTTACGTTTCTTTACTGTTTGTTATTTATCCATACACTCTTTAAAAGTTGATATGATTCAAATATTTATTAGTCATATGTTTTTTTAATTAACTATTTTTAAAAAATATTGTACTTATTAGTTATTGCATTATAAGTTAGTAAAACTCTGGTTTGATTAAGTTTTGTACTTCTTTGGTTGAAACATATATCGTTATATCGTTTTGTTGTTAATATGTCATAGAGAAGAGCTTATTTATAAGCGTAAGATGAACTCAAAAAAAAATAGGTAAATTATGTTTAGGTCAAAGCGTTGAGTTTATTTATGTCAATTTGGTTTGATTTGTCAATATCTTTTTAGATGTATATGTATTACACATGATTATGTATAATATATAGTTTGTAATACATTAAATAATAAAAAATGTACATTATTACAAACATGTGTATCTTAATAATTGCAAAGGGAAAATTATCCTCCCATTTAAATTAGCTAGATGCATATGTATTTGTGCAAAATAATATTTTTTAATGTTTTGGCATTTTTCATTTTAGTCCCTCGACTTTAAAGACTTAGCGGTTTCCCCCCCTCAACTTTAAAAACTTTAACGCTTTTTCACCCTCAACTTTAAAAACTTTAACGCTTTTTCACCATCAACTTTAAAAAATTTAACGCTTTTTCACCCTAAACTTTAAACGACTTTTAGCTTTTCCTGTCTGCACTTTATATGTTTTTGCGTTTTCCCCCCCTCAGCTTTAAATAATACTTTTACGCTTTCTACCCCTCAGAATTTTTTTTGGATTCAACTAATACGAACATCTACTCAGATTAATAATAAATAACGGCATCGTTTTAGCAAATAGCTACATTTATATTTCGATAAAAAAGTAAAAAAACAAAAAGTCGAGTCGTTTTATCCGGAGTAGGATAAACGACATCCTCTCCTCTTCTCGCTTCGATCAATGACTTGATCCGGAGCTGATGGGATGGAAGGTCGTAAAAGTATTATTTAAAGTAAAAAAAAAGTTACGATAAGTAAGAAATAAAAAAGACGTGGAAGCCCAACAATAATAAGCCCAAACGAAACCCAAAAAAACACCCTCAGCCCATACCCGGGCACGAACCATGGCCTCATCTTGCATGCGACGGAGGTTATGGGAAACACGTTGATGAAAGGGTTTTTTTTTGTTTATATGAACTGTAATCGAACTCGTGCGAAGCACGAGAAATTCTCTATTCCATTTAAAAAGGATAATAGTTGAGCACCAAATTGGGTGGCTTGAGCCTTGAGGCTTGTGTTGTCTCTTTGCAAGGGCCCTCCGTAAAATGTCCACCATTCGTGTAAGATAGAGATGACAACTTTCATATGATAATTCTTAAATAAAACTTACATTAAAGTTTGAATAGAGTTGATACAATTTATCCATCGTTATTTAACCCTTTTAGCATAGATCTTGAAGCAAAAAAATTTATATTTGATAGAAGGATGGAGTTTAAGAGTTCTATATTTTTCTCGTGTTTGTTTTTATTTTATTTTGACTGATATATTACATGATTTATCTTTTTCATGTTAGTCGTAAGATCAGTCGATAGAAACTTCACAGAATGGGACACCATTGTTTAGATAGAGAAGTGTTTGATTAATGCTTGAAGTTGTTCGGCTTTACTTATACATGTTCGATTCGTACAACCTCATGTAAGCTTGAACATTAACTCAACTCAAATACGTGTTTGAAAACGGAACCGGTTTTTGGTCAAAGGTTGAAAACCGGTTTGGCCAAAAATCGGTTCGGGTTTAAATCGGTCCGAGTCACCAAAATACCCAACCCTATGAAACCAGTTTGGGATCGGGTTAAAACCGGTTCCAAATCGGGGTTTTTTTTTTAATTTTTTGATTTTTATTCAATTGTTTTTCGAACGTTTTGTGTGGGTTTTTAGTGTTTCAAGAGTGATTTGAGAATAAAAAACGCATGAAATTAATTTACTTTGAATATAATCATATAAATATATGGGTAAAAGAATGCAAAATGGTAAACAAAAACACAAAAAATGATAACAAATGTTATTTTTTTCTTTTAAAAAGTGCATAAAGAAAACCCGGTTTCCCAAAAACCCCAACCCGAACCGATTTCCAACCCTTATTTTTCAAACCGATTTTAGTCAAACCCGGTTTTAACCAGTTTCGGTTTCGATTTCAAAACCTTCTTACATATACATGTCGCACCCATCATCCGTTAGTGCGATACCGACATCTATGCCTTATTTTCTTTATCTTTTTTCATTTTCATGATTAAAAACTCAAACATACTTTTACAACTATTTTTTTTCTTCTTCTAATGAGCACTTCTCAACTCCCTTTTTAAATGTCAAAGGGTAAATGGGGTCAAAAGAAATTTAATGGGTGTAAAACACTAAATGAAGATAGTGACATACTTGTAATCTCATTAATACATCATGATCAATTGTTTTTTATTTTTTCATTTAGTTTTAAGTAAAATAATTTCACTAATCACGATTGATTAATTCATGATAAGCAGACAAGAGCAAGTAAGAAATCAACACATATTTTAGAATACGAAATGGATTATTTTTATGTTTTATTTTTAGAAATATTTTGTAAACCTTTTGTGTGTGTAGACTTTCTCTTATTTTTAAATAGTCTTTCAAAATAATTTTTATGTTATTGATAAGTGTTATGTATCTTCAGGGTCGGCCCTGGGGGGTCGGCATGGTGGACGAATATTTCTTATAAAAGGTTTACAAGTTTATAAAATAACATAAAGATCCCCTCACGGCCTCACTTATTTTTTAATAAATTGATAAGCTATTACTTGCTTAAGCCAGTTCTTTGTAAACACTACATTTAGCTAAATTTTAAATGATTTTCACATACACGAAACGTAAAATAAAGTTTAGATAACGGAATATTGTCTTTTTTCTTTTTTTTTGTCGGAAAGTATATGATTAGACCCGGCAATCTTGACCCAAACTCTTAAATTTGGGTCAATTTGGGTATTTAAAACTCCTTGTATGGGTTAAAGTGGGTAATGGAAACATTTCATGCGGGTCAATATGGGTCTAAGAAAAATGATAGAATCAGAAGCGGGTTGAAATGGGTGAGATGATTCACAAAAGACCCGTTTTGACCCGCACCCGTTTTGCCATTTTATATAATCTACAACAAACAATAAATAACCACCATTAATCACATATTTAATTGCAATAATTTACTCGGAAAATTCACATTTTGATTAATGAAATTTGATTGAAATTCGAAATTGTTTTTACAATATACACATATTTAATTGCAATATACATGTCAATTTTTTTTATTTTTTTTATGTATGTCCTTTGAGTTATCTTTTGACATGTTCTTTATGATACTTTTTGTTTACGGGTCCAAATGATACCACTCAAGACCCGTTTTGACCCGCACCCGTTTTGACCCGCATCCATTTGGTATATTTTTAAAGTGACCCATTTGGACCCGCATCCGTTTTGACCCACACCCATTTTGACCCGTGACCCAATCCAACCCAACCCGCCCATTTTGCCAGGTATATAGATCCTTGTAACTAGAAGAAATATTCTAAAGTGTATAAAGGTTGAAACTTTTTTTCTATAAAATAAAAAAATATCAAAATCCACATATTTTTCACCTAACAAAATAATGTTTATGTCAAGTTTATAGTTTATATCAAATAATAACCATTGTGATCAATTGCAGTTTGGTTTCGATCCAATATCCAACACTATCATAAAGTCAATTTTAGTGAGCCACAAAGTGATATCGGCTATCGACAAACAAACTTATCATGTGCGGTAACATTGATCTTGTCATCCGTAACTGACGTAACTCGACTGGTAGTACGTTTAAGTCGAAAAAAGAAAAATAAACACACTTATTGAAGAATATCCTTATATATTCATTAACATTGATCTTGTCATCTGTAACATCCTTAGCTTGACTAGTAGCATGTTCAAGTCATGAAAAAAGAAAAATAAACACACTTATTGAGCAATATCTTTATCATCGTTAATATTGATCTTGTCATCCGTTACAACTTGGAATACTGGGGCATTATTTGATCGTCCCGCTCAGTGCAACAAAAATCTTAGGACCGGCTTTGTATATCTTCTCATATCATATCATGGTCGTCTTTGAAGGTATAGGCAAGGTGGCGATCTCAGAATTTTTTAATATCCACACAAGGTAGTATTCTTTATTTATTAATGTAGATTCTCATTATCAAAATTCACAAGTTTACGGTTACAAATATAGACTACATATTAGACTACTAAGCACATGCCCAATTGACAAGTATGTCCCATGAGTATACACGATTACTGAATTATGTACATATACTTATACATGTTTTGTATAAAAAAAATTTCGTCAAATAACAGGGTCATGGTGAGAGTAAAAGTGAAGTGACTTTAAAATTATGAAAACAAAAGTATAATTGCTATATGTTTAAGGACCGTCTTGTATGAGGGCTTGTAAGGTCTTAAATTTATTATTTTTTATAAACGTGCATTTCACAAAATTTGTTTAGTTTAAAAATATATGTCGGTATTAAAAATGCATGTCATACAAGTCTCAAAATAACAAATTGGGTTGAAATCATTAAATACCATTATAAAATTTGAGAACAAATAAACCATTCACGATCTTCCATTTTAAAAAAATACTTTAATTTATTTTTGTTTAAAAGTTAATTATCTTAAAAATTGTAAATGTATTAAACGATTAAATTACAACATTAAAACGAGCATTATTTTCTCTTCATATAAAGCACCTACTGGATATTCTTTTGACGAATTTTTTTTTTTTTTTTTAACGGGTTTTGAATAATTTAGATTATATAGTCACAGTTTTATCACATGTGATATTAGTAGTTTGACTTATAATTTTTGTGTTTTTCTTTTTTATTCTAGTTGAATATACATCATATAATATATTTAGGTTTTCAAATTCACATTTAATGTTCATATCACATGTGATTTTACCTTACGAATATAAACATTTGACCAATAACGAAGAAAAAAAAAGTCGTCAAAATTCGATTTTTTCCCGGGTCTATATAGATTATACCTCATATAATATTTTTGTGTTTAAAATTTCAAATTTAAAATTAAAATCGTGTGCGTTATTGACTTATTTATTTTAAAGCTCTATGTATATTGTAATATCACATATGATTTACGTTAATATCACATGTGATTTTAGTTTTATCACATGTGATTTCGTTGAATTTTTTATAGGTTTTATTTAATTATATATCATATAACGATTTTAGATCTTTAAATCCACATTTTATGTAAATATCACATGTGATATAATCTTGTTAGTTTAAACATTTGTCCGAAAACGAAAAAATAAAAGTTGTCAAAATGTGATTTTTTTTCTTCTGGATTTAGATAAATCATACATTATATAACATTTTTTGTTTTTGAAGTTTACTCATTTATGTTAAAATCACATGTGATATTAACGTTACAATTTCAATACCCACCCGAAAATCGAAAAAATAAAAGTCGTTGAAAGTATATATGACCACTGCTTTAATTAAAGAGGATAACACGACTGTCGCAACAGTGTAATTTGTTTTGTCTAACGATTAACGGTTTGCAAGATAAATTAAATTTAAAAAAATAATTTAAAAGTGAGTTTTGATTTAATATTAACCATTGAATTGAAAATAAATGGATGGCGAAGATTGCGTTTTTTGATCATTAGAAAATTATTGTTTTTTTTTTATCTTTTCCGATAATAAATTACTTGAAGTATAATAAATAAAATGACATTAATACCCTCAATACTAAATGCAATATATAATTTTTATATTTCACTATAAAGTTTTTTCTTACATTTATTCAATTGAACTTCAAGTACATTAGTAAACATGCTATTCTAACTATATGTAATTTTCAGAGCCGACAAATAAATTTCGATGGCCCTGTGCGGTATTTAAATTTGAGGCCCTTAAATAAGGAAATTTTTTCTAAAACAAACGTAAAAAGGTAAATTAATATTACGAAAAGTCGAGGGTGTTGTTTAGAGCCGATTTTATTGTCGTTAAATAGTTATCGAGTCTTGTTAGTTTTGGACAAACATTTTTCTATAGTAAAATTTTTAAAACAAAGTTAAAGAATAACTATATTTTAGGCTCTATTAATAATATATACTTTAAAATCAAAGCTATTATAGTAGAACACATTCAAAATCGAAGGTCCTAACAAAATAATGGCCCTTTACGATCGCATATGCTAAGATCCCCACTTGTAATTTCCAGCTTCGATAATAAACAGATGATCCAGCTAAAGCTCAAGCTCTGAACTAATAATTACGTCAATAGACACATGCTGAAGTAAAAAAAAAAAGTTAAACAAACATATTATTTTTGGAACTACATTTCTCAGAGTAAAAACATTGTTGTTTTTAACATCAGAGTAAAAAAAAACATTGATGTTTTTAATAGTAAAAACAAAATCATTAAAGGCTAAAGATATTGACACCTTCCTTTTGTGATAAGTTTATCCCTTCTACTTTTATATCTTTTAATAGAAAATATTTTATTTTTTTTGTATTTCTTTTAATTAAATAGTTGATTATATTAATTATATTTATTAGTAAGTTTATATTTTCATAAAATTTTGACCAAATGTTAGTATCGTAATTATTTTTATATAAATCTTAAAAAAATACAACTTATTTTTAAAATAGTTTAATTTATAATAAGAAATATTTAAAAGACTAAACTTTAATAAAATAAAAATTAAAAAATTTAAAACACTATTAAAGTAATATATTTAGAAAGATAAACTTATAAAAATTGAGTTTGAGGAGGGTGTGATGAACATTAAATTGGTTTCACCAAGATAGTACTGTTTTTTGGTCCTCCAGAGGACATTCTTGATTCTCCAAATCTTTACCCAAAAGTTAAATAACAAACAAACAAAAAAACAACCAACACAAAAAGTAAAAGCTCTGTTTTTTGTGATAACTCTTTTACTTTAAATTAAAAATCACTCTACCAATTCAAACCCTCATTCTTTTTCAGCTTTTTTTCTTCAATATTTTGAAATAAAGTTGACATTTTTACCCTTTTTCTTTTGTGGGTGTAATTTAAATCACTCATTTTCTAGGTTTTATTTATGGGTTTTTAATTTTATGCTATATTTATCACTCTATAGTACTAGTGTGTCACTTTTGTTGCATAAAAATTGAATCTTGGTTTGAAAAAAAGCTGTCATTTTTAGCCTTTTTCTTTTCTGGGTTTGATTCAAATCAAGTTTTCTTATATGGGTTTGTGATTGTTAAGCTTTTTTCTTTAATGGGTATGATTTAATTTAAAAAAAATCCAATTTTTATTCAAAAAAATTCATAAAAAAATGGAAATTTTGAAGTTTTTGTTGATGGGTATGTTCTTGTTTGGAGCAAATGCCATGATTCTTGAAGATGACAAAAGGGCATTATTGGAATTTGTCAACAATTTTCCACACTCTCGTTCACTAAACTGGGATTCAAATTCAGAAACTGTATGTAATCAATGGACTGGTGTCACGTGCAGTGAAGATGGGTCACGTGTCATCGGACTCCGGCTTCCCGGAGTTGGATTTCACGGCCATATTCCGGCCAACACCATTAGTAGACTCTCAGCTTTACAGATCTTAAGTCTTAGATCTAATGGTATCTCTGGTCCTTTTCCTGATGATTTTGTTAATTTAAAGAATTTATCTTTATTATATCTTCAGTTTAATGAATTTAGTGGTGAATTACCGTTAGATTTTACTGTTTGGAAGAATTTAACTATAGTTAATCTTTCGAATAATAAGTTTAATGGGTCAATTCCTGGGTCAATTTCTAGTTTAACCCATCTTTCTGCTTTAAATCTTGCTAATAATTCGTTTAGTGGCGAAATTCCGGATTTGGGTAGAAATGGTTTGCAAGTGCTTAATCTTTCGAATAATCTTTTAAGTGGTGTAGTTCCGAAATCGCTTCGTAAGTTTCCGAAGTCGGTGTTTTTAGGGAATAATGTGTCTTTGATGTATTCGTCTGATGAGGTACCGATTGTTATGCCTACTCGTAAACCAAATCCTAGCTCGAAAAAAGATGGAAAGTTGAGTGAGAAAGCGGTTTTGTGTATTGTTGTGGCTGTTGTTGCGGTTGGGTTTACTTGTTTTGCGTTCTTTTGGATAGTTTGTTGTTTGAAAAAGAACGATGGAGATGGGATTTCTTCGAAACTTGAGAAAGGTGGGATGTCGCCTGAAAAGGCGATTTCGCGGACTCAAGATGCGAATAATAGATTGGTTTTCTTTGAAGGGTGTAATTATGCGTTTGATTTGGAAGATTTGTTGAGGGCTTCTGCTGAGGTTTTGGGTAAGGGTACTTTTGGAATGTCGTATAAGACGATACTTGAAGACGGGACTTCTGTTGTGGTGAAAAGGTTGAAGGAATTGAGTGCCGGGAAACGGGAGTTTGAGCAGCAGATGGGGATTGTGGGTAGTATTAAACATGAGAATGTAATCGAGTTGAGGGCTTATTATTACTCGAAAGATGAGAAGCTTACAGTTTGTGAGTACTATAGTCAAGGGAGCGTTGCTGCTATGTTACACGGTATGTTCTTTAATCTTTCAAGTTTTAACGCACTTAAATATGTTCTTGTTGTAGTCATGATATTGTCTTTACATTTTGATACTTCAGTGATAGTGATTTTTGGTGTTTTTAAGGGGGTGTTTGGGATAATCGGGCTTGAGTTTTTCACAAAAAATGATTATGTTTTTCTGATTATTTACGGTTAAGATATTAAGAACAGATGAATCGGACATGCACCATTTGTCTAGATAATGTGATTTTAGGGGCATTCTAGCATTATCCAAATTGGATAAACCCGAGATAGACGTGAACCATCTGGTCTTACTAGATTAAGGCTTAATAGCTAGAACAACAAACAATAAAAGATCCACATTTAGTTTTCTTAAAAGCTTCCATCACTTCGACTTAATCTCGTTAGTTTAGTGGGTCCAATCCTCATCTGATCTTAGATGTAGTCTGGACCCACAAACGAACGTGAATGGACCTTAACCGCTGCTAAAGATTATTCGTTCTTAAGAGATTGCGAACATGGTCCAACCACGCTACACGCCAAGATTTTCTTGAAATAGGCCAGAAGAATAAACCTCATGAGTCCTACTCAAGAATATATTAGATGGAATATTGCATTATACATGATAGAGAAATAAGTTATTGATTTATACGAATCAATCCATGTGGGATAAGGGAATCTTATTAGAAATATTTTGGTCCATTTGTTGTTTTGCATTTGTCTAGACTTTTTGTTCTTCGTATTATTACATTATTTTAGCAGTGGGTAATTATTGTTGAACATTATAGGTAAGAGAGGGGAAGATCGGGTTCCGTTGACTTGGGAAACCCGACTTCGGATAGCCATCGGTGCAGCCCGAGGCATAGCTCGTGTCCACACCGAGACAGGTGTGAAACTCGTTCATGGGAACATCAAATCATCCAACATTTTCTTAAACTCTCAAAACTACGGATGTATATCCGATATTGGATTGTCAACAATCATGTCTCAGATAGCCGCCCCGATTGCCCGAGCAGCAGGTTACCGGGCCCCGGAAATCACCGACACACGAAAAGTCACGCAACCATCGGATGTTTATAGCTTTGGTGTCCTCTTACTCGAACTTCTAACCGGTAAGTCACCAGTCCACACCACGAGTGGAGACGAGGTCATTCATTTGGTTCGGTGGGTCCACTCGGTTGTTCGAGAAGAATGGACCGGGGAGGTTTTTGATGTGGAGCTACTAAAATACCCCAACATTGAGGAAGAAATGGTGGAGATGTTGCAGATTGCGATGTCGTGTGTGGCAAGAGTAGCGGATCAAAGACCAAAAATGACAGAAGTTGTTAAAATGGTCGAAGATGTAAGACGAAATACGGAACCGGAAAACCGAACGTGTTTGGCGGAAAGTTCGACCTCTCCACGGCCGGAGGTTTTTGAGACAGAGTCATCTGGTCCATAGTGACTCTCCAGTATTTGTTTCATTATCTCAATGAATTAATTTCTGATACTTGAATGGCATTATTTTGTGTTGTATCCTTGCAAAAAAGTTTATTGAATTAATCTTGTACGCAAAGATCTAATTTAATTTAGTTTTGTATTTTATTTTTTATTTTGTTCATTAAGTAAGTATTTTTCATATTTTAATTAATATTATCACAAAAGATAAAAATATAGGGTGACCCAAACAAGGGTTCAGAAGTAACGGGGTAACCCAAACATGAAAAAACTTTTGTTAGATTGTTTTATCACAAAAAATAATATTTTTTTTTCTTCTAAAAAGATTGTTTATCTTTCTATTTATGTTTGTCCTAAAACTATTGTTTTGTTTCTAATTATAAATAGTTTAAGTAAAGTAAGTTTTGTTTTGCCCTTAAATATTTTCAATTTTCAAATTATAAAAGTAATCGCCATCTTTAATTCAGGGTTATAATAGGTATAAAGTAATCGACATCTTTCATTACTTTGATCGGAATTTTAGTTACTTGAACATAATAGTTCCGAAAAGAGATAATTATCATATATATTAATTTGCAAACAATGAAGCAAGTGAATAGTATTTTTGGGACAATTTTATCGTTTCCTTACATAAGTGTTCTAATTAAATTTTCAAGTTTAGATAAGTAAATTATTGTCTTTTCTATGCTTAAAATGAGATTTTCAATGTTAGTAAAGTGATTTCACCGATTATATTTAAGAAGTTTAGATTAGATTTTCAATGTTTAGTTAAATGATTTCACTTATCATATTTAAAAAATTTAGATTTTTGCATGACAAATTTAGACTATATTTTCTTTTTTAAAAGGTTTATATGTAGCTTTCGGTATTTAATGCAATACTATTTTCTTAATCTATTAAACAAAAGAAATTATATATATCATGTAATCTTTAATAATATATAATTTAAAATAAAATATTTAATTTATTTTTATGTTATTTAATTGACAATAACCTAGACTAATTATAATTGAGCTAAAAGTTATTGTAATTCGAGACGAAGCCGAACATATTCATTCTAGTGGATATCAATAAGACAAAAGGAGCCACATGAACAATATAAGCCATGTGGTCATGTGGATGGGTTAGGTTGTCAACCCATATAAGGTTGCTTGATCATGTTGCAAACACAACTATAGCAAGTTGAAATTGTAAACATTGTTTTTTGTAGTGTTAAATATAATAGCTTTTATTTTTTTGGAAATCTTTTTTTGATTTTAATATTTAAAAAATACTCTATAGATTACAATTTCCAAAAATAATTATGTACATCAAATGAAGATTAACATGTGTTGTTATAACACAACTTAGCCAAACACTTATCAAAATTGTTAAATTGATATTAATGTACTTTTCACAAATATTTTTCACTTATATAACCTATTAACTATTATTTAACATAGGAAATAGTTGATTATGTATGACAAATCACATTTATATCAATTTAATAAAAATTTTAAAACATTTATATCCATATCAGTATTTATTTATTTTTTACTTAGAAGAAAAACCCTTTTGCTTGTTGTTTACATTCAAAGATATCTACTATTGATGTCGTATAAATATTTGTCAGGTCATATAAAAATTGTCATGTATTACAAGTCTTTGACTCGATTAAATGTCTTTCGGTTGGTAAGTTAGTGAATAGTTCGAAGCAACTAATAACAAGATGTCAAGTGGGTACATTAGATATCATGGCCGTGATCGAGTTAAACTTACATAATCTTCAAACTTTTGGGGTCTCAAAAGTCATCCTCCATACACAGAAAATAGTTATTATTCTCAATAATGTATAAGTATATAATGTATAAGTAGTCAAACTTGTTATTAATGTACAATAAAAAAAAGATTTATTAGCGTTTCATGAGACTCTTCAAAATCACTTTAATACTGTTTTAATCATATATTTTGATATTTTGATATTTAGATTTAGATAGAAAGGAAAAAAAAAGAACATATATTAACATTTCATAATCACTTTTATTACTATTTATATTTTTATAAATTTTGTGGTAATTGAAAATAATACTACATATAGCTTATAACCAGATATGCTGATCTAAAAGTTATAGTTCAAGTTAAAAAAAAAAAAACAAAAGGTGTTTATAAAGGTTCGTTTTAGAAAAATAATAATAATTAAAATTAATAGTTTGTTAACCATAACGGTTAAGGCTATATATAACGAAAAGATTAACTACATAAACGTATATGTATCACAATAATATAAAGCAACTTTTCTTTAATTAGATACCATGTAATAATCATTTAACCGTTCTTAAATACTAAATCGAGGAGTAATAATAAAAGAAAAGAAGTGAATTGTGGAATAGAAGCAAGTTGTAAGAGGATGGGAGCCCACCGAAAAAGAAAAGAATATCTCCTCCTTCTTTTATTTATATTATATAAATCTAATCACCATACATTTACATTAGATTCTTGTTCCATTTTATTCACAAATTTATAAACCTAATTTGCATCAACAAGAGGTTCAGGAGCTTTTTCTTTAAGGTAATCAACCAATCCATCTTTCTCTTTTCTTTTGTATCTATAATCTATATCTATATATCTGTATCTATATCTATATATATATATATTATTCTGATTTAAGTTAAGGGTTTGTAGGAATTCCTTGGTGTTGGGATTTTAAGTTATGGCTTCAAAGCGGATCTTGAAGGAACTCAAGGATCTGCAGAAAGATCCTCCTACCTCTTGCAGTGCAGGTATCATTAATTTCCCATCCCCTTTTTTATATGATCTCTTGTTTATATTTTGATTTATGTGTGTTGTTATGTTATTTTCGTCCAAAGTTTACGATTTGTGGCTCGATCTTTACGTATATTAGGTGATCAAGGATTTTGATGTACATATTTTGTTGATCAGGGTTTATAGTTATAAGATTCATGTAGATGTTGTTATGTTATATCGGAGCGTAGACTTCGTGAATTTTACAGATTCGGGGTTGGGAAAGATTGAATCTTTTTAATTTAAAGTTAGATTCTTTTCGATTTTGGGAGGGATTAAGGTAAGATACTAAGATGTCTTTTTCATGGAAAGCAAAATGGTGATTAGTGCTATTTGACCGATTGAAACTTTGTTAAGAACTTGGCATGTTACAATATGTTGAGTAGCTCATAGTTATCGGCGATAACTATGAGGTACTTTTGAATTTTGCATCATGAACATTTTTCTACTATGTTCGTTTGTTGATGATATGTTCTGGTTGTTCTTTGTATTTACCTTGATTATGTAATGTGATTTTAGGGCCGGTGGCTGAAGACATGTTTCACTGGCAAGCGACTATTATGGGTCCTCCTGATAGTCCTTATTCCGGTGGAGTGTTTCTAGTTACTATTCATTTTCCTCCAGATTATCCATTCAAGCCACCTAAGGTATTTATAAACTGCAAGTTCTTTTCCGTGGTTGTGGTTATCTTTGTTTCTACATGCTCAAATCGTTTTGCGATTTGTCATTCGAGGAATGCTTATAAATTTCCTCTTTAGGTTTGTCATTGTTTGCAGCTTAAACATACATTTGTTTGTGTCTTTTTGTAGGTGGCTTTTAGGACGAAGGTTTTCCACCCGAACATCAACAGCAATGGAAGCATTTGCCTTGATATTTTGAAGGAACAGTGGAGCCCAGCTCTTACTATCTCCAAGGTTAGCACTTCAATTTTATCTGAACATGCTAAATCATTATAAGATTCTCGTTTGCTAATATGATATCCTCAATCTTATGGGCTTACTTGACGTCTAAGGTCACATAATTAGTTATTTCCAGTAATCTGATCACATACTTTAGAGGTCGATATTAACCGAAAAGTAGATGGAGACTTATTTTCATATTTTTTATTTTATTTTTCACAATTAATGTACTGGTTATGATTCCAAATAGACTATGGGCGACTTTCAACCCATTGAATACTTTGACCTGTTCCACTTCTAGCGGAAATTTTCATTTGACCCATATGAGATAAAATACAAATCAAGATGACCCTTCACAAGAAATTTGTTCAAATTTGTAACCTGAATGATACAAAAACACCGTCGATTGATTCCTAAGGAAAGGTATTACAGCTATTTTTCTAATATTATTTGAACATGTAGGTTTTGCTGTCGATATGCTCCCTGTTGACTGACCCGAACCCAGATGACCCTCTCGTACCTGAGATTGCTCACATGTACAAGACAGACAGGAGCAAATACGAGACAACGGCTAGGAGCTGGACCCAGAAGTATGCCATGGGGTAGTTGTGGTGGTGGAAGGCATCTCCTTTCCCTTGTGGTTTCCGCTTTTTTGTTTTATAAAAATGTATGAATGAAGAAATTGTGTTAACTAAGTTGATGTTGTAAGATAGACTGTAAAAGGGGAAAGGTAACGAAAATCCCTCCTATGTTTTCATTTATTATGGGGAAGAATTGATTTCAAGAAAACATTTTATGTTCATTTTCACTTCTCTCTGTTTTTTATTTGTTTTCATACGATAGCGTGCATCATGTGTGTTGTAAGGATGAACAAAAGAATCGATCATTTGGGCGTAGGCTGATCCTTTCAAGGTTCAGTTTCAGTTGTACAACGTTAAAACTGGTCAAGGAAATTTGGGTAAATTTTGTGTAGGAACCTTAGTTTTTCAAGATAGATAAACATGTAACTGTACATATAATTTCCCTATACTCGGTCACCAGCATACTAAAACTTATTTATATGGACACTTTTAATTTGAGATTTCATACAAAACTGATTAATTTATTTTTGGTTAATCACTCTTTAAGTCGTTAAAAGTCCACAATAGGATTCGAACATGATTCTCACATTCGGTGAGAGTTTTATCCAATTTCAAATTTCACTAGGGCAAATCCTGCAGGCCGGAGGACACAAAACTGATTTATGAATGTATGCACGTACGTATGTAATGAGTTATAAGAGAGTATTTATATAAATCAATCGAGCCCCACACACATTTCTATCATTATGCAATTTCCGAGCAATGGCATCTTGAAAAAACTCAAAGATCTTCAAAAAGACCCTTCTACCTCTTGCAGGTTAGGTATTTTTTCATCTATCATGTTTTTATTTTTGCAAATTTGTGCTAGTGATCTCTAATGACTTATGTTAGATATTTGTCCCTCGCGCCGAGTTATGTAATCTGGTTTTGATTTGTAGTCTACTGTGGGGAAAAAAATCAGCTGCTTCATGTTCTATTTCAGCTAACTTAATCCTTAAACTACGTTTAGAAAACATAATAATGAAGTGTCAAATGTAATAACTTGTTCAAACAAGACTCTCCAATTGTCAATGAAAGAAGAACATGTATTATAAACAGCACAAGTGGATACAATACTTCAAATTCGTTTAAACCACAATCGCCAAATCACAAGAATAGTTAATATCGCATATTAAAACAACATAGTTAGACCCTGCAATTGTAAAATAGATTCGATTTTACTCAATAACTCAAGCATACATATATGTCCAAACTATACGAGGATGTTCCTTAGTTCCTTGTAAGCTAAATCACCAATTCTTCCTTTCATTTACCTCATTTTATGTTACTTTAATCGACATTGGTAAACAGATCGGCATTCAAGCCGGTGTGTCACACGCAACCAACAATCCTTGGTCTTTTTAGTTATACTATCCATTTCCCTCCACATTCCCCTTTTAAACCACCTAACGTACTTTAACGACTAAATTACAACAACAAATGTGGACACAAAGTTTCTATGATAAACTTTTGGTTTGGTTTTAGTCCGTGGCGTGTGAAAAGTAAAATATAGACCCCTAACTATACTTCTCACATATATGTAAACGAAATTAAATAGTACTAGTACGATAATTTTATATAACATAAACCGAAATCGACCGTATACGTTTATTAAAATGTTACAAAACATGATAATTTATAAAGCGGAGCCACAAAAGGGGCAAAACCTGAAATCAGAATCAACATTCCGATCACAAAACTGACACCGTAAATTTTCCGACGGAGAATCAAGCGGAGATAATGACGGCGGATAGAATAAACCGCAATTGTTACAGTGCATAAGTTGGTCTTTAACCGGCCAACGATAAACCGGAACGAAAAACAGTTTTAATACTTTGTTGGTGTCCACGAGATCCGCCGGTGATCGACAGTTGATACATCGTCCGGCTTCTTTTTTAAGGATCTGGCTAACTTCTTGACTGATTCCACCTGCGAAGAAGAAAAACATGGTTTCTATGATTAACTTGAAGCTTCGAGCGTCTACTATCATAAATAAGCTTTGTAAAGGGTTTAAATCGTTGCGTTTACAAGCTTCTAGTTTGTTCTAAGGTTAATTAACATAAAGAAAAATGCCAAGTATAAGTAAAAAGTAGCGGTTAAACGGTTATACTATTAATAGTTAAGCATGATTTTATGTATTTGAGTCGCGGTTTTTGGATAATTTTTAGACGACTACTTTATTTTTGTTAGTATATATGTATTGATACAAAAAACTTATGTTTAAATATCAGGGGGTGTTTGTTTAGTTTATTAGCTTATTATATTATTTTATATAAGATAAATAAGTTTTTTTTTTAAGTGTTTGTTTAAGTTTATTAGTCTATATTTATGAGTTTATGTAAAAGAATTTTAATTAGTCTAATCTTTGTTGCTTATTAACTTATGTAAGATTCTTCCCTTTTTGTGTCAAAAACTAATAAGTTAAGCCATAGACTTATAAAAAATTTACAAACTTACATATTATAAGTCATTAACTACTTATCTAACAAAAGCTTAAGCCCATTATATAAGCTCACACAAACATCATTTTAGTATTATTGATTCAGTCCCCTAGGTTTTCTTTTATGGATCTAGTTTTTGAGGTTTCAAACTTTTATTGATTCAGTCTCGTATTATTAACTCAGTTAGTTTATCATTAAATTGTATCACCAAATCTATCATTTATAAGAAACCATAGAAACCAATGATATATATGTCCTTGACTTTTCTAAAAGAGATCAATGGTGAGTTTGAGCTTTAAGGATATCTTAACTTTTAAATTTGAAAATAGAATTTACATAAAACTTTTTTTTTTGGATGCAAAGCCTTTAAGCTTTTACTTTGAAAAAATCCAAATCAAAAGGTTTTAAAGAGTTTAACACACTCTTATTTCTGACTTCTAGCTAAATCATATAGCTATAACTTTTAGCCTTAGTTATTTTGCACACACACTACCACTCGATTCTATCCCTTCTATGGTCGGCAACATCTACATTCAGATTCGACTTTTATGATTTTTATTATTGAAGTTATGGTTTCATTGATATTACCAACTCTTACTTCTTGCCCATTGGCAATCCAAACCATCAATATATATATATATATATATATTTTGTCCAAGTGGTTATAGCATGTTGTTTATCTGTGGGAGGTTTTGGGTTTGAGGCTCTCTTATGGTAGGTAATTTACAAACACAAGTCCTTTGCATGATGGGAAACCTGGGTTTCAATCCAGCTGCTCACGTTACATCTTAATTGCGGACATCTATTGACTAACTATTAAAAAGTACATGTGTCGAAATTTACTTTATTTTAAATAATAATTTCTAACTTGTTGCTTAGCGAAATTGACAAATTGACTTTCTAGACTGGAATTGCTAATGACCATCTTAGTTTCATCTCAATGCATTATAACTCGAACTTTGTTTCTTTTTTGCTATCGAGATATACTTAAAAGGAACGAATCAAATATGTCAAAAATTCAATTCAATATGTAATTTTCTTTTATACATGGCCCATAAGGTTTTAAATAAGGCCCATAATCTCCTTTATTTTTTGTTTGGGCCAACTTCTTGACTAAAATTGATACAAGATTAATTATCTTTAGAGACAAGGGCACCGATAAGTATTCTTTAATTTGAAATTTCCACAAACCAAAACCATTGAAGCTCAATCTAACTAGAGTTACTTATCTCTTCGAAAAATTTCTTCTAATACAAAAGTTAGAATCGAGAATGGTTAGTAACTAAACATAAAGAGTAAGATAATCGAAATAAAAAGCAAATAGACGTAGAATCAATAACAATATATAGGCAATCCCAAAATGTCACCTCACAATGGTATGTTCGATAAAGAGAAGCTGAAAGCTAGAGCTACAAACCACTAACACATTTCAACAATCGGTTAGATTAATATTATTAAATATAGAGTTTTAATAACCACAACCATGTAGATTGTAGTTTAAAGATTTAAGCAAGCATCATTTTATTATACATAATCTAAATTGTCATTTGCATTTGGGGATCTCATTCCCTACATTTACGAAATACAACTAATTTATACAATCTCTTGATATTTTAAACACAGCCCCAAGAGCTATTATTATCAAGACTCTTAAATATAATGTATCAAATCATAACCCGTAACTTACTAGTAGGAATTTGAACAAACAACCCGTAACTTACTAGTAGGACAACTCATAAACAGTAAGTTTAGAAGAAGCGGAAAACAATTAAAGGATTCAAAGAAAAGCAAAACAAAAACTAATTTAAACTGAAAGGGGATAAAATACAAAATTAGGAAAGGTCAATATCACGTGACGTTATTGGGCACGCGTGTCAGTCACGTGATCGTTAGAAGCACAAACAATGCCGGTAACGGTAAATTAGCAGAAACTCAGGTTGACCTATTCCGACCAAATTCCCCGGTTGTTGTTTCAAACACTCTTTCTCCTTTTATTTTACTTTATTTCTGTATCTACTATAGTGACCAGTAGTAGCATGTCATACGTAGCTACTACACTGTTTTCCTATGTTTCCAAAGTAGTTGTTTACAAAAAACAAAGTACTTAATTTGATATGTAATTTTACACAAAAAAATTTTGTCTACAAAAAAAATTACATAATTTACGTATTTATGTATTTTAAGTAATTTTTCACATAAAAAACTTTATGATAACACAAAGACACAAAGAGTAATATAATATTATCGGTCATATAGTTCATACCAATTTATTGTTTTTGTATATGAGTTAAGAAGAGAGTTAATTACATAAATCGTTTTTATAATTTATTTTAAATTACGGATTTCGTCTATAAATTTAAAATATTTCATAAATCGTCTACTTTTTTAAACTAATTACGTTTTTCGTCCCTAATTTCTAACGGACATCCATTTTAGGACGAAATGTGAAATTAGTTAGCGATAATTTTAACGGAAATTATTAACGAACATTTATTTTAGGGACGAAAAGGGTAATTAGTTTCTAAAAGTGGACGAATTATGTAACGTTATAAACTTAGGGACGAAATCCGCAAATTTAGGTAAACTATAGGGACAATTTATGTAATTAACTCATAAAAAAGTTAAGCAACAATTTTGTTACGGAAACTAATTATATCAATCCGTTAAAAAATTTTGCCTTATATTATCATACATAATAAGTATAGTTCGGAAAGAAGTTTGAATGTGTAATTAGTTTTTGTGGTGTAATTTTTTAATTATGGATGTATTATTATAGACTAGAGGGGTAAATTATGTAATCTACTCCAACACAAGTAAAAGCAGCATTTGTTGATTGTGGAAGCTTTGAAAAACTCAAAGCCTTGATGGAAGGTAATGTTTTATTGTTTTTAGACATTAAATTTGAAATTTGAATGAATGAATATTATTTGTTTAAGTTAGTGGTTATTAAGACATTAATTTGGGTTTGATGCAAATCTTTGACTTGTATCTAATTCCCAATACAATGTATTCCAAAGAGAAGCTACCAAGCATTTATGGAATCTAGTGTCATACAAAGACCACTCTTGTTTCTATTGTCTTTGTAATTACCAATATGTAACATGTATTTGGATTATTTCAAATTTCAAAAATTATATGTAGTATTTTCGTTTATAAGTTTTTTAATCAAACTATTTTAACTATGAAAACCGAGTTGCGTTGCGATGACAAATCAATATGATTACCGAGTTAACGTTTTTTGTGTTTACCATGATGTATGGGTTTCGATCGACTAAATCAACTAGGATTCGAACCCACTATATAAATTCGGAAAATGAAAGACTTTAATGAGAAACTAATGTGACATTTACAAAAAATGATAGCATCTAAACTCAAAAGGATTCTAGTTGAAATCAACAACTTTGGATTGATACTCGAATCGTTAACAAGCATTAACACGTACTAATAAAGATTGAAATGACCTAAAACATATCGCGAAAATGCCCTTTTAGTAAAGTCATATTTGTTTAAGGTTTTCTTAATTTTATCACTATCTAAAAGTATTTAAATCGATCAATCATGTATAAAAACTTGCAAAGTATCTTGTCCTATTTATAAATTAATTTTTAAAATTTATATAAAATAGTTAGTAAATACCAAATGACACGTTAGTATGTGTATGAACACAAAATGCCAACCTATAATCCAAAATTCAAACGGCATGTGAGTACACAATACATTAAAAATCATTGTTCTTAAAAGACGACATTTGATTGTATCAAAAGATTATAAACCGAAGCCTAATAATGAAGTGTGATTACTCAAGTTCTTCACTAATTACAGTAATTGCTGGTAGTGGCGGATCTAGAAATTTGTTATAGGGTATGCAACGTCTAGTAAGTATAGTAAATCTATTTAATTAACTAACGGTGCGCTTGTCGGGTCGGGTTATTCGCTATTCGGTACATTCAAGATTGTTATTTAAGTTTTTGTTTCCAAAGCTGCAAATGTTGAATCTGTAATAAATTTACTTAAACATCAAACTAACACAAATGTGCGACCCCTTGCAATATTTCCTTACCCCTTACCTATTACTATTAGTGCAGATGAATATATAGTTATATAAACCCGAGCGATAATATATGAAACCAAATTGAGAAGTTATAAACCATAAATTTCTCAAACTAAACAAGAAAAATATATGAACATACGATATATAAAAAGTTAAAAATCTTAACAACATTATAATAGTAAAGATATGAGTTTTTGCCAACCATAACCTTTTGAGTTAGGCTATTATTATTAGAGTTATATTATTATTAGTATTCTTATTATGTTAGGATTAGTATTATTATTATTAGAGTTGTATTGTGATTGATATTATCCATATTTGTATCTATATATTCTATATTGATCTATGAAATAAGACACAAATTATTTTCCATATCATAATATGGTATCAGAGCCACGGGCTCTCTTTGATTCGTTCGATTAAGCTTCCGTTCACTGCAACGTGTTCCAGGTTTTAAATGTGATTAATGAGTTAGTTTTTTAATCGGTTCATTCGTCTCTTTTGTTTTCTGTTCCTTCTAAACAAAACAAAACAAAAAATTGTTTGCATTGTTTAAAAGAAAATTTGTTTTGCACCGTTATTATATAAAAAAAAAAAAAAAAAAAAAAAAAAAAAAAAAAAATTTTTCAACTTTGTTTGATTCACATGATCTCTTGATGAAACATATAATATATTCGATATTAGATTTTGTTTTTTGTTTTTTCCCTCTTTCGCACAATGTTTGGTAAATTTTTCAATTTCTATTTTGTTTATTTTAGTTTTCCATTCCCTTTGTTCGTCGATATTAATTTCATATTATTGTTAGCTCCTTTTGTTTCGCTTCTGGTTTAAATCTCTTATTTGTTTCGTATGAGGATTGATATTTTCACGTGTCTCCTAAAGTGAGACAATAAAAAAAAAAAAAAAAAATCTCCCAAAGCGAGACAATCATCATATATTATTGCTGCTTCCGAGTGAAACATGATCGGAAAATACTATGCTTTCTTTTATTGTTGCTACCGAGTGAAATATAATCGGTAAAATATTACGTTGCTTCCGAGTGAAACATGATCGGAAAATAATATGCTTCTTTTTTATATATTATGCTTCTGATTCCGAGTGAAACATGATCGGTTTCTGGTTTAAGTCTTTCAACATTATCGCAACGTTTGCAGCTCCGCCGCAAGCTAGGAGTCATTCAAAATATCTTAGTTTTTATCTTTTATTTATTTTGATAATTATAGTTTTGTTTTACAGTTCGAGTTTTCGCGATTTCGCCGCTCGAACTGCGGGGGAGTATTAGAGTTATATTATTATTGGTATTCTTATTATGTTAGGATTAGTATTATTATTATTAGAGTTGTATTGTGATTGGTATTATCCATATTTGTATCTATATATTCTATATTGATCTATGAAATAAGACACACATTATTTTCCATATCATAATAATTATTACTTAGTTTTTCAAACATTTAACTAATTAAAAAATTTAGCAATAAGACGCTTCATTTTTCAATAATATTTTGTTAAAAATTGGGTGTTAGTAAAACAAATGGAGGATATGGACATGTGCGATATATGCGATCGTACAAGACCATCATATTTTTAGGACCTCCGATTTTTACGTGTCTTAATATAAATATTTGATTTAAAATTATATATTAGTTAAATTAGACCTAAAAAGTAATCATTTCTTAATTTTGTTCGATAAATTACAAAAAATGACAAGTAATTATGAAAATTCGGATAATATTAACTTATTTTATTACATTTGTTTAATTATTTCTAACTTTTAAAGACCTTTTATTTTATTACTGCATCGGATCATCCAAATTTATTTGCCAACCGTGACCAAAACCCAGAAGAATTTACCACATTCACCTAGTAAACAAACTCAACACTTTCTCAAAAAAAAAAAAAAAAACACAACCCAATAAATAATATAATAAATAATAAAATAATAAATAATACAGTATATAATATGACAATATTATAGTGTGATATAAAATTAGTGGGATATAAAATCTTATTTTAAATACATTTGAGAAAATTGAAAAAGAAGAAAGACAATGCATGGAAATACGTAACCCACCATTTTTAATTGTCGCACAAATCAATGTTGCCTCCCACCACTCACCACGTTTTTCTACTAGTAAATACCTAAATTACCCCTGCCACGTCCCATGCATATCTTGGATATTTTATTTGAAAATAAGAAAAAGGGAATGTTTGAAAAACACAAAACCAAGCATGCTATACTTACGTTTACGTGTCTTTTGATTAAAAGAAAGAAGAAAAATGTTACATTTTAATTACTTTTTATGCTTTAATAATGGTTAACAAACAAATAAAGTTCTTCATCTATTCATTTGGATTCCTAGTTAACGAGATATTTAGTAATCTAATCTCGACCTATACGTAAAGATATAACATAACCTTTTAAGAACTTTTTTCGCTTTCTAACTTTTAAAATTGTTAGATTAACATACGCCGTGATCTCACGATTTTGCTTTTCAAGATAATTTTCCGTAAGTCAAAAAGGGTCGTAATGTGTTGTTATAAGATTTTGTCTCTTATATTTATAGGTAAAAGACTAAAATCATGACAATGATGCGTATTATTTCTCCCGATTTTAAAGATTATAAGTAAACACATAAGAAGACTTTTAAATAAAGATTTTGATAAATATAAAATTCTGATATTATATTAGATATATTCGATTTACGGTATTGGAATTAAAATCAACCATTTTTTTAAAAAGAATAAAAGAAAATGATAATAACAACCGCATAGATTGTGTTTAAAAAATTATTTGTACATTAAAAATAATTGTCACATGTATTTTAGAAATTATTGTTAAATTTGCGAAATACAACTCCTTTATACACCCTTTCGTGTTTTAACGACAACCTCACGACTATTATTATCAAGATTCGATAAGATAATCATTCCTAAACCTTTCTAATAAAAACAAAAAAATCTTTGCACATATGAATCCATGTTACGAAGTTACACCCCTACAAAACATTAGGTAACAACTTTTATGAATAGACTTTTTTATTGAGAAAATTATTAAAATACTCATTTCATAATGTCATATTATAAAGATAATCACGAAATTTGCGAAAAGCTTTTGCATCCGTATCTTATGTTGTGTGAATTGAATTTACATCAGAAACTTTCTCGCGACACATTTAAAATGGTGCGAATACATAACGTGACAAAGTTTTAACCTCTTTTTTTGGCGCGAGAACGGACAATACGACACGATATATTACGCAACGACGTGACATAATTCTGACTACTCATTTAAAAAAAATTATTTTTTGCGTCTTTAGAGAAACAACAAAAATAACACGAAAACTTTTCGTTAATTTTGTGATTATATATTGAAATATATCAATGTCAAATAAGTGATTTGATAAAAAAAAATTAAAAATTAAAATTAAGACAAAGTAAACATTTTTAATTTTAAATGTTTGATTGAGGTAATGAGGTAGTAGCATTGATTCTAGTAAACTATTTTTGGAACAGTCGTCACCTGTGTTGTCACGTGATTTACCAGAAAAAGACTGTTGGACACGTGTCATAATCCTAGTGTCACTTCTAAATGCGGCCGATAGAGACGTCGCCTAATTTCTTTTACGATTATAAATTGAATCTTTCAAATTTGGGCTAAATTGCAATTAGATAGTCTAACTTTGCCAGCTTAAGATAAGTCGTCCTTTATTGCTCGTTTTATTACATTTTACATCCTTCTGTATCCAAATAGTCATTGAGTTTTGGTTTTCATATATTGTCTCGTAAATTGACTAACATAACCGTTTACTAATAAGTCCTAGACAACTAATATTAAGTATAACTTATATCTTAAAGTCCTTTTCTAGATATAAAAATATATCAAACATACCTTTAGATTCTAATAAATTGACGTAAAAACTATATATTTTCATAGACTTAAGATGGTCGTCTCTCTTACAATGATATAAATGAGTCGAGTCAAGCTTACTGCTGTTAAACTCAAACTCGACTCGATTACTAAAATCCGAGATCCAACTTGTTAAAATCAAGTTGACTTCGAATGATTTTCTAGTAAATCTTGAATAGTTCTCGACATGTCTCGACTTATATACGAAACAACCATGTCACTATGTCACATTTAATAAATAAAAAAAATTAAACTTGCATAACCGAAAGATTGCTTAAATTCAAAATTGATGATGAAAATCTATAAGAAAGAGTGTCGGTGTCTGTTTGAGCTTATATAAAGATTTATGGATTTATTGACTTTCGGCTTATTTTTATAAGCCATAATTATATGGCTTATATAAATAGTTATGAGCTTATTGCTATTTATTACGACTTAATAAACACTAATAAGTTTATAAAGCCTTACATAAGTCATAAAATCACGACTTACAAAACATAAACCGAAATTCAATCAACTCATAAGTTCTTAGAGCACACGGTATGATAATCGTGATTCTGTGATTACTTTTGCTGACGTGACATTGAGAATCATGATTATGAGTTTTTTGGTGGTGTGATAATAATGATTGTGGGTGATTGTGAAAGATGTGGGACCCGCCGTTTTTTTTTCTTTCTTTTTTTAACATTTAAATAAGATAAATATAAGATTTTATTAAAACTGAAAACTTTTAACTTTTTAGTTTTAATAATTTGCATTGTTCAATCTCATACATTTTCCAATGGTAAAAATGTCTTCGACACCCGTGTTTGTGTATAAAAAAGGTGGCATGATCCACGTCCGAGTTGCGTAATAGTAATTGTCAAAGTAAACAAACACTAGCTGCAAGAACAAGTTCAACCTAATATATATAGAGACCCTGATCCGATGATGGTAGAAAAATGCAACTTGTCTTACGTTTAGTTTCCGACGGTTCAACTAAAACAACTGCCTTTAACAAATCCCAAACCGATTCAAAGTGATTTACGTCCCTCCAACTGTTGGACGCAAATAAACGAGTGGGGACGGAGTAATAACGCGAGGCTAAGCCTCATTCTCACTCCCACAAAGACCCGTGCTCTTATATAAACTCAAACAAAACCACAAATACACTCTTCCAAAACCTTTTTCTTCTTCTTTTTCATCTAAAACCCTCTCCACTCCACCGCTTCCCTCACTCACTCACTCACCGGAAACTTTTTCCATCTTCTTTCTTACAACTCCATCACTTTTTAGCCTCTTCTTTTTCTACACCTTTTTCCCCTTTCCAAGATTTTATCACTTGCACGACTATTCCCCACGCTTTATTCCTCTAATCCGAATAATCTCATCTTCTCATACAATTTTAACACCTAACTCACTCTCACTCACTCAAAAATATCATGTCTTTAATCAAACAAACCGTACACAAAAACATCGTTACAGTAAATTCTTCACAAAAAAACTTTTCAAACCGAATCGTCAGAATATCACTTACTGATAAGTATGCTACTGATTCTTCCGGTGATGAAAATCCACAACCCAAAACGGGGTCGTTTCGTAGAAAAAGAGTTAAAAAATACATCAACGAACTTAAATTTGAAAATGAAGTCAAAATTAACGATTCCGTTGAACTTAACGGAAAAAGGAAGGCGAGAAAGAAGGATGTAACGGTGGAGAAACGGTTGAAGGTTAAAATGGGAAAAGTAAAGTTTCGGGGAGTCCGGCAACGGCCGTGGGGGAAATTCGCGGCGGAGATTCGAGATCCGACGAGACGAGTACGATTGTGGCTAGGTACTTTTGATACAGCTGAAGAAGCTGCTATGGTGTATGATCACGCGGCTATTCGGATTCGTGGACCTCACGCGCTTACTAATTTCATTGTTCCGAGTTTACCGGAGGAAGATAAACCCTCACCGGTTACTTCCGGTTACAGTTCCGGGAATGAGTCTCTTAATGTCAAAACGACGTCGCCTAAGTCAGTTTTTGATTTTCCTTCAACTGAGTTGACTCGGACTGAGCCGGATACATTTTCTGATTTCCGGCCTTTTGATGATTATGTGTCTAATTTCGACTTATTTGACTTTTCAAAACCCGACCCGAGCTTTTTTGACCCGGTAACATTTTTTCAAGAATCCGATTCGTTGGACATGTGTATCGGGTCGGTTCATGATAATTTGAGCACAGATGACTACCTTCATGATTACGGTGAGATACTCGGGTCGGATCCTCTGGTGGAGCTATGACCGGTTTGGTTCGGGTTTTATTTTATATTTTTTGGTTGTATAAATATCTAATTATCTAATGAACTAGTAGAACTAACTCCGTTATGTTTGACGGTAACGGACGAGTCACGAGTGTGATGGTTGATTTTGAATGGTTTTTGATTAGGTAACAACATTATTTTGTTATCTAATGTAAAATGAGTGATCCTTGTTTGATCATGAAATATAATATTCGACTTATTAACTTAATGACTTCATTAGTTGTTGTTTATGTTTTGTTTTACGGGTCCTTCTAGAGTTGCATTAGAAAATGAGTGATGTAAATTACGATACGTGTGTTTCTGTTTAGTCATATATCATATAGTTAAATGTATTATTGAAAAATATGAGTTTTGTTAATACTAATAGTGTTTGTTTGGACGTCCTAAATATGGTTTTCCTCGTGATTTCCCTAAAACATCATAGAAACTCGTTAGAAAGGATAGAGTAACGAGATAAAGAGGATATAGAGAATCGGATGCCCGTTTTAAATTTGGTATGAGTGGGAATTTTTATTGGGTATTTATGGATATTACTCGGTGAATCTTGTTTGTTTACACTAATACAAAACTTTGTTGTACTTTATATAGACACTTATAACTTGATTGCGTGCTTTGGTCGTGTGCTTTATTTCCGTATCTACCTCTTCTTTTGTGGTTCATCTTATGCTTTGCTTCTGTCTAGATAGACATGATGACGTACCATCGGTAGCCGATAGAATAGATTTCTATCGGCTGACCGACATCACGCCGAAAGAACTCGATTAGGTCAGACATCAATCCGAACATTGTGCCGAAAGATCTCGTTAGGTCAGACACGCTCTTTTGGGAAGCCTATAAATACCTGACACACATGTCACATCAAGGGTAACTTTTTCTCTCTCTACATTTACTCCATTTTATTTACTCTCTCTCTTCGAAATCTTACTCTTACGCCCGAGGTAAACCAGGGGACCATCCCCGCTCCGTTTACTCGTGTGTTTACTTACTCGTGCAGGTAAGTTAGAGATCGAGGATAGAAGCTAGGCTGAAGGTCTTCTTCGGATCAAGTCTTTCGGATCCGAACCTTCTACCCGACTGTACTTGTGATATTCCGGTGTCGCAACATTTGGCGCCATCCGTGGGACCATTGATATGGCTTCTACAGTACCGTACTCGGCTTTCACGGCTAACACCTCTACGGTTAATGCCTCGGGAAGTCAAAGGGAACCGATAGTTGAAGACGAAACTCCAAGGAACGAACACACTACTGTAGAGAGAAACATGGAGATCTCGGAAGAATTCCTAGAACAAAACTACGATGCACTTAAGGCCCTGTTGGAAAAACATGAACAAAAGAAGAAAGATCAAGCCCGAAGAACTCCTCCTGTGGCCCGGAAGATTCGTTACGAGAGTGATTCAGGGCCGGAATACAGTGATGACGAGGAAGATCTGAGTCTCCCTTATCAGTCAGATTTTGCTTCTAAGTTCACTCGAAGAATCTCTACGTTCAAAATGTCTCGAAAAGTTAAGATGCCTAGCATCGTGCGCACCTACGATGGAAGTGGTGACCCTGACGACCATTTAGCCATTTTCTCCGGTGCTGCCGATACAGAGGGCTGGCCTATGCCAATCTGGTGCCGAATGTTTGCTCAGACGTTTGTTGGTCCGGCACGGATCTGGTTCGGCGATCTACCGGAAGAAGGCATTGACAGTTTCAAGGATATGAAAAGGAAGTTTGAGCTTTACTTCATGCAGCAACGAAGATACACCAGGGGCCCGACAGATATTGCAAAAATCAAACAAAGGGAGGGCGAAAGTCTTCAAGATTTCGTAGAAAGATGGAAGCGGGAGCTCCTGCAGATTAAAGGAGGGGATGATATGCTGAAAGTGTCAGGATTCATGGAAGGTATTCGGGTACCGGCCCTCATAGCGAAGCTCAATGCTAGGGTACCCGAAACAGTGGATGAGATGATGGAACGAGTGAAAAGGTTCCTTAACGGGAAAGAAGCTTCAAGACAGTACGTCGAAGCTAACACAGCTGCTTCCAGAAGAGGATCTAAGACGATACCCCCAGCTGCGAGTCCTCATTGGATTTCGTCCACGAATCGAAAAAGCTTTTCCCCTGGCAGTCATGAAAGAAGGTTCGGACGAGGACCTGCTCGAACATCTCCTTTCGTGTCTTCCAGTGAATCTCGAAGACATGTCAGCTTCACTGAGCTTAACAAAACCCCTAGTGAAGTCTTGGCCACTGAAAAAGGGAGAGTACGTTTCACTGCTCCGGCTCCCTTAGTCGGTGCACCGGACAAGCGATTCTTGGACCGATGGTGCGAATTTCATCAAGATAAAGGACACTACACGAACGATTGTTTTCAATTAAAGAAACAGATTGAAGAGGCCGTACGAACGGGTCAACTTAACCATTTAATGGAGGGTATCAAGTTGGGTGGCCAGAAGAGGCAAGGTCCGGCATTCCCCGGAAAAGGGAAAGGAAAAGAGATACAAATGGTCTCCTATGAAGGGGAGGGAAGTGAGCTCTGTATAGAGAAAACGGAGCCTTGGATGATGCAGGAGATGTCCTTTCCTCCGGTTGGTAGTCCTAAAGGAACCACTGACCCGATGGTCATAGTAGGAGACATTGGAAACCAAACGGTCCACAGGATATACATTGACAACGGGAGTGCTTCGGAAATACTTTTTGAGCAATGTTTCTTGAAACTAGAGCCAGAAGTACAAAACAGGATGGAAAGATGTTCTCAGTATTTGATCGGATTCTCCGGAGAAACAGTGAAACCCATAGGCCAGATTCGTTTGCCTCTCACTATCGGTAGTCACGACAAGTTTCGGACCGTCGAAATCGATTTCTTAGTTGTCCGGGCGAACTCTCCATACAATGTGATTATCGGAAGACCTGGAATAGCAAAGCTACGGGCCGTTATATCAACAGCCCATTCACTCATGAAATTCCCGACACCCGGAGGTATTGTTGAAATTCGTCCGGAGGCTCACAAGGTGTTGGAGTGTCAGAGAATCGAAAGGATCTTGCAGAAGGAGGAGGAAGAAATCAAGTTGGGAAGAGTTATGGTTCACCCGGATCATCCGGAGCAAACAGTCACAATTGGAGACACATTCACTCAGGAAGGAAGGGAAAAGCTCATCACGCTCCTCCGGCAAAGCAAGGATGTCTTTGCTTGGAAACCCTCAGACATGACTGGGGTACCAAGAGGGCTAGCCGAGCATAAGCTGACCATTCAAAAAGGAAAAGGCCCCATTGTACAGAAGAAGCGAGGTTTAGCACCTGATCGAAGTAGGGCAGCCTGTGAAGAAGTTAAACAACTGACCGAAGCTGGAATTCTCCGTGAGGTTCGGTACCGAACCTGGGTAGCCAACCCGGTCATGATTCGTAAGAGTGACAACACATGGAGAATGTGTGTTGATTTCAAGGATCTCAACGATGCTTGCCCGAAGGACGCGTATCCATTGCCGGAGGTAGATCTAAAAGTGGAAGCATTAGTAGGTTTCCGATTCAAATGCTTCCTAGATGCCTACAAAGGATACCACCAGATACAAATGGCAAAGGAGGATGAGGACAAGACAGCTTTCCACACTGATATGGGAATCTTCTGTTACCGAAAGATGCCTTTCGGTCTTAAGAATGCCGGAGCGACTTATCAGAGGCTAATAGACAAAGCTTTTTCAGAACAGATTGGAAGGAACCTAGAGGCATATGTTGATGACCTAGTCATAAAATCCACGTCGGAGGAAGTAATGATCCAGGACATTCGGGAAACTTTCGCTAATCTCCGACGAATCAACATGAAGCTTAACCCAAAGAAATGCTCCTTCGGGATGGAAGAAGGAAAGTTTCTGGGTCACATCGTTACGCCTGATGGTATCAAAGTAAATCCGGAAAAGGTCCGAGACTTAGAACAACTCTCGTCGCCCAAAACAATGAAGGAAGTTCAAAGTCTGAACGGAAAGGTCATAGCCTTGGGAAGATATCTCGCAAAGTCTGCCGAAAGGTCATTACCAATTTTTCGAACCATTAAGGCAGATCCTTAGGAATGTGGAGACGGCGGGGAGACTTACAAAGTGGGCCATCGAGTTAGGAAGTTATGATATAGAATACGTTCCGAGGACATCTATTAAAGGACAAATTCTAGCTGATTTCATAGCCGAAGTTCCTGACCAGGTAATATCCAAGGAATCTACTCCGATGGAGGCAAGGGATGTCGGAGGAAAAAACCCAAAGAAAAGGAAGAGACCAGTATCAGATGTCGGAGGAAAAAACCCAAAGAAAGATCAAGTCTGGAGTTTGTTCACCGACGGATCTTCCAGTACTGAAGGCTCAGGAGCGGGGATTCTGCTCATTAGTCCGGAAGGAAAGGAGTTCTCATTCTCCGTTCGTTTTGGTTTTAACAACACAAACAACGAATCTGAATATGAAGCTCTGATAACCGGACTCCAAAAAGCAAAAGAGAAGAAAGTGGAACATTTGAAGGTTAGAGTAGATTCAAAGTTGGTGGCTAACCAAATCAACGAAACGTATGAAGCTAAGGAAGACCGAATGAACAAATACAAGGAAAAGGCGAAGAACTTAATGTCCACCTTCCAGTCGTGCACAATTGAACAAGTACCCAGAACAAAGAACAAGGTCGCTGATACTTTGAGCAAGCTGGCGTCCATAGCGTTCGGACATACAGCAATGGAAGTGATGGTAGAGAAACAAGACCTACGGGCCATAGATAATCCGAAGGAAGCATTCATGATTGTGGAAGAGGAAGGAGTCACCTGGATGACACCAATAGTAAAGTTCTTACAAGAAGGAATCTTGCCACAAGATCCGAATGAAGCCCGAAAGGTCCGGATGAAGGCACCAAATTACGTAATGAAAGGTATTATTCTCTATCGCAAAAGTCCATTGTCACCCTTACTCCGTTGTCTAGGACCGTTGCAGGCCAATTATGTGATCCGAGAAATGCATGAGGGAGCGTGTGGAATGCATGCCGGACCACGAAGCATGGTCGCAAAGATCACTGGATTGGGATACTTCTGGCCCACCATGCACTTTGACGCCATTGAACTAATCCGAAGGTGTGACGCTTGCCAAATTCATGCACCTATCCCGAGACTCCCCAAACACAATTTGGTGTCCATACTTTCAGCATGGCCCTTCCAGAAGTGGGGCATCGATATCGTAGGGAAGTTCCCAACGGGAACCGGTGGAATGAAATTCCTGATCGTAGCGGTAGACTACTTCACAAAGTGGGTCGAAGCGAAACCGGTCGTCCGGATTACCGGAAAGCAAGTGCAAAAGTTTGTGTGGGAAAACCTAGTATGCAGGTTCGGATTGCCAAATGAGTTAATCTCAGATAACGGAAAACAATTTTCGGACAACCCATTACGAAAATGGTGCAGCGAGATGAAGATTAAACAAACCTTCACTTCTGTGGCACACCCACAGAGTAATGGTCAGGTGGAAAGGATCAACCGGAGCATCGGTGAGGGAATAAAAGCAAGGTTGGGGAGAGAAGGAACGGACTGGGTAGATCAAGTGTCCCATGTGTTATGGGCACACCGAACTACACAGAAAACAAGTACTGGTGAAACTCCTTTCAGCCTAACTTACGGATCTGAGGCGGTAATACCGGCCGAAATAGGAATGCCGAGCCATCGCGTGACCTCCGGAAACGATCAAACCAACCAGGAAGAAATCCGGCTCAATTTGGTGTTGCTGGAAGAACGAAGAAATATGGCGGCTGCTAGAGAGATCGAATACAAAGAAAAGCTTGAGAAGACTTACAACAAGAAAGTTAGAAAGTTAGTCTTGAAAGAAGGAGATAAGGTCCTCCGGAAAAACGAAGCTAGCCGACAGGAAAATGAAGGAAAGTTGGGACCCAAATGGGAAGGTCCATATAGGGTGATCAAAGATAAGGGCAACGGGGCATACGAGCTGGAAGACATGATTGGAACTCCAATACCCCGAACATGGAATGCAATGAACCTTCGGAAATATTATAGTTAATTCAGAATGTATAAATAGCCCGTTTTTTCTTTTATTATTATTAATGAAAGGCCGTAGTAGCCAACTCTTCCCTTCATTTTACTATTAGCACTATTCGAATGAATGTCCACAACACTTGACGAAGTGATTGAACGTACAATTAATTCAGATAGTCTAAGAAAAAATAAGGATGAAACTCAACAACCAATATCGGACCTAACTCCGAATAAAATATTGAGCCTAACCTCAATAAGTATCGGACCTAACTCCGAATAAAATATTGAGCCTAACCTCAATAAGTATCGGACCTAACTCCGAATAAAATATTGAGCCTAACCTCAATAAGTATCGGACCTAACTCCGAATAAAATATTGAGCCTAACCTCAATAAGTATCGGACCTAACTCCGAATAAAATATTGAGCCTAACCTCAATAAGTATCGGACCTAACTCCGAATAAAAATATTGAGTCTTAACCTCAATAAGCATCGAACCTAACTCCGAGGGATAAGTTGGGCCTAACCTCAATTCAAAGAAAAATTGGACTCAACTCCAAATAAAAAGAGGGCCTAAGCAAACTTTGGGCATAATTCCAAAGGAGAAATTCAAAAGGAGATTATACAAAACATTTTAATAACATACAAAAATATAACAAGGTAAAACAAAAGAGATAAAGAAATCCGAAAAATTAAGCAAACAATTGAAAGTTCTATTCATAACTTGTTTTCTGGAAACATATCTTCACAAGCCGAAGACATGTTTCAATAGTACATTACAAAAGAAGAAACAAAAGATTCACTCCCCATCTGAGGGAGGACCAGCGGCAGGCTCAACGGCCTGGAATGCTTCTAAAGATGAACCTTCGGTGGCAGCTAGAGCCTCCAGGTAAGGATAACTGATGTTAGAAGCCTCGGCCAGAGCTTTCTCTAAATCTGAAGCAGCATTAACATTGAAAAACGGAGAAGCTGCAGGCTTTTGTTTCAGACGACCCAGACCAATACCAGCGAACAAACCATCATGACACCCCATTCTGTAGCTCAGTGCCCGAATGTTTTCTAAGGATTGGGAGTACTCGTGGCTGGAGTGTAGCTTTTGAACGATATGCTTCGGACCCGTTGTTACCAGCCAACTTCTGTCCGAACGCAGAATAGCTAACTCAGCAGCCTGTTTCCTCGACCTTTCCTCTAAAGATCGGAGCACATCGCCATTCATATCACTTTGGGCTCGAGCCTCGGCCAGGGCAGTTTCGTGTTCCGCCTTTAGGCTGGTGATGGCAGTTTGATGCTGGGCTTCAAGAAGATTTTTCAGTTTATCCATCGCCATCTGATGCTCTGCTTCTAACTTTTCTTGGAGCTGCCGAACAGCAATCTCATTCAGACGGGAGGAAGAGGCCTTCAGTTGATCTACCTCCATGGCCAAGCTTTGACTTCTTTCACGGTAATGCTTCTTCCGGTCAAGAGCATCTGAAAGTTTACTCTCTAGTTCCAGGGCCCGGAATCTTTGCTCTTCCGTTTCCCGTGCCGATGATTCCATTCGGCGACGGAGGTCAGGACCAATGACATTTAACGAGGCAAGAGCAAAGTCGAATTCCCGGCCAGCCTGAATATTACCAAGCTTCCCAAGACGAAGAACCTCCGCTGGGGTAGCAAGATGATCGACCAGTTGCCGATTGACATTGAAAGATTCTGGTTCAACGAGATCCCCACACTTTACACCACTTATCTCTGGCACAAACGAAGTCTCAGCCAAGGCCGCATCTAAACCCTCGGATTCGGTATCCGAGGGATCACCTTCAGACCGAACATCATCTTCAGTCTCCATCTGGAGTGCAACTTGTTTTCCCTTCTCTGAAAAAAGATAAACAAGGCCATTAAAAGACAAAAAGAATAATCACAAAGAAAGTTGGACAATACCGGAAGAAAGAAAGGTACCTTTTGTTTTCTTCATTAAAACTTTGGCAGAAGTTTCGGCCATTAAATTCTGATCTGGTTCGGGCTGAGAAACAACCAAGGAGGAAGACGCATGAAGTAAAACCTCCGGGGACCGACGTTGGTAGCCCTCATCCTCCTGATTCACCAAAACCCCAGTATCAGTTTGCAATAAAGGCTCCTCCTCCAAGTTAGGAGCCACAAGCTTCTCATTCCCCATATCCATCGGATCAGCTGTAGGAATATCCTCCAAGGGTCTATCAAGCACATCCTTAGCACTCATTTCCTCAATAATCTGCTCCGGGTTCAAAGTAGCTTTTTCCATATTAGCATGGGAACCTGTTGATAAGTCATCATAAACTATCAGTCCTAGGGCAAAAGCTGTTTCGGAAGAGGTTTCACCTAGGGGAGGGTCACAGTATAACTCCGTACCATCTAAAGAAGCTTCGTCTTCTTCTCCTGAACTTCCAACAACAACCAAATCACTCTGAAGGCAAGGAATAGAAAGAACAACCTCCTTGCTTTTCTCCTTAGGTCTCGAGGAACCAGCTACCATAGAAGTCTCAGATTGCTGAGAACTTTCTTTCTCCTTAATGGTCAAAGTCTTGGCAGACGAAGAGATTTTCTTCATCTTTTTTGCTCTAACCCTCGGCTCAGCCTCTGCTTCGGGAGCCACAACCTCATCTACAACAGTTTTTTCGGACAGAGAGAACCAATCTTCGCCTTTCCTCTTCTTTACAACTGCATTCCCCATAGAAGTTGAAGATTTGGCAAACAAAGCATTGAAAAGCAAGGGAATAGTATTATTACCAGTCCTCGCTGGTTGACCTCCTGAACCAATGATAGTTCCGGGAGCAGGTTGGACGAAATCTTCATCCGAAGGATCTCTCAAGTTGTAACCCGCCGGAAAAACAGCATCGGCATTGGTGTAAGGCCGGGGAAGAGGATCAGCAGACATATGCACCACCCGATGATTCATCCGGACCAACCAAGTTGGTTCACCTTCTGCAATTGGCCGGGTAATATACTTAACTCCATCCCATCGGGTCAACTCCAGAAAATCAATCAGAGGCAGATCTACAAAAATACATATGTTTAAAGTAAGGGCCGATAGTAATTATCGAACAAACAAAACCTAAGAAACTTAACTCACCTCGATCATTCATCTGCAAACAAGGCCTCTGAAGGTTGGACGTCCACACCCGGCTTAGACCAGCCATAATCAAAACATGTTCCGGAAGCGTCCGGCATTCTATTTGATGATTCGTAAACTCTCTAATAGTGGAGTCCGGAACAACCCCCTTCAAAACCAGATCATCTGAAACAGACTCATCCTTGTGTTTCCACCTCAGCCGAATAGGAGCCACGGCAGCATTGACGAAGAAAAATTTTGACTTCCAATTCTTCAAACCTGAAGGAGAGCCGGATGAACAAGCCGGGCTAGGTTTTCTTCTCTTATCAACGGTAAACCAATCACCGGCTTTTCCCAATTTATAAAAAGTCCGGAAAAGATTCATCGAAGGCTGATGGCCAAGGGCCCAGCTCTGAACCTCAAAACAGGCCAATCTCAAAGCACCCAGAGGATTTAACTGTGAAGGGGTGATCTTGTAGTATTCACAAAATTCAAGAAAAAGCTTGGAAAACGGAAGACGGATATTAGAAAACTCAAACCAACCGACGTACACACCTATTTTACCACGAGGAGCATCAAGGATGGTATCGGTCGGACCAGGTAGCACGGCACCATATCCAGGCCCAATGGCATATTTCTCCAAAAAAGAATCTAGATACTCTTGAGTTAGAGTTGAGAAACATCGCCGGAGATCTTCCTTACTTTGTTTCGACATAATGAAAATCGGAGATAAAAGAAAGAAACGATTGAAGTTTGATGAAAGAAGAAAAACACACAGTGGGAGGAGTAAAAAGAAAACGGTGAAAAGAAAAAAAAAAATTTTACAAATGGGGTAAAACGGACTATTTATAGGCAAGTGTATGTCAGACGATGGGACGCGCGTCTGAAACCGCCGCCTCTCTCGGCCAATAACATGACGACAGGTGGCGCAAGCATTAATTGCCTTAATTTGAAAAACTTCCAGCCGAAACTAAAACCCAAATATCCCGCCTAAATCACCAAACAGTTACTGATGCCGGATAAACTCAAAAAACACCCCCGGCTAGCGGAAAGAACCAAGCGGAAGAGTCACAAACATCTTATCCTTTTGGTCAAGCATTACATAGCCTTAACTACGTAATACTGGACTAGGGGGGCTGATGACGTACCATCGGTAGCCGATAGAATAGATTTCTATCGGCTGACCGACATTACGCCGAAAGAACTCGATTAGGTCAGACATCAATCCGAACATTGTGCCGAAAGATCTCGTTAGGTCAGACACGCTCTTTTGGGAAGCCTATAAATACCTGACACACATGTCACATCAAGGGTAACTTTTTCTCTCTCTACATTTACTCCATTTTATTTACTCTCTCTCTTCGAAATCTTACTCTTACGCCCGAGGTAAACCAGGGGACCATCCCCGCTCCGTTTACTCGTGTGTTTACTTACTCGTGCAGGTAAGTTAGAGATCGAGGATAGAAGCTAGGCTGAAGGTCTTCTTCGGATCAAGTCTTTCGGATCCGAACCTTCTACCCGACTGTACTTGTGATATTCCGGTGTCGCAACAAGACACATCCGTCATCAATGATGGTTAACAATATTGTGTCTGTTTAAGAAAGTATTAGTCACAGCCTCTTATGACCATGATTAGTATTTTTGAGAAAATATCACTTGAAGTACTTGAACGTTACCGACTTCCTAGCTCTTTGAATCCAACCATCCACCAAAACCTATGCCACATGCAAAATTTCTCCTTGTTTTAGCGCAACAGACGAAAGAGTGAGTCCCAACTGGATTCTATGACCAGTTTCAATAAGCATTTGCTAAATGGATGTCTTTAAATTTGAAAGCACCGTACGAGACTTGATAAAGTATAGCATATGGTTAGAACTTATTTTATTTTTAAATCACCATTTGAGTCGACCTCGAAAACAAATAAATTATCATTTCAAAATTTCTACATTTCTCGTTATATAGTTAATTTAAGAAGGGAAAAATTATAACCAAAAATGTACCTTTCTTACTTAGAAAGATAATAATTACAATGTGAAGTAAAAAACCTTAAGATGGATAAAAACAAGGATGAGTAAGAAGGAAGTATGTGAAGTGATGAATATAGTGGCTTTTAGGAGACATGAAAACATCATAAAAGCATGGACAACAATGTTAAATACATTAATGAATCCTCAATCAATGGTCAAATTTGTAATAACAACATATTTTAATTTGTCAGTAAACACGAGGTCATGTTTTTCTTCATGTGTAGGTTTCTACATTCCCTTACGAACCGAACCATATTGAATCGAAAAATAAAAAATAAAGTTAAGATTATTCGGAAAGAACATATATTTTTATTCTAATGTATATGGCCTAACTGATATTTTCGTGAAAATTTTCAAACTTTTGTACGACTATTTCAGAATTAATGTTTACTTATAAAAGTTCAAACTCGAGTATATTATAACAATAACAAAGCTAATTAACACTTGACTCTCTTAACTTAAAAACAATAATAATTTCATCTAAACTTCTAAACTTTGGTATTCAAAGAAGGTTTCTTTTTCTTCTTATTATTTGTGAGAATTATAGCCATCAGAGAGTTAAAGTGGGTGCGAATCAAACTCAAAGTCCCATTTACAAAGTTACAAATCTTTATTAGTCTGTCATCGTGTCATCCAGTCATCCATACGGGATGACGATAAGCTAAAAAAAATAATAATTAAAAACGAGGGCATTTTATTACTCGTATTTGCAAAATAAAAATCAGAATGCCTTTGATATTTTCTAAAATTGAAGTGTGGTTTATATACACGTATACAAAGTAACAATCTTTTGAGATTTGACAAGTTTGTCAAGTATGTATGATTCCTTCAAAGGCTTGTTCGTATATGGGGATTATTATTTGGGCTTGAGCTCAAGTTATGTTTTATTTGATTGATTAATTATTAATCTGGTTAGAGTTTATCAAAAATAAAAGCTTTTATAACTTATAAAAATGGATAATCTTTTACGTCCATTCACACATACAATCGATCCTCGACTTTAAACATTAGAATTGAAGGTTCTAGCGACCTTAACTTCGAGAAGATGGAGCCGCAAACAATGTCGGTCTGCTATAGCAATAAGCCCATTCTTAACAAGTTCAGTTCATCACAGCCGCTAAGCATGACCGTTCTTTGAATTTTGGAGGCCCTGTGAAAATTTAAAATAGGCCTATATAAAAAGAAAATTATGAGAACTATTTAAAAGTTTCTCAAATGTTCACGTATTTGACACGGGTAAACACGGGTAAAATTCCTAAACCAGTTGATCTACAAAGGAATATTTTACTACTTTATGTAGCAAATTAAAATATATATACAAAGTTATATTTTTTCTTGATAGTTCTCGATATTTTGGGGCCACAAAAACTCTCGCGGCGCACCTTGCATTCCCTCAAATCGGGCCCTGTTGATAAGACGTTTCGGATATCTCGATCAACCTAGGGTTGCGTTTAGTTTTTAATGGAATAACGAAATAGACCTCATGGTACAAATTGATTACACTTTTGCCACACACATTGACATTTTTTGCACATTGAATTAAAAAAAATAAAGATATTGACTTTTAGTACAAAATGTATGCCAAATCGAAATGGGTGTTCAGTGTTGCAGTGCCTCACATCATCCCAAATTCCCAATTGGACCCAAATTCTTAAAAAAAACAAAGTAGTAAACCAATAATTGAAACTTATTAAACAAATTGAAAGTCAAGAATATAATTTGGATATTCAAGTTTATAAAATCGTCAAACCTCGTTCATGTAGGAGTGTAAACAACTTAGGGATATTAGATAATATGGTATCAGAGCCACTGACTCTCTTTGATTCGTTCGATTAAGCTTCCGTTCATTGCAACGTGTTTCATGTTTTAAATCTAATTAATGGGTTAGTTTTCTAATCGGTTCATTGGTCTCTTTTGTTTTCTACTCCTTCAAACCAAAAAAAAAAAATTGTTTGCATTGTTTGGTAAATTTTTCAATTTCTATTTTGTTTATTTTCGTTTTTCATTCCCTTTATTCGTCGATCTTAATTTCATATTATTGTTGGCTCTTTTTGTTTCGCTTCTGATTTGAATCTCTTATTTTTTTCGCATGATGATTAATATTTTCATCTATCTCCTAAAGGGAGACAATTAAAAAAAAAAGAAAAAGAGATGTGTCTCCCAAAGCGAGACCATCACCAAATATTATTGCTGCTTCCGAATGAATAAATAATCGGAAAATATTATGTTTTTTTTTTTTTTTTTTACTGATTCCGAGTGAAACATGATCGGTTTCTAGTTCAAGTCCTTCGACATTACTGCAACGTCTGCAACACCGCCGCAAGATAGGAGTCATTCAAAATATCTTAGTTTTTATCTTTTATTTATTTTGATAATTATAGTTTTGTTTTACAGTTCGAGCTTTCACGATTTCGCCGCTCGAACTGCGGGGGAGTATTAGAGTTATATTATTATTAGTATTCTTATTATGTTAGGATTAGTATTATTATTAGAGTTGTATTATGATTGGTATTATCCATATTTGCATCTATATATTCCGGATTGATCTATAAAATAAGACACACATTATTTTTCATACCATAATAAGGGATACGGTAAACAGTTGCCCTTTAAAGAAACTTTTCTGTTTAAAATTATTTGGAATGACCAATCTTAAACGGCTTGACAAACACCTCTTACTTTGTCTCATATGAATTTTCTCGTGGCTTTACCTAGCTTGTGTTAGTGATATACTGTGTTCTCGAGCTTAAAATTAATGTTAGAGGTTTGGGTTTAAAAGAGTGAAATAATATTAAATATTGAGGTGTTGGTGGGTACTTGAAACCTGAAGATGGGATGGGTATGGTCCCCCATGTCAAGAAGTCAGCCTTGTATATATTAACCAGCTCACCCAACCCACGGGTGCGGGTCCATGGGCCTGGCGCACCCTCACTAATGTTTGCACTGCAATTTGCACGTAGTTTAGTATTTGGTTGTCGCAGGAATAGTATCTATATGGCACTTCTTTTAATATACATGTAATACATGTCGGTCAAGGACTCAAGGTGTTAAAGAAGAACCCTGGTAGGAAGGAATTAACTCAGGAGTTCATATATGAACCGTCTATGTCATGGATGATATCCGTCCCAAAGGTTAGCCAAAGGATTGTGTTTACACTTTCGAATAGGTAGGGACGGAAATTGTAAAATGCTTAAACCATTCGGACGGTTTATACAATTAACTCAAGAGTTTTTATATATAGAAGGTGATTTGTATGCCAAAAAATTAAACAATAATTAAAAAGACTAATGTTATTTAAGGAACGTATGAGCTAGTTTACTACATTTCAAATCTAAATTTACTATTTTATGTATCATATTTACAAAAACCAGCAAATAAATTTTAAGAAATTATTTTAATCGCCATATTTCTTTTACTTTTCAGAGCCTAATTTGGTAGTTTTCTTCATCCTATTCTAATTTCGGTTTAAATAAGGTGTTAAAAAGGTAACACAAACACCCTCTTAATAGTGTATCAAGATCAATAATTTTAAAATAAGGTAACACAAACCCTCTCTTAATTGTGTTTCGGATATTTGATGATTCATGTCATGTAGTTCGGTTCAAGGCTCGACCAGATTGTCGTATTTGTATTTGTCGTAACATTTTAAAAGTTTAAATTCAGTTAATATAAAAACTTTTTTGTGCGAAATCATTCCAAGTAGAAACGATATTTGCAAATAATTTGCCTCTAATAAGGACAACATTTCCACAAATTTTTTCCATATAAACTGTGTTTGCACTTTCGACAATATAAGGAAGAAAACTATAATCTCATCAAACCACCGAGACAGTTAATGCAATTAACTAAGCACTTTATATACATAGAAGGTGATTTGTATGCCACAAATCAATCTAGACAATAAAAAGATTAGAGCAAATTACCAAAATAATCACCTATCACTTACACTCTATAAAAATAATCACCTAATCGCTACAGATTTTCCGCGACATTTTTTTCGTCGCGAAAGTACACATATTTTAATCAGACCAATAAAAATTCAACACGTTGTCGCGACACTATTCATTTCTCGCGTCAATATTCATTTTCGCGACGACGTGCTTATTTTTATTGGTCTGATTTCGTTTTATGTACTTCTCGCGACGATTAAATGTCGCGAGAAATTCGTCTCGAATCAGGTGATTATTTTTGTAAAATGTAAGTGATAGGTGATTATTCTGGTGATTAGGTAGTTTTCGTTATATAAATGTCACTTCCCCATATTATTCGTATAAAGCCATAAAGTACATTTCATATCCAAATTACTATTGTAGGCATCATGCTTTTAAGTTTTTCCCTATGTGTTTGGAAATTTTCATTTGTTGCTACTATATCTATCTAGTAAAATCTAGATCGTATAAGCAAGTCTTTCTTGCTAACACGAACATTATATAAGATGTCATGTCATCAAAAACTAGCAAACATTGTTGGCTATGGGTTATTGGAGGCCGGCTATATACAATAGTATCGGCTATCATATAACCTTAGTAATGATATATATCTAAATTTAAACATACCAAATAAATATAGAGGGTTGCAAGTATAATTAAAAGAAAACTTTACACAATTCTATTAAGAGATTTTTCTATAAAACTAGTTTCATATACATAAATATTTTAATGTTTTAAGTTGTTTGTATATAAACCGTAAAAACCCAACCATCTAGGGGAAGTTATGTTTAATTTGTTATACCGTAACTATTAAACTTTTAACCATAAGCAATTCGTTTACTAAAGGAATCAAATGTACCATAATCAACATACGAGTGAGAAGAAAAAAAAGAACGAAACAACCACGAAGGATATAAAAGGATTTATATTTATAATACAAATCAAAATTAATTAATATATCCAAATATAATTTACAGTTATAAGCCTACATTATAATTATAAATTTACTACAAACGTCAAACATCATCCACCTATTTTTACAACTTCAAAAATAGAAAATTAGTAATAAAAGGGAATACATTTGATACACATAAAAAAAAGGGTGTTTGTTTTAGCTTGGGAATCGCAGGTGCTGCCAAATGACAAAGTTTGCATGTAGCACGAAACTTCATGTATTCCACACAAACACACAGCTCCATAATCATCTCTAAAATAGGAAATGGAAGATTGAGAAGTCTTGATTCATTTAATTCAACCTCTTGATCCGAAACTGATCTTACGACTATGTCACGGTCCTTGTCCTCTTCTTCTAGTTTCGAATCAACTTTGTGCTTGGCATCACCATGATTATCTTCAAAACTACACACACAAAAATAATAATTTAAGAATACACTTTCCGCGCACTTGGAATACACAATATAAATACAAATCTTAATAGAAGAAACTACCTGCATTCCCACAGTGCGACGGTTTTATTTTTGACGTGGTATGAGTATATTATTTCTCCCAATTTTCCACGTATGTGTATAAAACCTGAGGCAATCTTAGAGGTAGTGTAAAATCCAGATAAATTACGAGCAACATCCACAAAAAGTATAGCGTCTTTAAGGTCTGTTATTTCTTCCCACATGTCACTAGTCATAGTTAAGTCTTTGTGACGATCTTCCATCTCTGTATCTTGCCAATCCATACCAGTCATATCCAAGCCTTTGAAGACTTCCATTTCTTCACACTTTCTACTAGTCATGTCCAATTTAAACGAAGACACAGCATCCGGTGTTTTTTTAGTTTTGTCAGAAAAAAATACTATAATATGAAACAATTATGTACGAGACCCAATCAAATAACGAATAATGATGGGACAAGGATTGACGGTAGGAAAAGGGGATGACCCAAAGAGCGATAGTTTTATTAAAACTTCTCTATCCTTGACCAGAATGTCAACCTTTATGACAAAACAATCAAAATGATTGTCAGAATTCAACGCATACACTTTACTGTTGGACCCATATTATTTGTGAACCTCATTGATCATTTATCCTTACTGATATGATGACTGACGCTAACTGAAATCTGTGTCTAGTAAATATTCGATGGACGTATTTACCTTACCGACACTATAGATTTCCCATTAGGTGATCGGAACTAAAGAGAGCTTATAGTAAACACTTACTAAACACCAGGGACTAAATAATAAATACTCCTAACTTGAGTATCTATATAAAGACTAACATAAACCCAAATAAGGGTTGGTCAATTCCATTATCACCTACAAGTGTTTTCTCTCTATAACGGTTCTAATATAACCGGAACTCCATCCTAATACGATCATCTCAATCTGGGAATCATGTCTAACCTATTCAACAACATCCCAGGATCTTCAGGAGGTATGTTAAATCTACATGAACCAATATAATTTAATGTAACATCTGGTATCAGAGCCAATGGCTCGTGATTATCCATTGGTTCATGTTTATTTATCGCTTGGCTATTGCTATTATTGATTCTGCAACTTATTTGGCCGGCGGATTATGATTTTTGGGTGAAAAATGGGATTTTTTGGCGCTGGTGGCGGCTGCTGCAACCCTAATTTCGACGAACTTCGTTCGTGCGAATGAAGGCTCATTCGTACGAACCTAATTTGCTCGTTCGTACGGATGAAGCCCTATTCGTACGAACCTAAATTGTTCATTAGTACGAATCTGATTGGCTCATTCGTACGAACCTGATTTGTTCGTTCGTACGGATGAAGCCCTATTCGTACGAACCTGACTTGTTCATTAGTACGAATCTGATTTGTTCATACGCACGAACGTAACTGTTGATCCGTACGAATCTGGGCTAATACGTGCGAACCTAGGCTTACATTCGTACGAACTTAAACCTTACATCCGTACGAACCTAGGCTTACATCCGCACGAACCTGGACTTACATCCGTACGAATCAATACTCATCCGTACGAATATAATCTCATCCGTACGGATGACTCAGCCCCTTGACCCCGTAAGGGGCGCTGCCCCTTAACCCCGCAAGGGGGCGCAGCCCCCTTGACCCCTGCCTTATTTGTAGTGGTCACCTTATTTAGTCACCTTATTTATATGTGACCTTATTATACTTATGCACTAATATTCATGTTTTCATCTTTGTTGCCCAAAGGTCAAAGGTGATTCCTATGATTGCATTTTTCCTTTAGCCTAATAAACACGTAGGATATTAATTCTGCCCAAAGGTGATTCAATATACTTGTGTGCTTTAAAGGATTCTTATTATGCCTTAAAACACGATGTTCTATTTTGTTGCCCAAAGGTCAAAAGACAAACGTTGTGTTGCATAAACCTTATGCTCATAATTTTACTTAGATATTAGTTATTTCTGCCCAAAGGTGATGTAACATCTAAGTAGAGCCTTACTTTAGCTTATTATTTTGGTGTTTATCAATAGGCTTACCTACCACTTAGCTTCATTACTTATATGGTCTTAGTCTCAGGAACATTACTATTAGGTCTACTTATTTTAGACATTACTCTAGTTCTATTACTTTAAGGGACATTACTTAGTCTGCCTTATATAGCTAACTCTGTCACTCTAAAATCTTCTATAATTCGTATCATAATCTTAAATCCTCCTTATTCTCCACTACAGTACCAAACTTCGGCATTGAGGCACTTACTGGTGCTAACTTCACTACTTGGAAGGAGCAACTTAACTTAACTCTGGGAATGCTCGACATGGACTATGCTATTCGCCATGATGAACCCGCCGCTATTACTGCTGAATCTACTGCGACTCAGAAAGCGGACTTTGATAAGTGGGAAAGGGCGAATCGGCTGTCCCTAATGATGGTCAAGAACTCAATTCATTCCAGCATCCGAGGAGCTATCCCTGATAATGACAAAGTGAAAACTTACCTCACATCTGTTGAGGATCACTTTAAGGGATCGTCTAAGGCAACTGCGAGTAGTTTAATGCTACAGATGCTGACTCTTAAATATGAGGGTTCTAACAGTGTCCGTGAACACATAATGAAGATGGTTGACATGTCTCACAAGCTTAAGAATTTGCAAATGGAAGTCTCAGATGGCTTTCTTGTGCATTTCATAATGACTTCCTTGCCTGCTCGGTTCGACACTTTCAAAGTGAATTATAACGCTATGAAAGATAAATGGTCGATAAGTGAACTGATTGCTATGTGCGTTCAAGAGGAAGATCGTCTTAAGCACATTCAACCTGAAGCTGCTGTTCACCTTACTACCACTTCAAACCCCAAGAAGAGGAAAGGTAACTACAGTAACAAGACTGAAAACAAAGTCCAAAATCATGGTGCTTCTACCTCTGGCCCTAAATCCTCGACAAGCAATACTAACTGCCCATTCTGTCGCTCCAAAGGGCACAGACAAAAAGATTGCTCTAAATTCAAGGAATGGCTAGCTAAGAAAGGTAACATTCTTTACGTAATATTTGATTCCTTTACTACTGATGTTCCATTTAATACATGGTGGGGTGACTCTGGTTCTATGGTCCATGTGACCAATTCCTTACAGGGATTCCTTACAATCCAGAAGCTACAAAAGGACCAAAGAAAGCTTAGAGTTGGAAATGGTGATCTCTTAGATGTCGAAGCCATGGGGACCTTAAATTTACATATGAATACCGGAAAGTGTATTAGATTAATAAATACCTTATATGTACCGAGAATTACTCGGAACCTTGTATCTATATCTAGACTTGATCTTGAAGGTTATGTAATTACTCATGGTTGTGGCAGGATCACTTTTACTCTTAATAATGAATTGTTTGGTTGTGGTTTTTTGGATGGATTACTGTATAAATTAGAACTAGATCATAATTTCTCACAGTCTTTGTTGTCTCTTAATATTGATGACATAACTAAAACAAAGACAAAATCACTTAAACAAGCAGAGAATTCCTCCACATTGTGGCATAAACGTCTCGGCCACATCTCACGAGATCGCATGACACGACTCGTAAAAGAAGGAATCTTACCCTCTCTTGATTTTAGTGATTTCGAAACATGTATTCAATGCCTCAAAGGCAAAATGGCTAAAGGGAATAAGAAAGGAGCCACCAGATGTTCCAACTTGTTGGAAATAATTCATACTGATATTAGTGGCCCCTATCCCGCATCAATAACAGGACATACATCATTTATTACATTCATTGACGATTATTCACGTTATATGCACCTTTATCTGATTAAAGAAAAATCTGAATCCTTACAAACTTTTGTCGATTATAAAACTTTGGTTGAAAACCAACTTGATCATAAGATAAAAGTTGTCCGATCAGATAGGGGAGGTGAGTATTACGGTAAACATACTGATATTGGTCAAGCTCCTGGTCCTTTCTATAATTTTTGCAAGGAACAGGGCATAATTAACCAATACACCATGCCAGGTTCTCCTCAACAGAATGGTGTTGCTGAAAGGAGAAACCGAACTTTAATGGACATGGTGAGAAGTATGCTCGCCAACACTAACTTACCCAAATTTCTTTGGACTGAGGCCTTAAAAACAGCTGTTCATATACTCAATAGGGTTCCATCAAAATCTGTCCCTAAAACTCCTTATGAGATCTGGACAGGTAGGAAACCGAGTCTAAAATATATGAAAGTATGGGGCTGTCCTGCCGAAGCAAAAGTCTATAACCCTAACTTAAAGAAACTGGATTCTAAAACCCTTACATGTTTCTTTATTGGTTATCCCGAGAACTCAAAAGGTTATCGGTTTTACTGTCCTTCTCACTCTACCCGCATCATAGATACGCAACATGCCACTTTCCTCGAAAATTCAGAGATCAGTGGGAGCACGACAAATCCTGATTTAGATTTGCAAGAAGTACAAGAAGCGGGGGGAAACCATTCGTCGGTTATTACGATTCCTCCGATAATTCCTCTTGTACCCAACGCTGCTCCCGATATACCTGGATCTCCTAATGAACCGGTTGAACCTCCTATGCCTCCTAATCTAAACGTCGAAGAACCGCTTGTTCCTGAAGAACCCGTAATTCAGCTCAGGAGATCATCAAGGGCTCGCAGAAACACTAATTTTGATGATTTCGAAACTTATCTGGCTGAAGTCGAAAACATTGGGAAACTTACTGATCCAACCTCTTACCGAGAAGCTATGAATAGTGATCAGGCCGCTAAATGGATTGAAGCCATGATTGAAGAGCTCAAATCCATGGAGCGCAATGGCGTTTGGGTATTGGTTCCACTCACTAAAGGATCCAAAGTAATTGGATGTAAATGGGTGTTTAAAACCAAATTAGACCCGAATGGAAACGTCGAACGCTATAAGGCCAGACTGGTTGCAAAAGGCTTTACTCAAAAGGAAGGAATTGATTATCAAGAGACCTTTTCCCCTGTCTCTCGTAAAGATTCCCTAAGGATCGTCATGGCACTCGTAGCTCATTATGATTTAGAGTTACATCAGATGGATGTCAAGACCGCTTTCCTAAATGGTGACTTGCAAGAAGACGTATACATGCGGCAACCTGAAGGATTTATTCCAGAAGGTAAAGAGCACATGGTCTGCAAGTTGAATAAATCGATATATGGGTTGAAACAAGCATCACGACAATGGTACCTTAAATTTGATGAAGTCGTAAAATCTGATGGCTTCCTAAAGAATCAAGTGGATCAATGCACCTATCTCAAGATCAGTGGGAGTAACTTTATTATCCTTGTTTTGTATGTGGATGATATTCTGCTTGCAAGTAACAACTTGGATCTGCTACATGAGTCGAAGCGAATGCTTTCGCATAATTTCGACATGAAAGATCTCGGTGATGCCTCTTATGTTTTAGGTATCGAAATAAATCGAGATAGACGCAATGGTGTTCTAGGTCTTTCCCAAAGGGCTTATATTGACCGTATTCTAGAACGCTATAACATGCAGCACTGCACACCCACTGTGGCTCCGGTAGTTAAAGGGGACGTATTTGGACCTCATCAAACTCCGAGCACTGAAACTGAGAAGGCTGAAATGAGGAAGATACCTTACTCATCTGTAGTTGGGAGCATTATGTACGCTCAGGTCTGTACTCGACCGGATATCGCTTACATCGCTGGTATGCTGGGGCGTTACTTATCTAACCCCGGATTAGCACACTGGAAAGCGGCTAAAAAGGTTCTGCGATATCTGAAAGGGACCAAAGACTACAAATTAACTTATAGAAGAAGTGACAACTTGGAAGTAGTAGGTTATTCTGATTCTGACTTTGCTAAATGCAAAGAAGACCATAAATCTACTTCTGGGTATATTTTCATGTTAGCTGGCGGACCAATCTCTTGGCGGAGTCATAAACAGAAACTGACCACAACGTCTACTATGATGGCTGAATATGTTGCCGTTTATAATGCAACCTGTCATGGGATGTTGTTAAGGAACCTGATCAGTGGACTCAAACTCGTCAACTCAATTTCTAGACCATTGAAGCTTTACTGTGATAACTCAGCTGCTGTAACTTTCTCGAACAGTAACAGTTCGACTGGCGCTGGGCTGTATCTCGACACAAAGTATCTGTTTGTACGCGAACGGGTTGAGGAAAATGCTCTTTGTGTTGAGTACATAAGTACACATGACATGCTAGCGGATCCGATGACCAAAGGTCTTCCTCCTAATATATTCGTAGGACACGTGTCGAATATGGGGCTTACAAAAGACTTAATTTAATAGCATTGTTGTACTTATTGGTCATTATTATTTATTAATGAAAATTTTCCTCCTTATTCAGATTTTGTTTGTCTATTATATACACCTTATGCGCATAACTGTGTTGGACATTATTATAACAAAATTTGTCTTAGTTAGTCTATCATTGCTTATTCAGTTTTGAATTTGAGTCATAGTTTGACTAGTGGGGGTCCTGAGTAGATGTTCTTCTCTACGACTGTACTTATCAACTATGATTTCGGTTTTAAACAAAATGAGTATTATCTCGTACGGACTTATCAATACTCATAGATAAATGATCTACTCGGTCAAGTGGGAGAATGTTGGACCCATATTATTTGTGACCCTCATTGATCATTTATCCTTACTGATATGATGACTGACGCTAACTGAAATCTGTGTCTAGTAAATATTCGATGGACGTATTTACCTTACCGACACTATAGATTTCCCATTAGGTGATCGGAACTAAAGAGAGCTTATAGTAAACACTTACTAAACACCAGGGACTAAATAATAAATACTCCTAACTTGAGTATCTATATAAAGACTAACATAAACCCAAATAAGGGTTGGTCAATTCCATTATCACCTACAAGTGTTTTCTCTCTATAACGGTTCTAATATAACCGGAACTCCATCCTAATACGATCATCTCAATCTGGGAATCATGTCTAACCTATTCAACAACATCCCAGGATCTTCAGGAGGTATGTAAATAACATGAATCAATCTGATTTAATCTAACATTTACCATTACAAGAACTTAGGCTATGTAATACTAAACCATTTTTACAGGTTATTCTCTTAAGCTGGCTATCGTATGACATTTCTGTCCATCTCATTAATCTCTTCCTTTTACAGACTAATCGACAAAAAACAAAGGTGGGTTTTTTAGTATTCGTTAAAATAAGAACAGAAGTCGGATCATGTGGAGGGGCAGACAAACAACATTGTGTGATAGATTCATAATCTCCATCGTCTTTCAAAATCAGAGGGGGGAGAGTTATGGTTTTAGAAGTAAGTGAGTTCCAAAGAGACCAATGTGAATTATCGGATGATGAGAGAATCACCCACCCATGCAAACACGCTCGGATACATTTCCCGAGCAACTCAGGGATTCGACAGTGATATTTAGAGAGCGGGTCGTTTAGGTTGTAGAAAATCTGACAATGTTCTTCTGTGGCATTAGGGCTATGAGCAAGTAACCATGGATATTTAGCGGATATGGGAGGTAATCCGTCATAAATAATTGAATCAGAAGAAATCTGTTGCTTTTGCTGCTCCATCTCTAAGATAACAATCAATATTACAAACTTAATTAGTTAACAACAATACCACTCTTTGAAATTAAACTTCTAATGAATCATATTTTAAACTACAAAAATAAACCATTAATCGACAAATGTTTCGAAGGAACTCAACCACGATACTATATCTAAAATCAGAACGAAGTTGCAATGAGTTATTACACATCTGAATATGGAGCTTGATCAAATACGGCTGTTCCTTTAAGTAATGAAATCATACAGAAACTAAACAATAAAGCAAACCTACGAAAACCTCAACTTAGACCATTATAGAATTTACAATTCATTTATAATTTCATAAATGTGGTTTTATTTCCCTTATTTGAAAAGTTTGAATTATATGCATTTTTGCCAAGTTTTAATCCTTACTTTCAGGTTTCACATATCGATAGTTTAACAAGGAAGTAGTTCAAAATCACCATTCACAAAGTAGCAAATATACTCTAATCTGTCACTTAATTCCTCAAGAAACTAAATATTATAGCAACTAAAAGCTAAAATTCACAGTACTATCTCTTAACAACACTAAATATATTTTAGGGGGTGTTGGGGATTTGTATTGTGCGTTTTTTAAAATTGCAGAACGCAGTTTTAACTGTTTGGATAAAACTGTGTTCTGACTTATTTTATAAAAAAACGCATTATTTTTAAGCACCAACTTTAGTGGTTACTTTTTTTTTTTTTTTTTTTAGAAATTCAATTACACAACCACCCACTAACATAACGTATATTTACAATGTCCCATACGGGATTGAACCCGCAACTTCTAGGTTGATAACCCGGCATATGCATTTATTAGCAATTTCTATGTAGGGTTTAAAGAATTATGAGAAAAAATTAGAGACTAAGTTTACACGGTGGGCGAGTGTTGCTGATGGGGGCACTTGGACCACGTCGGAGGATGCCGGAATGAGGTTGCCGGCGTCGGAGAAATTCTGGTACAGTCAGCTCAAGTCGTAAGTTTTAGGAGCGACAATTTTTAAATCCTCCCTTCTTATTTTTATTTGTTTTGGGTTATGGGCCTATAAATAAATATTCTCAAGCCCATTCAAATGAGCCTATTAAAGAGAATGTCTATTCAAAATGTCTTTTTCCCAAACAAAGGTTTACATAAAGAGACCCGGGTTTAAACATGCATACATCAGAGTTAAAAAGACTCGGTAAGTTGCAACTAAATTATTTAATTACTTTGGATCAATGAATCACTTACTTGGTTACTACGAAATCTAAGATACATACAATAGCAACGATCTTAAATTCTGATGAATATATAAATAAGGAGATAGATTAGTGTTACAGAGTATCATTACTGATAACATTAGTATCTTGAAAACATTCGACTTAGTATTTTAAAGTGAGTTAAGACCTCTTGAGAACTAATTATTGTTACAAACTAGAGGTGACGAAACAAAGTTAACAATACATAGCGAATAAGAAAAAAAGTTCAGATAAAAACTCGTAATCACTATGTATGCGTCAGGATAGTTGTGTCAAATTGACCACAAAACTTTTTTATATACTCTCATATCGCGTTCATAAAATCCTAATATACTAAATATGACGGGGGATTAGATTTAAATGAGAAAGAAACGAAGGTTGATAACCGTGAGAACTATCAGAAAAAAGACTTTGTTCATATGTGTTTCGAGTTTGTTCAAATGTAACAACTAATGGACACTTCAAATCAAGTAAAAGATTTTGAAAATAACAAATAAAAGTTATTCGTAAATTATATATTTTTTGATTTGTTCATAAATAAATGATCATCATTTCCAGCAAAAATATTCATATATGAACAATTTAAAAAACGTTTCATTTACAATTTTTACAATTTTTCTTTTTTACTATTTTAATTAGATTTTACACGTGAACAAACTAAAAACACAAAAAGTCTTTTCTTCTGAATTTTTTGGTTTTCAATCTTTTTTTTAATTTTCTTTTGAACTTTTGTCATGTAATGGGTACTCAAATATTATTACAAAAGTTGGATCATTTAATTGACATTTATACATAAGAAGCTGATTTTGTTGCAAATATATTAGAACCTCAACCTTAGGAGGAATTGAGCCTAAACTTTTTAGGTTTAACGTGGTCCTGGTTTGACCCAAATACTCAAATACACTACCAAATTATATAAAAACTTGTTTTGTTTAATTATTGGAAAGCTTTTTTGTTTGTTTATTAAATATCGTCAACAAAAATGCAGCCGTAAAACCAAATATTGATATCTAAATATTTAGATGTCGATCTCACAATATTTCTAGACTATTCAGAAATTACTATTCGGATTTTGGTGTGTAAATACAAGTTAAAGAGAATTATTATATATGATTTTTATTTTCAAAAGTATATTCATAGCGAAGATAAAAATATCATTACCCTAAATTGGAAAACGTATATTTGTATCCACCATACGTCATGAAAAACTAACCATCAATCGATGAAATTTTGTTGTCTGTCATGGTTCATATTTTAACTTTTTCCGTAACGACCATGATACTCATGAGATCATTGAAACAACAAGTATATATGAACGGATACAAACAAAAGCCAAATCTGTTTCGTCGTTGCTACGTAGGGCATCTAACGATCGAATGATGAGTGTTCAATAAAGAAAGGGACACGAAACAACGTTAAAGTCTACATTAAGCTTTTTTGCTATTTATATACATGACATTGCAAGCATACTCTGATCATGATGTTACATGTAACCATTAGAATATTATAATTTTTTAATTATAGAAAAGATCATAACAAAAGTGACTACCTCCATAAAAAGTTTATGGACCTAAGTGAGGTAGTTGAACAATGACTTAAGCCATCTAATTTCTGTTGTTTATATATTTAGGGTAAGTCGAGTTAACTTAAACGACAAGAAACGGTCAAAAACGAAACCATATATTGTAGAAGAAGCTACATGTTATTTACAACAAACTATAGGGACACCTTAAACGTAGTTGACTTGTTCATAATTTATTGTATGAATTTAGCTTCAACAACCGTATATAAACAAATAAAAATTGAGTGTATATAAGAAACGGTTAAAAGAATGGAATACTTAGAGGATGGCATACGTTGCACGATTAAGTTGTGACTGGTTGTCAAATGCCACGATTCTAGACTATATATGTTAATACAAAAGATCTCCGAACTACCCAGTCCGACCCGAATAAATCCTAGTCTGACTTGAAGTCCGTTTCCCTTGAATAACACTCAATGTTCTTGAATCCGAATTTCCTGCACTAAGAGAAAACACCTGGTTGAGCGGGGTTGGACCCCTGATTCAACTCGGGCGTGAGAATAAGTAACTTGATTCGGACGAAAACGTATATCTAGAATGAAAAAAAGTGCCCTACCTTTACTGTTTACCTTGATATATATAGGAGATATTTCGGATAATAGGAGGCTTTATGACCCTTACTCTCTTTACGCATCGGTTAAAAGGGTGTTCCTTCGTCAGAACACCTTTCCCTGCCCTCTTTGTCGTATCTGTTTTGTCTTTTCCTCTCTTTGTCTTTTCTGTCCGAACCAGGATACTCCGATCACTTGGTTCGGTACCAGACCCGAACCAGGTGATCGGACCCTACGTCGACAACTCCCCCAAGTCTAGCATTGTATTCCGAAGAAGTCGAGATATAATGCTGGACTTAAAATTGTGTTTTCATTTCCTTGTTGTTGTTTCGACAATCCTACGCGTCCTCTTTCGACCCGTCCTTTCCTTCGACTCCACGTGTCCAACTCTTATGGTTTGAGCGTTCCAGCTGTATCACATCCTTACACGTGGCGTGCTCTAGCGGTTTGAACGACGCCAGCTATTTTCCACCCATCCACGTGGTGTCCACGTGTCACGCCCTCTTCAAGGTCACGCGCGCCCCTTGACGTGCCTACTACCTGCCTATAAATAGAGGCACTTCCCCTTCATTTGTTTCCTACTTCTCCTCCGAACCCCTGGCAATTTTTCTCCAAATCTTCCCTTTATTCCGGTATTCTTTCCTCATCCTAACATAATGGCTAAGGAATCTAAAGAAAATCTGAAAGAGATGTTTAATACGATGCCTGCTGGAGACCTTCGCGAGTTCTGTAAGACCTATCACATTGATAGTTCTTATGGTGTCGTTGTTCCCGGACCAAGTGACACTATCAAAGACGCTCCTCCGGGCAAGATCGGTGTTTATTGTGCCTGGTTCGAATATTCCAACCTTCGGTTACCTTTTTCTCGCTTTTTCCTTGACGTGATTCAGTATTTTAAGGGTCACGTTTCTCAGATGAATCCGTTGGGGGCGAATAAGATCACCAATTTCGAGATTCATTGCCGCGCCTTCGGCAAAGCTCCCGATCTATCAAATTTTCGCTTTTTTTACAAAGTCGGATTAAATGGGGATTGGCTTACAGTGGATAAGAGAAGAGGTGCCCCCCCTGTATCGACTGGTATCTTTCGTCTCTAAAGAACTGGAAGAATCGATTCTTCTTTGTCAACGCCTCAGTAGCTCCGATACGAATGAGGTGGTGTGTCAGAGGTGACACTCTTACTGACCCGGAGCCTGACACCGACGCTTTAGATCCTGATCTTGTCATGGACCTTCAGACTACCCCAATTAGAGCTCGCTCTTACCCGGAGAAGGTTCTGGTCCTGGTTGGACTAAGCCGGTACTGGACTCGTCCTCTAGCTCGCCCCTGTTTGAGGCTTGTTGACAAAGGTTCTTCACTTTCTTTTTTATGTATGTATCCGTATTTGTTGTTGTGAGCTAACGTTTTTTTTTTTTTTTTTTTTTTTTTTTGCTTCGTGCTGCAGAATTGTCTCTTCTTGATTTTCTGAAGATGAGGCATTGGGATGGTGTTGCTTTTACTTCGGCCCCCTTGCCGAAGGTGCTTCTGGCTTCTTAACCACGACTCTGGATCGTGTTATGCTTCCTAATGAGAACATTCCAGCGCCTTATACAGATGCCGAAGCAAATGTGGCCGTGAAAAGGAAAAGAAAGGCCAAGAAATCCAAGAGGACTACCAAAGGTCCTCCCTCCAAGAAACACAAGACTGTTGTTAAGGTACCCCCTACTTCCCAAGCTTCAAAAACCAAAGAGCAGCATGCTTCGACCTCAGCTCCTTCTCCTTCTGCTAAAGAGCCCAGCCCTGACACTGAAGAACTCTTTGCTGTTTCCGATGATGGTGGTTCGGAAGGTTATGGGTTATCATCCGAATCTGATGAATCTTCTTCTTCCTCCGAGACTGCTGAGTCAGAAGATCCCAGTCATTTTGAACCTTGTCCTACCTACTCCGATAGGTCGTGCCCTCCTACCCCTAAGGGTGCCACTAATTCGTAGGTAGAGAAGATTATGCAGGAGGGTGGCTACTCTCATGAGAGTGAGGTTGATCAACCTCCGAAGTTATCGAAGCAGAAATCATTACTTTCAGAGGGACTTGGTGTTGGCTCATCCGACACTGATCCGAAAGATGGGAACATTTCGGAGAAACCTATTCCGTCCCCACCGAAAGAGAATATTGAGGGCTCTAAAGCCTCTCCTGTTATCGTTTCCAGCAAGTCCTCTTCCGAGGCAAAGAAGACAGTTACTTCTAAGAAAATTTCCGCTTCAGTTGAGAAAACAGCTAGTCCTTTGAAGTCCAGCAAAGGAAAATCTCCACTTATTAAAGAACCTCAGTATGCATCCCATCGAAAGAAAACCATTCCTGCCAAGGGTCCTTTGAGCAAGACTATCAATCCGAAGGAGAAGGAACCGATCCTCGATACCCCGGATTTTAATGGTGTCGAGGCTTCTATTGCTGTGAAGAAGTTTCAGCCTCGTTTCCAGCAAGTTTACAATCGTTCTTTATACTCCGACCCTGGTGTCTGTCGGGATCTTTTGGATACCTTAGCTACTCCTGCCGAAGTTATCCGTGTTGACCATACAAACAACTTCGCTCTAGCTGAGCAGCTTGATCACTTGGTATCTCAGTTGTTGGTTATTGCTCCCGAAGTTCGATCCAGATGGTTGTTATCTGAAGATGAAGTTTCGAATCAGACCCGTTTAATCAAGAGCTTGGAAAGAACTGCCTCTCTAAGCAACCAGAGGGCAGATATGTTGCAGGTCCGATTTGATAAAGAGAAGAAAGAGCTTGAAGATCAGACCGCCAATCTCCGCCAAGAAGTAGAGGAGCTAAAGAAAGCTCGGACTTCTGACGTCGAGTCTTCATCCATTAACGATGATGCGGTTAGAGCTTTGGGCGAATTGAACATAACCCACAGCCGGACTGTGAAGGAATTAAGGGAGCGGATCAACACCATGTCTTCTGAGCTATTTGCTGCCGAAGCTCGGAGTTCCCAAGCAACCAATGATTTGGTTCGAGAAAGAGCAAGTGTCAAAGAACTTGAATCCCGGGTCTCAGAATTGGAGGCCGCTAACACTGCTCTTCAGGAAGACCGGAGCTGGTTAGTTGTTCATGGTCCGAAGAAAGTGGCAGAAGGCTTGTTGAAGAGCAAAGACTTTGTGGAAGCCAGTTCCAGTGTTAATATTGCCCATTACCGTTCTAGATGTCATGACGGTGTAACGGCTGGTTATAAGGAGCATCGGTTGGGACAACGCATCATTCAATCACTTTACTATGATCCTTCCGCCGAAGCCAAGCTTACCGCAACAAAGGAAGCTTTCTCACAAACACACTACTCGTACCTGGATGCTCTGGCTGCCACTGACACCCAAACCCTAGAGGCTTTTCGGTCTGTGGAACCAACATTGCCCGATCCAGAAACTCCTGAAGCAGAAAACCCTGAAGCAGAAAACCTTTGACTGTTAGTTCGTTAGTGTATGTTTATGTTTGAAGTATAGGCACAATTTTCAGCTATCTTTGTATGGTTACATTGGGGTTTAAGTCCCTCTTTTTAATGACAGTGCCCCTTATGTTTTCATGCGTTGTGTTTATATTATTAGTTTTTACTTTGAGTTGCGTATTATCATCGAACCGAGTAGTTCGGTATTACCTCGAATCGTCATTCGGAATTACACTTTTATGGTGTACTTGGCTGCTAAGTCAAGCCGTGTTACTTTCCTCGGATTTTGATCCGGTATATGATTAACAAGCATAATTAACGAACCAAATGCATTGTGTTATAAGAAAAATCAACCATTCATTCTTTCCAACGGTACAAATTACCTCGGGAAAAACCCGGCATTACAAACTATATCACTTGCTACTTCCAAAATAGACAAAGAACATACATCTTTGGATCATCAAGACTTTACTTGGCATAAAGAAAATACAATGTTCTTTTTCCTCGGGGAAAACCCCGGCATTACATGTAACATTTCCTCAGGTTCATTTCATTCCAAGTTCGAGGAATTATGGTTCCATCCAGGTGCTTCAACTTATACGAACCATTTCTATTGTTCTGCACTACTTGGTATGGTCCTTCCCACTTTGGACCCAGCTTGCCTTCGTCTTCTTGCCTGCTTGCTTCATTTTTCCGGAACACAAACTCTCCTTCCTTGAAACTGATCTTTCGTACTCTCTTGTTGTAATACTGCTCTATCTTTCTCTTGTATCGGGCTTCCCGAACATGAGCTGCTTCCCTTCTCTCTTCTGCCAACATCAGATTAACTCGCAGCTCTGTTTCATTGTCTTCGTTACTTCGCTGCATATTCCTGTAGGTGGGCATTCCTATTTCTGGTGGTATGACAGCTTCCGAACCATAGACCAAACTAAATGGTGTTTCCTGTGTGGTTGTTTTTTTTGTGGTTCGATGTGCCCATAGGACGTTTGGTACCTGATCCACCCAGTTGTGCTTATACCTTCCCAAACGCGTCTTAATCCCTTCCACCAAGCTACGATTGATTCGTTCCACCTGCCCATTAGCCTGAGGATGTGCCACAGATGTCTTTACTTGCTTAATCTGCATTTGCTCGCACCATCCCTTGAAAGGCTCATCCACGAACTGCTTACCGTTATCCGTCACCACTTCTCCCGGTAATCCGAACCTGCATACCACATTTTCCCAAAAAAACTTTAACACTTGAGCCCCTGTGATTCGTGCTAGGGGTTTAGCTTCGACCCATTTTGTAAAATAGTCTACTGCTACTAGCAGAAACTTGATCTTCCCTGGTCCCTCCGGAAATGGCCCTACTATATCCATTCCCCACTTAAAGAAAGGCCACGCTGCTGTAACCGATATCATGTCACTTTTTGGAAGCTTACGGATCGGTGCATGTATCTGGCATGAATCACACTTTCTTATTTCTTGGTATGCATCTTGATGCATTGTGGGCCAGTAGTACCCCAAGTTCATTATTTTTGCCACTACTGCTCTTGGTCCCGCATGCATTCCGCAGGATCCTTCATGTACCTCCCTTATCACGTAGTTAGCCTGTAGGGGTCCTACACATCGGAGCAATGGTGCCAAATAGTTTCTTCGGAATAATACTCCCTCCACCATAATGTATTGAGTGGCCTTCATTCGGATCTTCCTTGCTTCTGCTGCCTCTTCGGGCAGTGTGTCATTGACAAGATACTCCACCAAAGGTGTCATCCATGTGGTTCCCTCTTCTTCCACAATAACATTTACTTCTACCCCTTCGTCAATGGACCTTCTTTCAATCGCTTCTAAAAAGATATTACTGGCCAAGGTTTCCAAGGTTGATCCGGCTATAGATGCCACTTTACTAAATATATCAGCCCTCTTATTCTTGCTTCTCGGTATTTGTTTGATCTTACACGAGTCAAACTCTTTCATAAGAATTGTCACCTTGTCCCTGTACCTTTTCATCCGATCATCTTTTGCTCCGTATTCCTCGTTCACCTGATTCGCTACTAGCTTTGAGTCTACATAGATTCGTAATCTCCCTACCTTCATGTCTTTAGCTAACCGTAGCCCTGCCAGCACTCCTTCATATTCTGCTTCGTTATTAGAACTTTGAAACTTCAAACGGATAGCATAAGCAAACTCCTCCTTTTCCGGACTTATTAGGATGATGCCTGCTCCGGCCCCCTCCTTACTGGCTGCTCCGTCAGTATATAACTTCCAGGTGATTCCCTTTGTTCTTTTTCTTTTTCCCAGCACTGCTTCTGGTTCGGCCAGTGCTACCCCTTGATCCGGGATTTCATTCAAGAAATCTGCCAACACTTGTCCATTTGTCGTCGTTTTTGGGGCATATTCTATATCATGGCCTCCCAGCTCAATCGCCCACTTTGCTATCCTCCCTGCCATTTCCGGACGAGTCAATATCTGCTTCAATGGCTGGTCCGTAATCACCTTTACTTTGTGTGCTTGGAAATATCTCCCTAGTCGTCTTGACGTGAACAAGAGGGCTAAAGAGAGCTTTTCCAACGAGTTGTAGTTAAGCTCAGCTCCTTGCAACACCTTACTGATGAAGTAAATAGGCAATTGCTTCTTCTCCCTTTCCACCAATAGTACATCACTTACCACCTCTCCATTAGTCGCTAAGTATACCAACAAAGTTTCTCCCTTTCGGGGTGCCGTTAAGTACGGAAGGTCCACTATATACTTTTTCATTTCTTGGAAAGCTTTATCTGCCTCCTCCGTCCACCTGAAATCCTTCTTGTTCATACACTGTTTCAGCGTCTTGAAAAAGGGAAACGCTCTTTCGGCAGATTTGGAGAGGTATCTTCCTAATGCTACTATCTTTCCATTCAAACTTTGCACCTCCTGTAGCGTTTTTGGTGCCGCCATACTGGTAATAGCCTTTACCTTATCCGGATGAATCCTGATGCTTTGTGGCATGATGATATGACCTAAAAACTTACCTTCTTCCACTCCGAAAGAACACTTCTTGGGGTTCAATTTCATATTTACCTTCCTCAGCACCTCAAATATTTCCTTGATGTCTCTCAACATTACTTCTTCGGTTTCACTTTTGATCACTAGATCATCCACATAAGCTTCCATGTTTCGACCTATGTGAGCCTTAAACACTTTGTCTATAAGTCTTTGGTACGTAGCACCGGCATTTTTGAGCCCAAATGGCATCTTTTTGTAACAGTATACTCCCTGATCTGTGTGGAAACCTGTCTTATCTTCGTCTTCCCGGGCCATCTGTATCTGGTGATATCCCTTGTATGCATCCAGAAAACACTTATATCGGAATCCTACCAACGAATCTACCTTCAGATCTATCTCTGGCAAGGGGTAGGCATCTTTGGGACATGCACTGTTGAGGTCCTTAAAGTCTACACACATCCTCCATGTCTTGTCCCCCTTCGGTACCATGACTGGGTTGGCCACCCACGTTCGGTATCTGAGTTCCCGGAGTATCCCTGCCTTAACTAGTTGATCAACTTCTTCACACGCTGCCCTACTTTGTTCCGGTGCTAAAACTCTCTTCTTCTGTACCACAGGTTCGGAAGTTTTATAAACGCTTAAGCGATGTTCTGCTATCTCCCTTGGTACCCCCGTCATATCCTCCGGTCTCCATGCAAATACTTCTCGATTTTGCTTCAACATTGCTACCAATCTTCTCTTGGCTTCCTCCGATAGAGCTTTTCCAATTGTTATCATCTGATCCGGAAAATGGGGGTTGATTTGGACCTGCTCCTCTAGGGTTTTGCTTCCTTCTACCGTTAGTTTCTGTATCTGATGGCAACCTCGATTTCCCTCAGAAGTGATGGTAGCTATTCCTCCGGGTGTAGGAAACTTCATCATTCCATGTACAGTGGACGCTACCGCTCCCAATTTCTTTAATCCCGGTCTTCCCAAAATGCAGTTATAGGGAGATGTAGCTGCCACTACTAAAAAATTCATACACACCGTCCGGATCTTATCACCCTCAGCCAGCTGTACCGGCAAACATATCTCTCCTATGGAGGACTTTGTCTGTCCGGCAAATCCTACTAATGGAACTTCTTTCACTTTCATCCTTCGTTTCAATGCCGGATCTAATTCCCGAAAGCATTGTTCAAACATGATCTCCGATGCACTTCCATCGTCCACATAAATTCGGTGAACCAAGTGATCCGCCACATGAGCCTTGATAAGCATTGGATCGTCAGTGGGATTTACAGCGCTCAGCGGGGGGAATGCTATGACTTGGTTCATCCAGTCTTTCGGCACTTCTTTCTCTGGCTCGGCTCCTTGATCAACCCCATTCGTTGCTCGAATCATATGAATTTCCCTTGCTTTCCCCTTAGGGTTTTTGTCATTTCTTCCTTGCTTGCTTCCTCCTCGTATATCCTGAACCAAATGGTTAAGCTTTCCTGTTTGGACTGCGTCTTCTATTTGTTTCTTCAAAGCATAGCAATCATTTGTGGCGTGCCCCCTATCCATGTGGAAATCACAATACCTATCCAAATTTCCCTTTTCCGGAGTTCCAGGGAGGGTTCCTGGGGGTGGCTTTACTAGATTAATCCCTCTTTCCGTGTTCATGATCTGCATCGGTGTTTTTAGTAAGCTAGTGAAGTGCATATTCCTCCGACTCTCCCCTGGTCCAGAAATAGGATTGCTCCTAGGAGAAATGGGGGACATGGGAAACTTCCCCCCATATCTCTGAGCTCTATTGGGCGAGCCAAAGGACCTCCTTCCTTGTACCGACCCGGGTGTTGGCATTCCTGCTCCTTTCCATGATGTTCCGGAATTGCTTGTCATTCGTCCTCCTAGCTCTTCCGTTCGTCCCGATGCTTCTTTTCCCTTGATGAATTCCTTCACCCTTATCATCATCTCTTCCACCGTAGTCGGGACTCTGGCATTGAATGATTCTATCAGCGTAGGTGGTTTAATACCCTCCATGAACCCTGAGACTTTCATGGTTTCTGAAGCTCCTTTCACCTGCAGCATTTCCTTCTTCCACCTTTCCACAAATTCTCTGAACCCTTCCCCATCTCTCTGCTTCGTTTTATGGACATCTGTTGGTCCCTTCACATACTTGCGCTGCCGTGTGAAAAACGACCCAAATACCACTTCCAACTCTTTGTAGCTATCTATTTGTCCGGGTTCTAGTGCCTGAAACCATATCCGCGCTGGTCCGACTAGCGTCTGCGCAAACATACGACACCATACTGGCATTGACCATAATTCGGTTTCGGCAGCTCCTGCAAATGTGTTGAGGTGATCATCCGGATCTCCAGACCCATCATACGTCCGAATGATGCTAGACATTTTTGTTTTTGGCGGAATTGGAAACCGAGCGATCCTCTTTGTGAATTTCGAGGAGAAATCAGATTGGTACGGTAGGCTCAGATCCTCATCTTCGTCTTCTGATTCTTCCTCTTCATCGAAGTTTAATCTCTTCCCTTTAAATCCTTCCTTTCGAGGACCCTCTCCCATCTTGCCTTTCCCCTTTTTCTGCGACTCCGTACGCTCATGTTCTTCGACCAATGCTCTTAACAATTCTATGTTATCTTTCACAAACTTACTAGAAAACTCTCCATCGGTTCTAACTTCCTTTTCAGCGTTCTTGTTAGAATTCTCTCCCTCATTGGTGATCAAATTAATCGTGTCAGCGGGGGTTTCCATTTCCAGTGAGTATTTCCTTCTGTCCCACGGATGGCGCCAAAATGTTAATACAAAAGATCTCCGAACTACCTAGTCCGACCCGAATAAAGCCTAGTCTGACTTGAAGTCCGTTTCCCTTGAATAACACTCAATGTTCTTGAATCCGAATTTCCTGCACTAAGAGAAAACACCTGGTTGAGCGGGGTTGGACCCCTGATTCAACTCGGGCGTGAGAATAAGTAACTTGATTCGGACGAAAACGTATAAAATGTATATCTAGAATGAAAAAAAGTGCCCTACCTTTACTGTTTACCTTGATATATATATAGGAGATATTTCGGATAATAGGAGGCTTTATGACCCTTACTCTCTTTACGCATCGGTTAAAAGGGTGTTCCTTCGTCAGAACACCTTTCCCTGCCCTCTTTGTCGTATCTGTTTTGTCTTTTCCTCTCTTTGTCTTTTCTGTCCGAACCAGGATACTCCGATCACTTGGTTCGGTACCAGACCCGAACCAGGTGATCGGACCCTACGTCGACAATATATGTGTTATATATTTATAAATATCAATACAGTTATTGCACCAAAGTGTATAACTATTAAGTTTCCGTCATCAATAAACAAAGTTGACTCGTTTATAACATGTATCATTTTCGATAAGATACAAAATATAACCTAATCTTCGATTATATGATTGTTATTAGCTTAATATTTTTTAATCCTACAATCTTTCATCTAAAAGTTTTAAACATCATTTTTTTTGGGATTACATTATAATTACAAAATTTCATTACCCGTGAATTTAAATCCAAATATATTATTGCATGGTGTTTGTAACTTTATTTAATTATGAATGTAAACTAATTAAAATTCTAATACTACGTAGATAAAGTACAAATAGTGTTCTTACTTATTATTAGAAATTATTACATAATTACATAATATTGGTAGCGTTAACTTCATTAGCTTCGTTCTATAATCAAAGGAGACTCGAAACACAAAGCCACAACAAGACATCATTACGCGGGTTGTATCACTTAAAGATATGAAATATCGATAATAGGGCAGACAAATGCACGATACTTTTGAAAGTGAATGATTATCCGAAAGAAAAACCACTTCACAAAGCTAACGACGTGATTAAGCTTGATCAAGTCCAAAGAAAGGCTCCCATGGCAAACTTTCTCTTTTGGTTAACATCACCAATATTGGTTGGGAGTCCGTATTCTTTAAGAAGACAATCAAGCTTCCATTCAGGCATCTTCTCGTAGTCATCTTTTTTGTACCTTGGATAATGAAGCGGCATCTGAAAGCTACACATGTTCTTTTCCGGAGTTTTCTTGGCCATTTCTTGATGATTATGATGACCATTTAGCTTTAAACTTGTTGGAGTGTTGGAGCAAACTACTTGACCCATGTTTCTCTCGCTCTAATTTTTCTTCTTTCTATTAGATTATGATGTAAACTTATGTTATGGAGCGACCTATTTATAGGCACTCGGGGTGGGGGTAGAGGTACGAAGTGGTGGGATACAAGTTGGAGAAATGAATGAACATTCTATCTATCACTATTTAGTTCCCCGGAATGGAGGTAATCTATTTTGGACGTAGCTAAAGACACATTTAATTATATGGATTATGATTCATGCATGTAAGGAAGTGGTAAACGGCATGGACCACAATATTGGTTGAGCAAGGGATCGAGTTAAGAAAGATAATTTTTAAGATGGACGTGACAAATGTTAGAATTAATGAACATTCTATCTATATACGGGTTCGAGTTAAGACAAAATTTTCAAGTAGATCGATGTGACAAAAGGGTTAAAATGGGTTTCGGTAAAAATAATGTAATTTTATGATGTTTGTCATTTGTCAAAAAGGTGTTTGTTTGGGCTTATATAAGCGGCTTATGACTTATTGTCATTTCGGCTTATGTTTCATAAGCCCGAATTTTTCGGCTGATGTAACTATTTATAGGCTTATTACTGTTTATTAAGTCATAATAAACAGTAATAAACCCATAAACGGTTACATAAGCAGAAAAATCCGAGCTTATGAAACATAAGCCAAAATGTCAATAAGCCATAAGCTCCTTATATAAGCTCAAACAAACACCTATTAGAAAACACCACACAATAATTTACATTTTTAGTCCTCCAAAAACCACAATCTTATAGTTTACGGGCCACCTCAAATACCACTAGGCTGGAAATCTTTTGATAACATCTTTTATTAAGTTAACCCGTGTATTAAAACTACTTTATACTATAAATTTATACGAATTTTGCCTTAAGAACAAATAACGAAAATAAACCTATCTTTTTCTATGCAACAAATACATATTTGATTAGGTTATAAACATTTGATTTCACTTTATACAACATACAAAATATATGACATGTATTTCTTCATATCAATTTGATTCAATACAATACAACTTGAAGTAAGGGGAATTTGGCTTAGCGGTATAGTCATGCCTAAATAATGTGTCTCTCTCTATTGAAGTCTAAGGTTCGAGTCTTATTAAAAATAAAGGCCTATAATTTGGGTGTATGAACTAAGGGGGAGAACCATAAAAATTTTCACACGGGGAAAAGTATGGAACAAACTATAACATTTTTTTATATTATGACAATGTCGGATTTGGCAGGTATCTACACTTGCTTCCAAGTTGTCTCCGCCCCTATGTGAATTTATATGCATTTACCAGAATCCATGAGAATGAACTTGAATATTATATCCATAATAGTCATTTTCCTCAATGAATAGCTAATAATGACTTGATGTGTTGAAAGGGCAGTGAAGACATGCAAAATTGCCATATAGCATTCATATTAGCAAGGACAAAAATGTAAATTCATAATGGCTAAATGGTCCATTTCTTGACTTGTGCAATCTGGTTGATGGGCCAATTTGGGCAAGAGGGATATGTGTATGTGGTTTTCTTCACACAAAGATGATGTGAAGTAATGAAGTAAACGATAAGAATTTAAGAACTTGTTGCTCAAGACAAATGTTAACATGTATTTAATTCGAAAAGACAGATAACGGATAACCAGAGTGTCGTGGAAGCGTCTATACAACTCTTCGCAGTTCAAGTTGCATGAAATTTTTTATTCATTTCTAAGTTATTCATGAAGACACTCTTAGGTTCAGTTTTGTGTAACACCTCTTTACTTGTTCTACAAGCTCGATGTTAGGCTTGTTGACAAATTGTATCTATTAGATGTTTCAGTTTCTGACTCGTTAATTAATAATTGAGTTGAATTTGGATTATACTTTATCTCTGACGTGTTAAAATGTATTCAAATGAATAAATCCTCCCTAAGTTAGATTTTTTTTTTAAATTATTACGAAAATAATCTTGTTTTTCTATCATATAAAATATATTAAATTATCATAAGATTTTAAAAACAAAAACAAAAATATTTTCGGGTCAACACAACATAACTTTTAAAAAAGTTATACATATATTGACTCGCTACCCAACCCACTTACCGGACCAGCGGACCATTTAGATTAACATTAATAGTTGGGCATACCCTAAAATCCAAATACAACTTATTTGGTAGGTGATTGTACACAGCTAAAACTAAACACAAAACATGGCAACAAATAATATGCTTCGTCACACATTATTTAACCTTGTATTTCACATTTTGTTTTAGTTTTTCCCTTATTCTGCAATCGTAAAATATTCAAAAACTAAGTATTTGTTGCTGTGTCTTTTGTGATGATCGATATTTATCATAGAAAACACAATCTTAGGTACAAATTTAACCGTCATTTTAAATTACTCGTGGCACATTTTTGAAAAAAAATTCTACAAACTAACACAGATGCTAGGTTCTGCTATAAAGTTTAATTGGCAAAGCAACCATTTATGCCAAAAGCATAACGATACATGTTTTATGTTGACATTATAGTCAACAAGAACAACGTATAATCTTCCTTCGTATCAACTTAGAGATTTTGACTCGCGCTCTCCACCACATTGCTAGTACCTTCTGTCTCAAGTTCAACTTCAGGTTCAGGGTCACTTGATTTTGCGACTGGTTTCACATTTTTAAGCTTTGAAACACGGAAGATGGCTAGATTGGTGTCACCTGCAACAAAATGTCCCAAAAGGATACAACGTTTTACAATAGTCTAAAGTATCCACAATAACATGTATCCTCAATAAAAAGGTTAAAAGATATGAATAGAATATGAAAGGATTAAGACCGTACCAAATGTAAGGTATCTTCCAGGAGTAATAACATACGGCACACCAGCTGTAAGTCGTTTTTCATCTATGAATGTTCCGTTTGTGCTTCCCAAATCCGTCACTAGAAGATCACCACCCTTCTTTTGAAGTCGGGCGTGCGTACCAGATACTACAGAGATGCACCAAAAGACATACAAATAACTTAACACAAAATCAACATAAAAAAACATAATACTAGAGAAGGAATTTTCAACCCGATTACTTAAGAATGGGTCGCTTGGGTAGTTTTCATATAAAAATTGAGCTAATTAGAAAACGGGTCAAACGTGGTCCAAAGTTGTCCATGTAAATTTTTTAATGCATACAACTTCCTAAATCATTTAACAAACAAAATTATCAGTAGTGTAATAATATAGCTTTTGTAATCATATTTAATATATTAAGGGTCAACACAATCAACACGTTACCTATTTGACCCGCAATGTTTTAATCAATTCCTCGACCCCCCCCCCCCCCCCCTGCAAAAATTATCAAGACTTATGTGTTACTGAATGAAAGGTTAATATAATGGTGAAAAGTCAAATACGTACCTGTTGCAACTGGGATTACAATATCGGCTTTATCAGCAACACGTCCAACTGTCACCTCACTCTAGCTCATGTCCGGAAACTTTGCAGTCAGAAATCGAATTTTCAGATTACACGAAAAGAGCAAAAGGTAAAAGCACAATGAAACTACTTACGGACGCTATCTCAAATGCAGATGGCATAGCAACCTTAAAACCAATGTGTCTTGAATCCCCGTCACCTGTGCATAACCATCAATAATAAGTTTATGTTTACCTTTGAACTTTTCATGAAACATCTTTTACGTTCATTTTTTGTTCTAGGCCTAGTAGTTTTAGAAATCAGGAATACATGATGTTACCACATACAGGCTGAGGAAAGAAAAGGGTTTGGAAACAGTCACATGGATACACAAGTTAGAACGTGTACATCTGAGTCAAAAAGACTCGCCCTCTATGAGTAACCTGAACAGGGAAAACCTCCTTTGTTTACCCGTTTATTTTACTCACAATTCCACAAGTTATTATTATCATCATATTTTCTAAAACTACAAATAAGGTGGTGTATAAAAGAAGCATAGCATAGTAATTGAACAAGAACAAAATACAAAAGTACCCACCCACAGGCTCAAGAAGCCATGAAACTCCATCACTAGTTGCATTACTCTGACCAGCCGTTGAAGCGTTTACAGAAACACGATACCTCCTCTGCGAAAACGACTTCACTTCATCATTAAAACTATGTTGTAACTTCACAGATGGTTGTTGGAAGCTGGACAAATTAGTTCTACACTTAATAAACGATTGCGAAAAATGAGACTTAAATGAAGGATGGCTTTTCAAATTGAGGCACGAAACCGAATGAGACGTGATTAATGTCTCCATTTTTTTTCCAGAAATTTCGCAACAATTTGATCAAGAAATTTGGATTAGTAACAAGAAGAACAATGTGATTGAAATCTTTGGAAGTTATGTCATATGTGTGGCAGAGAGTCATTGATGTGACCATATGGATTTTGGATAAAAATCATGATTTAATCATAACCCCATATACATTGTATATGTGTTTTGAATATATTTAGATATTTATAATTTTTTCAGACGGGGTATGGGGAGGTAAGATGTAGATAGTCTTACCTCTACCCGTGTAATGTTAACTAAAAGATTATTATTCGATCCAAATTCGTTTTGGCTAGTTTCATCCACTCCACATTTTGCCACCTGCATATACTCGTTTTGGCGAGTAACCACGGAAATCCTGCCTGAAACAACAGACCAAACCCATGGAACGGTGTATGTTTTTAATTGATCTGGTTTTTACACGGAGCACACACCCATCAAAATATATGAACTACGGTTCATTTGCGGATGAACATTAAGCACACAGCAAATGCTAAAAACAAGAATTCTTCTCTGTTGAAAACTACAGGAAAGAGTGTCGGTATACTTATCAGCATTTACCATACATTACATACATGAGCTTTTACTTGCAAAAATTATAAAGAATAAAAAGAAAACTGCACAAATAACCACGCTATCGATGTTGATTTGTACGTGTACTCGAAAAATCGGCAAAATTCTCGACCTCATCTTAATATACACACGATCAGTTTAGCCTAAGGCTGCACTTATCGGAATTGGGAGTTTGCTTTATTCTCAACAACTATATACACTTGGGATTGCTAACGGGCTTAAACCATCTTCAACAACTTCATACAGCCACTTGAGTTTGCAGCAATCACCATATCTGATTTCTGTCGCCAGCAGACACTCGAAACAAACTGGTTGTTCCCGTGGTCGGTTTCTTTGCCAGAAACGGAATCGATTGAGCCAAATTTATGTGATGTGATTGGCATGGGCATAGATTTGTAATAAGCAAACACCTGTATAAAAACGTAATTAGTGCAAGCGGAACCAAACACGTAAAATATAGTTCAACTGAAAAGTGAATCCATGCTTGACTTTTAAAAGTCAACTACTAACTAGTATGGTACAGATTCAATTAGCATATACTTTTCCATATTTCATAAAAAGAGCAAGTGAGAGAAGGATACCTCGTTTGTTTCTGAACCGCAAGCAATGTATCCATCAGCAACAGATAAACCGACAAAATTCTGTAAACATGCAATTTCCAAATAAGAATTAAAAGTAAATAAATCATTTTGCCAAATGTACTAAAATTCAAAGAATTTAAGTGTTGAAAAATATATGAAAAAAGCCGAACCTTTTCATTTGTATGTCCTTTATATGTTAAGACACAAGCGTTGGTCGATAAGCAACCAAAACTGGTTTTATTGAGATCCCATAGTTTTAACGTGTTATCAGTAGATGCAGAAACGATGGTGTCCGAATCCAAAAACTTCACATAACTAACAGCTCTTTCATGACCCGCTAATATGCACAATGGAGTGGAAACGTTTCGAAGATCATAACAGTAAGTCCGATAATTGGCAGACCCAAAAGACAGCAAGTGAGCAGAGTAAGGAGAGAACTGGACACAACAAACATTTGCAATGTTTTTTATTGTCGATAAACTGTTCTTCTGCATTCAAACAACTTTCATTAATAAATTAAAACAATAATAAATCTATTAATTTAAAAATGGGGAAAAAGGTATAAAGAAGAGAGGAAAATTGCCTCGTTAATGCTCCAGAGCTTTACGTAACAATCGTCACTTCCGCTGACTAATTTGGTAGGGTCAACTCGAGAAAAGTCAACTGACCATGCCCTCTTTTTGTGCTCCATATGATGAGAAACTATTTGACCACTTTCTACATCCCATATCTGGAATCCGACAAAAAGTATATAGATAAAAAAATGTTTATATAATGTTTTTTTACGGAAACAAATGGATGCACAAAGTGTTTACGTCCTCAGTTTGTGCAGAAATTTGATGCACAGACAAAAATCATACACAAACTGCCACATCATCATTTTACAAATAAATCTCGAAAAAAATCAAGGGTACACACCTTTACTGCGCCATCATAATCTGTAGAAGCGAGATAATTCTTGATATAGCTATTCCAACAAATGCAACTAAGTTTTGAATTATTCGGCATCTCAACGGCAGGATAATGAATGTCCACCGAATCATCTAATAACATATGAAAATCATAAATTTTAATCTTTTTCGCCACACCAGCCGTGGCAAAATAATCCTCGTCCCGATCAAAACCAAGAGAACATATAACATTAGCCGAACTACTAAAATCACCGTTCCTTAAATAACCACATACTTCAAACTTACTAAACCGAGCATATTTGCAGAATCCGTCAAAAAAGACCCCAAGACGATCTGACTTATTACTTTCTCGACTCATTGAACCAGTTTCGGAAACCTCAATGCCTGATCTCACCGAGAAGTAAGCTTTTTCGAGATGATTTAAATTGTTTGTTATTGAACTTGATGTTACATTTGTACCAAACGTTGAATTATTGGCTTGTCTTGATTCAATCTCTGTGATATCGGATTCTATGCATTTGATATCTTCAAACAACTTTGCGGCACATTTCTGCTTTTGTTGTTCTAGAGATGTAAGAAAATGCGATAATAATTCTGATTCGTTTTCCTCTTGAGCAATGGATGATAATAATTTGTCAGCTGATATTTCTTCTATTACACTTACAAATTTGTATTTTAAGATATCCCTGTCAAATACGATGAACGGATGTTATGTCTAAAATAAATGGTCGATTAATGTTGTTTTTATCTTAACGGGTCAAACGGGTAGAAATAAAATACCTTAAAAGGAAACATGTCAAATAAGTCAAACTGGTTGAAACACGAAGGATGCCCCTAGTGTATGCTTAATGCATAAATCTAGATTATTTACAGAAATAATATAATTTTTGCAATCATATTTGACGCACAAATTATTGATTAAAAAAAATAAAAAAAAATTGGGACAAAAGTATTTTTGGCCAACACAACTCGTATCATCCCATAGCAAAAAACTAAATAGATTTGACCCGTTACTCAACCCACCCATTTTGTCACCTCTAGATTCATTACCTAGTGGTTGGTCGCGCTGATGCCTCAGGATGAAGCATCCAAATACAATATCCAGCTTCCTTAGGATTTTCCGAGAGGAAACTAGGAGGAAGGATGATATGACGTAAATTCATCATAGCAACCGCATGTTCTCTAGCAGATTCAAACGATCCAAGAAGCTGAATATCAAACAAAAAGATCATATAAGACTATAAGTTGCACATAACCACCCAGATGCTTTAAATTAGATAGATTCAGAAAAAAAAACGAGTACTTTCACGTTCTTTATATTTGCACCTCAAAGAGAAGAACTCCCAAAGAGTATATGTTAGAAGATAACGATGAGCACTTTTCTTTAAGATCTTCGGGACTTTTATACCACTGTTCTTCTAGTAAATCACCACCGGCACGGGATTTAGTATCATCTGAAGTAGCATGAGCAGAACCAGAACGATTTGGAAACTGGCCCCACATGCCAAAAGACTTACGATTTTCCCCATGTTTTCTCTTTTTACCATCTTGATGATGTATTCCTGGGTGTTCTTTCTGAGAAGGTGAATCGAGGTACAAAACGTGGTTAGATGGTAACACTCTAAAGCATGACGGTCTTAAAGATTGTAAGGGAACGCCTTGTGAATGTGATGAATGTACTAAATCTAATATCTGCTTAAATATTAAGAGGCTTTTGGATTTATCGACTTTATTATTCCTACCAACGTTTAGCCATACTCTCAAACTTGTACCTTCATTATTGGGAGAAACACTAGGCCTAGGCTCGGGAATTGTTTCTCGAGCTGGACCTCTAAAAATAACTCCTTTGCCCTTTATTGTATCTTTCACAATATACTCAGAGAAACCAGATGATTTAGAAAGAATCTTTGTTCGAATACCTCCACTAGACAATTGGTCTTCATCCCCTGCAGAATGGTTGGGTATCTCGTTCTGATTCGGATCTCCATACTGTTTCTCCAGAAATTCTGAGAAGGAAACAGATTCACCGGGATTTGATGCACCGACTATCTCTAACTTCCCACTATCTGAATTTCTTACGGTTAATTCTTCAACCCCGGGATTATTAAATTTCGATAAACCAACCCAATCATTTCTCTTACCAACAAAATCAGGTGGAAGTGTGTCTGGATTGTCGTTACTAACATTATAATTACCATGTCTAACCATTTCCTGAAATTCAAACGTATCTTTATTCTGTAACCGTGCTCTATCAATATTATTACTTGCATCCGCTTCATTATCCATCACTGTATTCAATCCCTTTATATAAACTTCGTTTAGTTAGATCATAAGAACAGCTACTTCACAATTGCTTAACAGGGACTAAATATTAATGTACTAAGAATAACGCAAACAATGAGAAACGATGCAAGTATAGAATGTACCTTGGATATTTTATCTCCGTTCCTTCGTACCAACGACAATGTTTAGCACGAAAATGTATCCCACCATACATTACAAGAATCTATCATTTTAGTACCAACACTCAACAATGCACATAAACAAACAAATTATCAAGATTTCGGTAACCCGAATGTAATAAGAAACCGAAAAGCCTAATCATAAACAAATCAAACCAAAACAACTACAAAAACAAAAAGATTTAAATTACCAACTGGGACTAAACAAATGAGTCACAAATTCCCAAAAAAATCAAAAAAGTAATCACTTTTAAATCAAATAAAAACTAATTTAACTAAAAACAATTCAAATTTCAAAAAATAAACACCAAATTAGTCAAAATAAGTCAACTCGGTTCAAATTAAGCTTAAAATTCCTCAAAAATGTGTTGAAATTAAAAGTTAGCCAATCCTATAAGCTGGGAATCAGTCCAAACTGATGTAATTTTGATAAAGTTGATAACTTTATTGATCCCATATAAGAAATCGGGCAAAAATGTGATGAATCAAAAAGGGGGAACGAATATAAAAAAAAAAGAATAATATTCAAGAAAATATCTAAAAAAGGTGAAAATTTGTGGGATTTATGTATGTTTAAAGTGTAATTCGATTGATTTTTGATTTCTTATCATCGCCAAATTTTCGCGTTTTCATTGTAGATTTTGCAAAACTAAAGTATCAAACCTAGTCCCTAAACAATTGCTTGATGTGCAATTTTTTGATAGTCAAGTTATAAAGGTTAACGTATGAAATTGTAATAAACTTTACTCGTTTTGTTATCGTAAACATCACCCTTTTAGTACTTCTATCATGTATATCTATGTTAATTTTTCCATAAATGATGTAACTGATTGAATTTTTATGACGTATAACTGATTTAATTATTAAAAGTTTAAAATTTTGGTTTATAATTTATTTCTGAAAGGGGGAAAAAATAAGACTTTAATACATACAATAAAAATTCTGATAGTTGGGTACATACAATAGTAAAACGAATAAAAAATAGTTGACCTCACAATCTATATTAGCATGTATTATTAATGATACAAATTTTTTGTTATATATTATACTTTTATTTTTTCGATAAAATTATCCACGCATACTCGAAAAACAAATTTGTAATAAATATTACAATAAAAAAAATTAATATTAATCCTAATAATAATAAAAATAATATTAGGGCTGTTAAAAGCTTTTTATAAAAGCAAAGGACTTTGATGTAAGTATAGGAAACACAGGGACTAAATAGTGCTAAAAGAAATAAGAAATTTAAAGTAAAACCGCTTTGGTGGCAAAACCTTGGGCAAAACCACCTTGAAGTTAAATATAATAATTAAAAAATAAATAAGGATTAGATATAATATCAAAAAGTAATCTCCTACATGTTAGATAGAGCATAATTTGTTTAGTACTAAAAAACGAGTCAAACACAAACCATCTTATTTAAATATTGAAACCTTAAACAATAAAAGTAAGTACATTAGAGTACTTTATTTTCTTTTAGGACGAACGAATATGTGGATTGTTCATAACCATTCAAGTATATAGGGATCTTAAATTTTTAGAAAAGAGCGATTTATTAATTAGAAACGATATCAACTGAAAATAAAATTTAAAATGTTTGTATAAACATAATTGATAAGTTTGAGTTAAAAATGATAGAAGATACAATGTAAGACGGATTTTCATCTTTAGGATGTAATTTTATATATACTTTGCGAAAAGCCTCTAAAAACTTACAAATTCTGATTACTTTGTGACATGGGATATTTATATGATGATAGTTGTTTACAAAATGAATAAAATCTAATTAACTTAAAACTGTTATGAATTATTGATCTTTGCTATTTGGATGCACACATTTTCAACCCTATGTATTTACACCATAACCTACTTGTCTCCTATAATTACCCTATTATGTAAACTCAATAGTACTTGAAACTAGTATAAATACCCATCTAATGTAAAGATGAAAAATGCACCATATACACTTTCATAAGTGATATATACTACTTTCTCTCATCTCCCATCTTTGTTATTATTTCATAAACTAAGTTAAGTTATTATTAATCTCGCCTTAATATTAGTAAATTTATAACACGTTATCAGCACGAGAAGCTTTTATTAAGAAGATTAAAACAAGTTCGAGGTATATCCACTATAATCAAGAAATCATCAAGGTAAACATTTTTCCTAATAAAACTTTATACATTACCATAAAAGAGGTAACCATCATAATACTCAAATTTGTAAAGTAAAAGATTTTTAGTTATGAACTACTAACTTTTACCAATATTTCATCATATAGTAAATGGACTACTAATTAATGGACTACTAACTTATAAATATTTTAATGGACTACTAACTTTTACTAATCTTTAACATTTATTTTAATGTATATTAACATTTGCTCTTAACCTTAGTAATGCTTATTTGTTACTAACTTACTAACTTCTATTTATATATAATGTACACTATCTTTACTCTTAACTCTCCTAACTTATATTTATTGATACTAACTTTTATTACTAATTCTTATTTATGTACACTAACTTTATTCTTAACTTTGTTAATTTATATTTATTGATACTAACTTTTATTCTTATGTTCATTTTTTATTATTGTTTACTAACGTTAATGTTTCTATTCTTATAATTTCTAAGTTTTTCTTAATTACCATGTTTAACGATTTAATTACAAAGTTATTATTTTAAAATATATAATTACAACGGCTATATAACGGTTATAAACGACGTTATAACGGCTACATTTTCTCTATAAATTGAGAACTCTGGTTCATCCTTTTTCACAAAATAATTCTATTTTTTTTCTCAAATTCATTTGGTTGAAAGACTTTTGAAGATGATTCATCCGCTTTTAATTTTCGTCATTGTATTAATCATGTTATCGATCATTCCCCTTGTTCAACTGCCATGGCGTGAATTTTATTTTTTCTTGACCTTACTTGTAACTGTTGTTTTTCCACTTCTCTGTGTTTCATTATGCATTGATATATATGGATTCTAATTTTAATATTTGTTCAATTCTTATAGTTACAATATGTCGAACATTGCAAAGATTGAATTCAAAGCACTTGATATAAGTGGCAAAGATTATATGACATGGACCGCAAGGGTCAAGAGGCATCTTGAATCCATGGGTATTTTAGATACCATAAAAGCAGAAAATGAATGTTCATCGCTAGAAAAAGCGAAAGCTAATGTTTTCATTAATAAGCATTTGGATGATATGCTAGAAATGGAATATTTTAATATAACAGATCCATTCCTTTTATGGAAGGATCTTGAAATAAGATTTAATCATCAAAAGGAAGTATTACTTCCATCTGCTAGGGATGAATGGAGAAATCTAAGATTCCAAGATTTTAAAAAAGTAAATGAATACACCTCCACTCTGTTTAGAATATGTTCAACACTTGAATTTTGTGGACATGGTGTTACAGAGGAAGAAAAGTTGGAGAAAACATTCTCCACCTTTCATGCATCAAATATGAATTTACAACAACAATATAGGTTACAGAATTTTAAAAGATATTCTGAATTGAATGCATTTCTCCTTGTCGCTGAACAAAACAATGAACTTTTGATGAAAAATCACGAGTCCCGTCCTACAGGATCATTAGCATTGCCTGAAGCAAATGCTGCAAACATAGATGGTTCCAAAAATAATATGAGTGGACGAGGACGTGGTCGTGGACGAGGTCGTGGACATTTTGGCCAAAACCATCCTTATGGCCACAACCATAATTCTGGTCGAAACCAAAACTTTGGTAGAGGTCAATCTCGTGGGCGTGGGCGTGGTCGTTCAAATTATTACCATGCTTCCCAAAACAAAAAGTTTCAACCACAAAGAAATTCCAAAACGACAAATCATGGTGATGGATCGGGTCCTTCTCAGAATCATGAAGATATTTGTTTTAGATGTGGTGTAAAAGGACATTGGTCTAAAAACTGTCGAACGCCTCACCACCTCTGTGAACTCTACAAAGAATCCTTGAAAGGAAAAGATAAGGAAGTAAACCTTACTGATGATCTTGAGTTTACAGAAACTGAGCTTAATGCTGCAGATTATTGCAATAATCTTAACCTTTTGGATTGAAATGGATCTTGATGACCTCTATTTACTAAGTTTATGTTTAATAACTATGTTTATGTTCCCATAACTATGTTTCTCTTTTATAACTATGTTTTTCAATTTCTTAACTTGTTTTTGTCTTCCATGTAATATTTATGCAATAAATGTACCTTTTGTTATTATCTACTTGACTCATTTCTTATTTTTTTTTTTAATATTTGAAGTTTGATATGAGTTCCACTGGAATACAACATCAAACGAAGGTTGGAGATCTCTGCATATCAGATAGTGGTGCCACACACACTATACTGAAAACTAAGAAATATTTCTCTGAACTGAAACCTACAAAAGCAACCATTCGTACTATATCAGGTCCTGTAGACTTGATAGAAGGAATGGGAAAGGCTAATTTTATACTACCAAATGGTACAAAGCTTTTGATAAATAATGCTTTATTTTCTCCAAAGTCGTCGAGAAATTTATTGAGTTTTAGTGACATATACCTTAATGGATATGATACTCAAACTGTGACTATAGGTCATGAGAAATATATGCATATTGTTGAAAAGAACAAAGTTCTAGAAACACTACCAAGACTTCATTCTGGTTTACATTATACACATATACATGAGGTGGAATCAAATATGGTAGTGAAAGAAAAATATAGTAATCCTAGAATAATTACTTTATGGCATGACAGATTAGGCCATCCAGGATCAACAATGATGCGAAGGATAGTTGAAAGTACTCATGGACATCCATTGAAGGATCATAAGATACCTCAATCAGGATCAATAATTCCATGCACATCATGTTCTCTTGGAAAATTAATTGTGAGACCTTCACCACTTAAAGTTGAAATTGAATCACCTGTGTTTCTTGAAAGAATTCACGGTGACATATGTGGACCAATTCACCCACCATGTGGACCATTTAGATATTTTATGGTTTTAATAGATGCATCAAGTAGATGGTCTCATGTTTGCTTACTTTCAACTCGTAATGTGGCATTTGCAAAATTTTTGGCTCAAATTATCAAGTTAAGAGCACATTTTCCTGATTACACTGTTAAAAGGGTAAGACTTGATAATGCTGGTGAATTTACATCCCAAGCATTTGATGACTATTGTATGTCTGTAGGGATTGTTGTTGAACATCCAGTTGCTCATGTTCACACACAAAATGGTTTAGCAGAATCACTGATTAAACGTCTTCAACTAATAGCTAGACCATTAATAATGAGAACAAAGCTACCTGTATCAATATGGGGTCATGCAATTTTACATGCCGCATCACTTATTCGTTTAAGACCAAGTGCTAATCATACGTATTCTCCCATGCAACTTGCTTTTGGGCAAGAGCCAAACATTTCTCACCTGAGAGTTTTTGGTTGTGCTGTATATGTCCCCATTGCACCACCACACCGTACAAAAATGGGACCTCAGAGGAGGTTAGGAATATATGTTGGATATGAAACATCTTCTATCATAAGATATCTTGAACCACTAACAGGTGACGTTTTTACAGCACGTCTAGCTGATTGCCAATTTGATGAGGCAACTTTTCCAACGTTAGGGGGAGAAAAGAAAATTAAAGAAAAAGATGTTTCATGGTGTGAACCTTATTTGTTGCATCTTGATCCTCGCACCAAACAATGTGAAACAGAAGTTCAAAAGATTATGCACTTGCAACAAATTGCAAATCAGTTACCCGATGCATTTGTTGATACTAAAAGAGTGACCAAATCATATATACCAGCTGTTAACGCTCCAGCTCGAATTGAGATCCCAGATGGAAAATCTGACGATAAAGTCACTCAAGAGTCTAAAACACGCTTGAAGCGTGGAAGACCAATTGGTTCCAAAGATAAAAATCCCCGTAAAAGAAAAGGTGCAGAGAATGCAAATGATCACGAGAAAAGTGTTCTTGAAGAAACACAAAATATCATCACTTCTCCAGTAGAGGAAATGAATGATAACAATAAAGAGATTGCAATCAATTATGAAAATACACATGCATTATGGAACCGAAACGAAATGGAAAATATTGATGAAATATTTTCATATAATGTTGCATGTGAGGTTATGACTGAAAGTGATGATCCTGAACCTCAATCTGTTATTGATTGTCAAAACAGACATGATTGGGTTAAATGGAAAGACGCCATGCAAGCTGAATTAAATTCTCTCAATAAACGGAAGGTTTTTGGACCTATTGTTATCACTCCCAAATCCATGAAACCTGTAGGGTATAGATGGATATTTATACGTAAAAGAAATGAGAAAAATGAAATTATAAGATACAAGGCGAGACTTGTGGCTCAAGGTTTTTCTCAAAGACCAGGGATTGATTACGATGAAACATATTCTCCTGTTATGGATGCTATCACTTTTAGATATTTGATTAGTCTAGCAGTTTCTAAGAATTTAGAAATGCGTCTCATGGATGTTGTTACTGCTTACTTGTATGGATCACTAGATAGTGATATCTATATGAAGATCCCAGAAGGATTTAAAATGCCTGAAACATTGAGTACAAAACCCAAAGAAATGTACTCAATAAAATTACAAAGATCTTTATATGGTTTAAAGCAATCTGGGCGGATGTGGTATAATCGTTTGAGTGATTATTTGATAAGCAAAGGCTATACAAATAATCTTATTTGTCCATGCGTCTTTATTAAGAAAACAACATCTGGATATGTGATCATAGCTGTCTACGTTGATGATTTCATTGGAACAAACGATGAAATTAATGAAGTGATTGTGCTTTTAAAGAAAGAATTTGAAATGAAAGACCTTGGAAAAACCAAATATTGCCTTGGTTTACAGATTGAGCACATGAATAATGGTATACTTGTACATCAATCAAATTATACAAAGAAGGTCTTAAAATGTTTCAATATGGACAAAACAAATCCGTTAAGCACACCAATGGTTGTTAGAACACTCAACATTGATAAAGATCCATTTCGCCCTTGCGAAGAAAACGAAGAAGTTCTTGGTCCTGAAGTACCATATCTAAGTGCAATTGGAGCTCTTATGTATCTTACTAATTGTACTAGACCTGATATTTCTTTTGCAGTTAATTTGTTAGCAAGATTTAGTTCATCTCCTACCAAACGACATTGGAACGGAATCAAACATATTTTTCGATACCTTCGAGGGACTGTTGATTTGGGTTTATTTTATTCTAACAATTCCAAACAAGGGTTGATTGGTTATGCAGATGCAGGTTATTTATCTGATCCTCATAAAGCTAGGTCTCAAACTGGATATGTATTCATGAATGGAGGTACTGCAATTTCATGGCGTTCTCAGAAACAAACTCTAGTTGCAACATCTTCAAATCATGCTGAAGTTATTGCACTACATGAAGCTAGTAGAGAGTGTGTATGGTTAAGATCAATGACACAACTTATTGTGACCTCTTGTGGACTAGAGACGGACAAAACTGCTACTTTGATCTATGAAGATAATGCAGCTTGTGTCGCACAGATGAAGGATGGGTATATTAAGAGTGACAGAACTAAACATATACCACCAAGGTTTTTCTCATACACACGAGACCTTATAAAGGATGATCAGATTGAAATGAAATATGTTCAATCTAGCAACAATTCAGCAGATCTTTTCACGAAGGCACTTCCTACTGCAACTTTCAGAAAGCATGTCTATGATATTGGAATGAGACACTTGCATAGTACGTAATAGTTTACGGATGTCTAAATGAGGGGGAGTCAACTATACACTGCACTCTTTTTCCCTTAGCTAAAGTTTTTTCCCACTGGGTTTTCTTTGGCAAAGGTTTTTAATGAGGCAGTATATCAAAGTTGAACTCTGTTGAAAATTGGCATCCAAGGGGGAGTGTTATGAATTATTGATCTTTGCTATTTGGATGCACACATTTTCAACCCTATGTATTTACACCATAACCTACTTGTCTCCTATAATTACCCTATTATGTAAACTCAATAGTACTTGAAACTAGTATAAATACCCATCTAATGTAAAGATGAAAAATGCACCATATACACTTTCATAAGTGATATATACACTACAAGAAAAAGTACTTTTAGTGACGAAAGTTTAGTGACGACTTTTAATTTGGTCACTATTTAGACAAATTTATATTTATATTTAATAAGGGTGACGAAATTATTGGTCACTAATTTGGTTTAGTAAAAATAAGTGACGAATTTTTTTGGTCACCAAAATATGTAAAATAATTTTTCTTACACACACATATTTAAAAAATAATTACCAAATTCGTGAAAATTTTTCGCGACATATTTTTCGCCGCGAAAATTAAATATGTTGATAAAATGATGCGAGAACATGGCGCGAGAAACCACTCATTTTCGGTGTGAAAAGTTCTGACAAATTTGATTATTATTTTCGAAATATAAACTTGTAAGGGGTATTTTTCACAATTTTCTTTCTGTCAAAAATAGCAAATAAGCAAAGAAATTCGGTGGTTGGTGAATAAAAGAAGCCCAAATTTGACCCGTATCCAAAGCCCGCTCCGCCGCAATGTAAACAGAGAGAAGCCCAAATCGCAAGCCGACTCCAAATCGCAAAAACAATTCAACACCATCACAATTTTTGTAAACAGAGAGAAATCCAATTCAACACCATCACCACCACATCGCGTACAGAAGACGACGACGACGACCACCATCACCACCACATCACCACCGGACCACCGCCGCTGACCTCAATCGTCAATTCAACTATCTCTCCCCTATCCAATCACTCATTTCCATCCCGAATTTTACTCAATTTCATTCCACTATAAACTAGGGCATTCAATCATCGTTTTCCTAAAGTTACGAGTGATTAACCCCTCAAATATAGCATAGAGGTCCTTGTTGTCCGGTCCAAAAATTTCATCCGCCGCCAGTAAGGTATCCTAGAATAGTCACAAATAATAAGATACCGTGTATGGCACAAATGAAAGCGGAATAACAGTAGACTGGGAACATTTACCTCCTTGGATTGCTTTTGAGAATTTAGTTCCTCAAACGAGTCCAGCAGTCAACCTAATGTAGACTATAATTTGCATCTTGTGTGTTGAATCGTTATTGATTTTTAAATATTTGGCAGGGTAGGTCTGATGTACAATTGCTTTCCTGAGTTACCCACAAGAATCACTTGTTCTTCTTCTTCATCATCATGTAAGTCTTTCATTTCTTAACACATTTTTTAATGTATTGAGTTGATGCTAACTGGACCTGTATTTAATTGCCCTTCCATGATGGAACTTTAGTGGAACATATGTTTGATGCTACTAGACTATGTTACATTCCGCGATATAAACCCGATAAATATCTTTTTTACTATTCGATGCTACGGTCTAGATTATTAGTGTTAACACTTTTTACTGTCAACATATGGGACACTCGGTTTAAGCTTATTTTCCAATAAGCAGCTTATCGATTAATGTATCAGCTCATAAGCTCTTGTTGAGTGCGTGCATTAATTAGCTTATAATAGGATGTATCAGCTTATCGATTAATGTATCAAAACCCCTCTAACTTAGCTAATACGCCGTAAGCTTATAAGATTATCTAAACAAACCAGTTAGCTTATTTTTTCAATAAATTAGATATGGTGATAATCAGATCGCGGTATTTAGGGTTATTGGACTGATAGGTTACTTTTTAGTTTTGATTTTATTGTATTGCAAGTGTATAGAGTAGTGAAGAACTCTTCAATTTTGTAACTTGTAACAATTAGTTAAAAATCTTTTTTTTTACTCTCCAGGGAACCGTTTTTGTTCCCTCACTCGCGAAATGACAGTTGGGTCATAAGTCAGTGATATATATAAAAGAACAAATACACTCATTATACATGATTAGTTATGTGATACTGATACTAGATATTACTTATGTTTTTTCTTGGAAAAAGAGAGCGGGAAGAGGGCCCAAACCAAACCACTCGTATGTGTTTAAACAGATATCGTGCTTAATATATCATATAACTTTATCTAATCATATTAGTTATTTGTAGCATATTGCAAAGTTTCTACATATATACTGTGTTTCTTGATGCTCATATTTAGTCTATTTGATTGTTTTAGCCATCCATAACACAAGATGCATAATTCAAGTAATAAAAATTTGAAACAACAGAAGGTGAAGCCCAAGGTGAGACTTGAAAATTTATTCGGAAAAGACTGTTAGTAATCACCATGATGAGTGTGTTATAATTATTTTTCAGGTGGATGGGCTTGCTCGGCCTAGTGCATCTAAAGGAGTTTTGAAAAGGTCTCATATTCAGTATTCTAGTAATAATTGGGTTGGTGAGCCTCATGGTCAAGGTATTGGTGAGCCTGGTGGTGCAAGTACTCATGAGTCTGATGGGCCAAGTACTCGTGAGCTTGGAGGTCCAGGTACTCGTGGACCTGGTGGTCTAAGTAGTCGTGGTCTTCAGAAGTCTTCTTCACACAATTGGTTACAAAATGAAGAAAATAGGAATTCTTTCTCTTCTTGTCAAAGTCCTGTAACATTTATAAACCATGAGGATGAAGATGACCAGGAATACGCTCCTCAAATCAATGATGCACAAACTGAGATTGCAGACACGAGCGATGATGAACTTGAAGAGAACATTGGTTCAACTTCACATGGTACGTTTTTAAAATAGAGATAGTATGTGGTCATTGTGTGATATTGAAATTTTTTTCTTTGAATATTATGTTTAGGCAAGACTAACACTCGGAAAGAGACTAGAGCTTTAGGAGAAACTATTGCATGAACAAAAAGAACTTGGTGTTTGAGGTTGATGATTGTTCAGGAAAGATTGTTGGGGATGACAGTCAACGTTTTATTACCAAAGGAGGATGTGTAATGAGAAAGTTCGCCAAACTTGATGGTACGACATGGAAGAATCAATGTGATATATTGAAGAGGGATATAATCACCAAATCCGTGGTAAGTGTTATTTTTAAAATAAGTCTAAATGTGTGCGATAGTAAAAGATTGCGTCATATGTATCTAATCTCATAAAGCTTCTGTCTTTTTACTTCTAGGAAAACTCGAACTATGATGAAACATCTGACAACATGGAACAAGCTATGCAAAAACAGCTAGCGTATCAACATAGGAACAAGCAGTACAAATTGCACCTTCATTTCAAAAGATTTCCATCAAAAGAGGCCGCAATGATGCATCCACCAGATGGTGTACGAACCCGTGATTTGGTAACTTTGTGTGATAGATTTGCAAGTGAAGAATTTCAGGTTACAAGTTCTTTTTCTATGTACATAACATCCTGCTTATAAAGAAAACATATTTCAAATTATAATGTTGTGTGAACTTGTAACTTTACAGAAGATCAGCGCTAAAAACAAGAACAACAGATCTTTAAACAAAGTTCCACCCGCAGTTGGCAGTCTTTCAGTTGCAAGAAGAGTTTATAATGTGAGTTAGTTTTATGAATAATTAATATATTCATTTCTTATTTGGTCTTTTTGGAATTACATTATGATATATGTATGAAACAGAAAAAGAAGAAAGGGAAAGAAGTAACAGAAATTGGAATGTATAAAATTGCGCATTATTCTAAGAAAACACGTGGAATGGTCAATGAGGAGGCCCAAAAAGTTCTGGTAATTTCTACTACTTCATGGACATTTAAAGTTACATAATTAATACATAATTTGTTACTAGACATATTCTTTTTGTGATACAGAATGAATTAGAGACTGAAGAAGCCAACTCTACGTTGACACCGGCTGAAATATGTTTGAAGCAGCTAAAGCATATTCCTGGACATATTAAAGGGCGTTCTGCATCTACAAAGAATATTTTAGTGAATGCAAAGTTGAGACAGGACTTAGAGGCAGAAAAGCAAAGATCACAAGTTTTAGAGGAGAATATGAAGGTTATGAATAAAAAACAAAGCCGAATTCAAAAGCAGAATAAAAAGATCAAGGGCCAATTAAAGGTCATGATGAAAGAGATAAAACGCATATCAAAACTCCAATCTCAAACAAATGTAAGTTCGCATCTTTATAATTATTTTTAGAGGAAAATGCGAACTTTAAAAGGATATGTTTATAATTACTTTGTGCATGCAAACAAACATAGAAAACATAAGTTGCAGGCCTCAAGTAATATAGGATGATTATATTAGGATTAGGATACTTGTTAGCTTCAATTAGCAGTTCTACACCTACAAATGTCTTGTATTAATACCAAGTGTTTTAATTGCTCTTGTTTATTTAGTTGTTTTCTGGTTCTTGTATTAAATACAGGGAGGAACATGAAGATTCTGCTATCATTGTGGACCATGGCGTATTAATACTAGTCATTTTCCCTTTCGTACATTGCGGGCAGTAACATAACAGTTTCATAACAATGTGGACCATGGCGTATCAACAAGATTCAAAGATTGTATGTTATAAGAAAGATGATGTTTTTAGTCTTCATTCATGTTAGATGTTATATTTCTTTAATAATAACATGGTAGAGAAACGGATACAATTGTTGATATGTTATGGCATTGAATACATTCTCTTCTATGTTTGGATTAAATTGCGTTATTATAACAAGTCAAGAATTTTAGTTTCCGTTTTGGTAAAAGGAAAAGGTGCCAAGAACCCGGGTATAATGTGGTTGTTGGAGACTTGTGGATGGTGACGACTTTTTCGTCACCAATCAACATAACTTGTGGATGGTGACGACTTTTTCGTCACCAATCAACATAAATAGTGACGACCATCTGGTCTCTAACAGATCGGTGACGAGGTCACCCATTGTTTGAAGTTGTATTTACCATCGTCCAATCAGTGACGACTTTTTTCGTCACTATTTGGTGACGAAACTGGTTGTGGTCACCAATTGTAATTAGTGACGGACCTTTAGTGACGACTGGTGACCACTTTTATTTGGTCACTAATCACTTTTGGTGACGAAATTAGTGCTTTTTGTGACCAAACCCTCTTGTCACTAAAAGCACTTTTTCTTGTAGTGATACTACTTTCTCTCATCTCCCATCTTTGTTATTATTTCATAAACTAAGTTAAGTTATTATTAATCTCGCCTTAATATTAGTAAATTTATAACAAAAACAAGATTCAAAATAATTTTGATTTTAATAAACTTATTTTGTGACCCCATTTAATCCAGCCCACCACCCGGAGAAGTAATATGAGTGGGCCTGCTCAAGATCCCACAGGCCCAGATCTCCACTTACATTATTTTTGGTTTTTTATTATTTTATATTTTCATCAAATAACTCGTACATATATAGATATAGGCTCATAAACGAATCGAACGAAACTATTATGATTTGATTATGTTTGTTTATATAATTAAACCGAATAAGTAAACGAACACTTAAACGGACAAAATTTCTTGTTCGTATTCGTTCATTTGGAATATAAACTTTTTCATTTCGTTTATGTTCGTTCGTTTAATCGTTTAAGTAAACCGTGTTTTATCAATATCATTAATTGCATTTGCTTCATTATCCATCACTTTATTCAGAGTTCAAACCCTAATAGAAACTTCATTTAGTTGAATTTGAATTTGTGGAAAATGGTTATGGAGAAAACGATTATTTTGATACTTACATGACGAAACTTGTTATTTTGATAAAACCACATTGACAATCTGTGTCCATTACTTACATATATTTCTTGTTTGCGTATTGGTGGAGTGTAACACAAGAAATTAGAATTTTTCGCCTATAAACCTTTGTGGTTTTGATATTTTAAATCAGTTTCGATCAATTTGGAAGCAAAGGTGATTTTCTTGTACATCCCTCTTTGTTTTCGCTATTTAAAAGGTTTATATAAGGATGGAACTTGAATTTGAATTCGTGGAAAATGGTTATGGAGTTCGGGTTAGTTGTAACACAGATCAATTACATAATTAGCAACAGAACTAAACTAGCCAGAGGCTCAACCAGAGCTCTAACAAACTCAACAAACTTCAGGTATGATCATAATTGTCTGTTACAATTTACTAACTATATATTTATACTACAACATTACATCTAGTATAGTAGTACTTGCACAATAGAACCTGGGAGTTGACTTCTATAGTTGACTCTTTGGCTCACGTCGAACAACTTAAGTTATTCGATTCTAAGTTACTTGGTTGAATCACTTTAGATGCTAGGTGAAGCCAATAAGTCATCTCGGTAAGATTTTAGGGATGAGACGTAATACATTATTTAAGATTATTTGGAATTTCTTAATTTTTTTTTAATATAAATGGGTTCTATCGGAGGGGCCAAACACCTTTCAGCGCCCCTTGTCTCCTCTATTGTTTAGATGTATAGACACTTACAAGATTCTAACACGGACCACCAACTATGACGGAAGGTTGTTTATAAGTTGTATTTCAGACCTTGGGTAAGATGATCACTATTTGTCACCTCGTGTATTTTAGACAAGTGACCTTTTATTAGACCGAGTTCCAAGCATGTTCGTTGTTGTCTTGCTACGTGTTTGTGAACCTTCTTAACAGCTGGAATCCGGTTAATACAAGCTCGTATTATGTCAAACAGAAAGAAAAAAAGAACAATGTTTAACATGCTTCCTTAAAATATATGTTAGATAAACACACAATATGTTTTGTATTACATTTGGGTAGGAATGCAAGTTGATTCAAAGCTTTTTTTCACATTTCAAAAGTCATAATACATTAATACTTATAGATATTGTCAATATTTTGAAAGCCACATTATTAATTAACTAATTTTATAATGATTTTATATTGAAATTATAAAATAAATGTCCTCGACAGAAGTAACTATAAAACTAGTTGACTCTAACATCACGAGTATCATGATTTATTATACAAATAGCAAAATCAAAACTAATATCTTTTTTGATGCAGATTGGTGGAGTGTAACACAAGAAACTGCAAATTTTCGTCTTATAAACATTTTTAGTTTTGATCACATATCAGTTTCGTTTTGGAATCAAAGATGACTTCTTTTTTAAAGGCACTTTTATGCATCATTGATGTCATCTTCTTGCTATCCCTCTTCGTTTTCGCTATTCGTAAGCTCTATTTAACGTTTAAGACCAATACATCCGCTCTTAACGAACCTCTTGTGACTAAGACTGGAGTTATTGTCAATACCAATCTTTGGTTTAAGTTATCTTTGTTAGTTACAACAATCTTGGCGGTTTTATCAGTTGTTTCATCCACTTTGGCGTTTACACAAATGTCATGGGAGCTAATAGATGTATTATGTTGGTTAGTTCAAACTCTATCTTTCGTTACAATCACTTTCGTCTTTATTTTCTATGAGAAGAAATTTCAAGTAGTAACCCATCCGCTTTCTCTTCGTGTTTTCTTGGTAGTAAAGTTCATTCTCATCGCATTATTAGCATTTTTTGGTATCAGAAACACTCCGGTTTTGCTATCCCATGACATAATTTTATTAATATCTCTACCATTTTCGGTCTTCCTCTTGATTGTATCCATAAATGGATCAACTGGAATCATAGTGAAAACAGAAGCCGAGTCACTTAATAATGGTACTAATTTAGATGAATCAAACGTGAGCGGGTGGGCATCAACTTCAATCCCATCAAAACTCTTTTGGTTATGGATGAATTCGTTGTTGAAGAAAGGATACACAACCCCTCTAAAAATCGATGATCCCAACACTTTCACCCGAACATCAAGCAGAGAAAATGTCAAAGCTTTTTGAAGAGAATTGGCCTAAGCCTCACGAGAACTCCAAACATCCAGTTGGAACCACATTGCTTCGTTGTTTTTGGAAGCACGTTGCCTTTACTGCATTCCTTTCTATCGTAAAGTTGTGTGTTATGTATATTGGGCCTTTGTTGATCAAGAGATTTATCAATTTCACTTCAGGGAAGAGTAGCAGCCCGTACGAGGGATATTACTTGATTCTAACCCTTGTTGTTGCAAAATTTATTGAAGTTTTATCATACCACCACTTCATTTTCCATTCTCAAAAGCTTGGAATGTTGATCAAGTCACTTTGATAACTTCGTTATACAAAAAGGGCTTACGACTCTCTTGCTCAGCTCGACAATCACATGGTGTTGGACAGATTGTGAACTACATGGCTATAGATACTCAACAGATATCCGATATGATGGTTCAGTTGCATTCTATTTGGGTTATGCCGGTTCAAGTTTCATTGGTGTTGCTTATTCTTCACATGTATCTTGGTCTGGCAACCGTGGTGACTTTGATCGGGATTGTGATAGTTTTAATTTACGTAATTATTGTTGTTAAAAGGAAGAACATACTTCAATTTGAAATAATGAAAAACCGAGACAAAAGGATGAAAGCTACAAATGAGATGCTTAATAACATGAGGGTTATTAAGTTCCAAGCATGGGAAGAACATTTTAATAAGAGGATTCATATAATTCTTGAATCTGAATACGGATGGCTTGAAAAGCTCATGAAGTCCATAGGTGGAAACATGATGGTTTTGAGGAGCGCCCCTTTGTTCATCTCTTCGCTCACATTTGGAAGTGCGGTTTTGCTTGGGATACCTCTTGATGCAGGGACAATGTTTACTGCTACTGCGTTGTTCAAGAACTTACAAGAGCCGATTAGGACATTCCCTCAGTCAATGATCTCCTTCTCTCAGGCTATGATCTATTTTGGGAGATTGGATGGGTTCTTATCGAGTAAGGAGTTGGATGATGGAGCCGTAGAGAGACACACGAATTGCCGTTGCACAACGGCAGTTGAGGTTATAGATGGGTTGTTTAGTTGGGACGATGAAGTTGTCGTTGAAGGTGGTGGTGGAGTTAAGAATTTGAACTTTAAGATCAAGAAAGGGGAACTAGTAGCAGTTGTTGGGACTGTAGGTTGTGGTAAAACGGCTCTACTTTTATCAGTGATTGGAGAAATGCATAAAATTTCCGGGAAGATAAAGGTATGTGGGACTACTGCTTATGTTGCACAAACAACATGGATTCAAAACGGGACGATTCAAGAAAACATTTTGTTCGGTTTGCCAATGGATAAACACAAATACAAGGAAGTAATCGATACTTGTTGCTTGGAGAAAGACTTGGAAATGATGGAATTTGGTGATGAGACTGAAATCGGAGAGCGTGGGATAAACCTCAGTGGTGGCCAGAAGCAGAGGATTCAACTCGCACGGGCTGTTTACCAAGATTCTGATATCTATCTTCTTGATGATGTCTTTAGTGTCGTTGATGCTCAAACCGGTTCAAAAATATTTAGGGTCATTGTTGCATCCGAAACCATAGTTTTTATACATTTGTTTCGTTTAACAATATTGTGACATTTCTACATTTATTTATTTTCAGGATTGTGTTAGGGGGATCCTTCGAAACAAGACAATATTACTCGTCACACATCAAGTTGATTTACTCCATAATGTTGATCTGGTCTTAGTAAGTATCATAATCTTTGTTGTAATTTTGATTCTCAAATTTGACTTGAACTTTGTTTAGGTGATGCGAGATGGAATGATTGTTCAATCAGGAAACTACAATGAGTTACTAGAATCAGGCCTGGATTTCAAAGCTTTAGTGATCGCTCATGAATCCTCTATGCAACTTGTGGAAAAGGAAGCTACAACATCTACAATAACGGAAGAAAGGGTCGAAAAACATAAGGCTTTAGAAAGAACCAAGTCTAGTTCAATCATAGGAACATCAAAGCTAATTAAAGAAGAGGAAAAAGAAACAGGACGAATCAGCTCAAACGTTTATAAGGCTTACATGACTGAGGCTTTCGGATGGTGGGGTGTGATTATTGTTTTGATATTTTCGTTAATGTCACAAGGCGCACAGATGGCAAGCGATTACTGGTTGGCCTATGAAACTTCCATTGATCGTGAAATTTCTTTCAACCCTTGGCTATTTATAGAAGTTTATACAATTATAGCCGGTGTTTACTTCCTTTCGATATCATTTAAAATCATTTTTATGACACACATCGGGCTTAAAACTTGCCAGATTTTCTTCAGAAGGATTCTTTATAGTATTGTTCATGCTCCAATGTCGTTTTTTGATACTACACCTTCAGGAAGAATTCTTAGTAGGGTAACATTTTTTTCAAAACTTTTAGTACGAGTTCATTTGTTTTTACGTTTATGAAATTAATTGGTTATATGTTTTATGTTGTCAGGCATCAAGTGATCAAAATAGCATTGATGTTTCACTTCCATTTATGATGAATTCGTCTATTTCTACGTTCATAACATTAATTGGCATTATCGTCATCACTTGTCAGTACGCTTGGCCAAGTGTGATTCTATTGATTCCACTCGGTTGGCTCAATTTCTGGTATAGGGTATGTTTCATCTGTTTCAAGAATTAGCATACGCACATCTATCAACAATTTCAAAAAATCTGAGGCATGATTGTTTCAGGGATACTATCTTGCAACATCTCGTGAATTAACACGACTTGACTCGATTACAAAAGCACCTATTATTCACCATTTCTCAGAGAGCATCTGTGGGGTTATGACAATACGGTGTTATAGGAAGCAGGGAAAGTTTGTTCAAGAAAACGTTGATCGTGTTAATGGAAACCTGAGAATGGATTTCCACAACAGTGGATCTAACGGATGGTTAGGTTTCCGTTTGGAGTTTATTGGAAGCTTATTTCTATGTGTTTCCACTGTGTTCATGATCTTCTCGCCTAGCAGCCTCGTTAAACCAGGTATGTTTGCATCGAAAGTTCTAAACCCTCATGGTTTTTTATCCTTGGTTATTAACAAAACTAATTAATCTTGAAATGTGCAATATTGATCACAGAAAATGTTGGATTATCACTCTCGTATGGATTGTCACTCGATGCAGTTCTGTGTTGGGCTATCTATACGAGCTGCTCTATAGAAAACCGGATGGTTTCTGTTGAAAGGATTAAACAGTTCACCAACATACCCTCAGAAGCCGAATTGGGTGAAAAAAGACAACCCACCTCCTTCAAATTGGCCTTATCATGGCGATGTAGAGCTCAAGGATTTACAGGTAACATACATTCATATAAACATATAGTACGGGAATCTGTAATCATAAATAATAACTAACATTACTTTTGAATGTTCCACAGGTTAGATATCGTCCAAATACGCCTCTAATCATCAAAGGGATGACTCTAAGCATTAAAGGAGGTGAAAAGATCGGTGTGGTTGGTAGAACCGGAGGTGGGAAATCAACTCTAATCCAGGTTATATTTAGGTTGGTGGAACCATCTCATGGAAGTATAATCATTGATGGCATCAACATCTCCAACCTCGGACTACATGATCTCAGGTCTCGGTTTGGGATCATTCCTCAAGACCCAGTCCTTTTTGCAGGCACTGTCAGAAGTAATATCGACCCCCTCGGTCAACATTCTGATGAAGAGATATGGAGGGTAATTTTCTATGTACCATGATCGTTTATAGGTCTAACCATCTACTCAACTCTCTTGAATCATCTAATGCAAGAAACTTGTTTTGTAGAGTCTTGAACGATGCCAGCTTAATGACGTTGTAGCAGCAAAACCTGGTAAACTAGATTCTTTAGGTACTAATCTATAAACGTGTTCTATTAGTAGGCACATTGTTTGTGTGTGTGTTTAAACGTGTTGGTTTTATTGCTAGTTGTCGATAATGGTGAAAACTGGAGTGTGGGTCAACGACAACTACTTTGTTTAGGCCGAGTGATGCTAAAGCACAACAAGTTGTTATTCATGGACGAAGCAACAGCTTCTGTTGATTCACAAACAGATGTTGTCATTCAGAAAATCATCCGAGAGGACTTTGCTAACAGTACCATAATTAGTGTTGCTCATAGAATACCAACCGTCATGGATTGTGATCGCGTTCTAGTCATTGATGCTGGTAAGTTTCTTCTTATCTAAAAAACACATGTAAACTAACTTATAAATGTTATTTGTTGCAATCAGGTTATGCGAAAGAGTTTGACAAACCGTCACATTTGATCGAGAGACTTTCATTGTTTGGAGCGTTGGTTCAAGAGTACGCGAACAGGTCATCAGGATTATGAACTCGCCTTGATCATAACAATAACCGTGACGACTAGGTAAAAATCCCATTTGTCTCCGCGATTGTCTTGTATACTACTTTACGGAATGTAAGATGATTAACATTAACATATAAAGAGTATACAAAACTTTTTTAGTTTGATTTAAATATTGAACCATTATTGTTAGCAAAATTTCGCGAAAATGATGCATAAGATACTAAAATTTGTGTTTAATCGTAATTAAATTAAACTAAAAGAAATACACAATCTCAGTTGTGATTTATTGGTAAAGACATATATTAAAAATTTGTACAATAACATGTATTCTTAAATTTGATGATGGTACTCTATATATAGGAAAATATTGGGTACAACCATATAACTATTTTTAGATTGTCGTTATCAAAATTCGATTTAATATAGTGGTGTCTAAAGTTCTATTAAAATCAATTAGTAAAAGTTTATATCTTGTGAATCAAAATGATCCAGCCCACCACCTAGAGACTAATGGTCTAAAGTGGAATGTTAGCCCACACCTCCAGCTATATTCTTTTGACCTTTTTCGTATTTCTTCAAATAATTCAAACTTATATTTAAAAATAGAGTATATTAGATATCATAATAGTTGTTATTTTTGTGTTGTATTTATTGATTTTGAGAATACATAAATTGAAAATGAAAAAAAGTCTAATGAAAGGACACAAATATCTCGACATTTCAAGGTCCATCATTTATTCTAGAATAAATGAGGATAAGTTAGTTTATGGACACTCATCAAATACAATGGGTTCAATTAAAATATTTAAGAAATAATTTACATATCTATTTCATATTTCTACTGATATGTTTAATGCAGATAACTATTGTGTTAAATGTATTGTTTATAAATAATTTCTATTTTCTTATTTTCAATACATTTGTTACAATATTTGAATACTTTAAACAGATAAAGTAGATATATATAACATTTCTCTTAAAAAAAATTTATATATAAGAACGTATATGATTGATGATGTTAACGACTTTTATCATTTTTTCATAAATAAAAACAAAATGAAATTAATTGAGATCTATCATTAAAATTTACGATAACTTATCATTATAAAAAAAATTTAAGACTAAAAGACTCAATCATAACACTCAATTTTAAAAACCCCCTTAAAATATAATTTTGTTTAAAAATTAAATATCTCAAAAACCGTAAATGTATTAAACGAATAAATTATACCATTGTAACGAGCATTAAATTACCTTTGTATAGAGTACCCACTCGATATACTTTTGACGAAATTTATTTTCGGGTTTTTTTACGAGTTGTGAAATTTTATATTACAAATCACTGTTTTATCATATGTGATATCAGTAGTTTGACATATTATTTTTTTGTTTTTCTTTTTGATTTAAGTTGAATGTATGTAATATAACAAATCTATGTTTCGAAACTCGTATTTAGTGTTCAAATCATATGTGATATTGTCTTACGAATTTCAACATTTGGCCATAAACGAAAAAATAAAAGTCGTCAAAATTCGAACTTTTTTCTGGGTCTATATAGGTTATACATTGTATAACATTGTTGTGTATTAAAATTCATATTTAGAGTTAAAATCATGTGTGTTATTGTCTTTTAAGTTTTAAAATTTTTACATACATAATATCATATATGATTTATATTTATATCATATATGATTTACAGTAATATCATATATGATATTGTATTATCATATATGATTTTAGTATATATCACATATGATTTATATTCATATCATATATGATTTACACTAATATCACATATGATATAGTATTATTATATGTGATTTTAGTATATATCACATATGATTTATATTCATATCATATATGGTTTACAGTAATATCACATATGATATAATATTATCATATGCGATTTTAATATATATCACATATGATTTATATTCATATCATATATGATTTACAGTAATATCACATATAATATAGTAGTATCATATGTTATTTTAGTATATCACATTTTATGTCAAAAAACGAGAAAAAATAAAACTAGTTAAAATTCGATTTTTTTTTCTAAATTTAGGTAGTTTATACATTTTATAGTAATTATCTTTTATACAATTTTACGTAATGATGTAAATATCATATATGATATTATCGTTATAATTTCAATACCTATAAAAAAAAAAAAAAAAAAATCGTCGAAAGTATATAACACCAGTGCTCTAATTAAAGATAAAAACGAGACGACCGCAACGGTGTATTTTGTTTCGTCTAACGATCAACGGTTTGTGAGATAAATTAATTTATAAAAATAAAAGAAAAATGGGTTTTGGTTTTAATGTTAACCATTAGATTAAAATGGGATCAAGGGTCAAAATGATGTATTTTTGTCTCAAGAAAATTATGGGTCTTAATTGATCTTTTCTGTAGCATATTAATATATTTTTAATTTTAATTTTATTATACATTCATTAATGACAAAATATCTTGAAAATATATGTTGTAAAATTATATACCACGAAGTATCAAATAAAGCATTTAAATCGTTCTTATGGTTTATTCAAAATTACGGATTTCGTCCCTAGGTTTAAAACGTTGCATAAACCGTCCACTTTTTTAAACTAATTACGAATTTCGTCCCTAAAATGGATGTCCGTTATAATTTTCCGTTAAAATCATCGTGAACTAATTACACATTTCGTCCCTAAAATGGACGTCCGTTAAAAATTAGGGGCAAAAAGCGTAATTAGTTTCAAAAAGTGGACGATTTATGCAACGTTTTAAACTTAAGGACGAAATCCGTAATTTAGAGTAAACCATAGGGACGATTTATGTAATTATATTATTTTTATCATATTTCCAAAATTACACAAAACAAAATAGAAATAAGAAAGTGTTTGAAGTCTTCTAGAATTACATAGGCATAAAAATTTGTTCTTATATATTTTGAACTTTATTGATATACTTGATCTACATGGATGTTTATTAGTGGCACTGTAACCGTTAAAACCGTCATTAAACATGAGTCTCTGATTATATACAATCAATACCTTTTTAACTAATACTTACGAAACCGTCTAAATTTATTAATTATAAGAGCTATTAATTAAATGAATACATATATATGCAATAATTTCTCGAATCAGGACAATCAAAATATATTTTTTAAAAGTTCATTAATTAATCAAATACAGTATTAATTAACTGTAGGTTGTTTTAAAATAAAATTGTTGAAAAAAATATTAAAAAATACAGGAAATTGATAACAAAAGTCATCAAAGTTGTGTCTAAGACTTTGACACATACATTAATTACTTGTACTTTCACAAATAAGTGTCACTTGCATTATCAAAATCACCACTACCTTAATTAATTACCTTAATTAATGTACAAATTTATAATAAATGTAATAGTGTTGTAAAACAAGGATTTTAATGTCGATTAATCGTCGAGTAATCGTTACAAGGTCACTGATCGAGGCGAGTTGAGTAATATCCGAGTAATTTTTAGATGGTTCACAATTTGGTCAAAACTTGGTCAACTCGGACAAAAAATTCGCCACTCTTTCAAAAATCGGTGTTAACATCGGTTTGAAGTATTTAAACAATTGTGTTAATGTTTCTAAACATACTTCTAAGGTCTTATATTGTTTAAAAATTGTTCTATAAACATGTTATACATATAATTTTAAAATTTATAATGAAAATTCTAATCCGATTACTCTCCGCCTATACCGATTACTAGCTCAAAGGTCTCCGACATAACGAGTACCAATTAACGAGTTTTACAACCTTGCGTGTAACAATCTATTTACCACATTCTTGACTTAAAAACTGTTGTTATCAATACTCAAAAACAAAAATGATATTTCATTATTTCTATAAGTTTCTCCCAATAAATTTTTCTAAAAGTAATAAAGTGTGGCAAAAGAGTAATAATGTCGAAGTTGAAGTGAGATTCGCGTAATTCTACAAAGATTCCAAACTCCTCCCTGAACGCCTTGAAGTCTCCGAAGTTTTAATTTGTTGTTTGCAATCGAGACAAAAATCATTTTGTCTTCACACCCTCATTTCATACTTTCTACATATAAACCCCTCTTCTTTACATATATACTCATATTAGTACCTTAAATTTTTTCTTTCTTATTTTGCTAAACGAAATTGAACAAGATTGATTGATCATCTTTCTTTGGGATTATGACCTTGGTACATATGAATCTCGATCATGTTCGTGAGTCATTTAATGCTAAAAATACTTACTCCGATTAACTACCTAAAGAAGTTCTCAACTACTCTAACCTACCGAAGATCTAAAGAGAAAGAATCACAAGTTAATATACGATCACCAGTGATCCTTGATATTATTTGAATCTCAAATACGATAAATACCAAGTACCTCAACCAACTTGTAAGTAATTCCAAACATACGCTTAACACATTTATCTTACTTACACTTTTTTTTCTTAAACAATTATTACTCTCGGAATCAAGCTTAATGGGAGGAATATTACCCCTAATAACGACGTGTGTACTTATTGTAGCTAAGATATATAATAATGTAGAAAATATATCAGGTTGAAGGAACCTTCCTCAACCCATTTGTATAATGAAAATGTCTTATCGGAACTAGTAAGATTTTGTTATACTCGTCTTGGATGTCCGGAAAGTTCGCCGGCTATGGATCATAGAGTTTTCAAAACCTTAAAATTTGTTTCCAAGGGACCAAACTCAACCATCTAAAACTACAAGGAGTCAATACACATCTCATTTAAAACGGTTACACCATGGTATAAAAAATATAAAAAATTATTGTCTCTCTGTCATTCTCTCTTTCTCTCTCTCACACACACACATATACACACAGTATATCATTTCAATTCCATTGAATCTTTGATTCCTATATTCAAAAAAAATTCAAGCACAGTTCAATTTAAAAGTAAGTCTATTAATTCATCATATATTTCATTATAATAACTTGAATTTGTAACTGATTTCATTTCTGCAAAATTTCGTGTATAATCTGCAGATTTCAAGCTCCGATTCATTCAAAGGTAAACTCCATAATCATTAGTTGAAATTTGTTACTAATTTCCATTTTTCTATAATTAAAACTTAGGATTCGCGAGTTTGAAGTATTTAATTGTAATGATTAATTCTGATAAAATGTATTAAATAAACTTATAGTTTCCGTATTTATATTGAATATATTAATAAATCATTAGCTATAGAATATATTCAATATAAGTATGGAAACTATGAATTCAATGAATGCAAGCAAATCCCTTAATTTATATCTATTTATTTATGATTTTGTTTTCAGATAGTTTCCTAAACAAATATCCGATCAGATCATGAAAGGATCATGATTATTTTTTATTCATAACGTCATTTTGTATTTTAATAATTTAATAGTTTGAAAAGAACAGTTCATGTTATTGATATTCTTAGCTGTCCTTTTTAAAATCAAACATTTTTGGGCAATTTGTTGAACAATATAACACAACGTGGACTTGCATGGTAGGTACCACCTGATCATTATGTTCTTCATCAATATTACTTTATCCGTTACCAAGTTCTATTTATGTTTGTCCCAAAACTATTGTGTTTTTAAATATGAATAGGTAATGTAAATCTTATTTTAACCGTTAATTGATGTAACTTTTCAAACTTTAAAGTTAATTGATGTCTTTAATGCAGTGATATAAAAGGTAATGTAAATCTTATTTCAACAGTTTTTTGTTTCAAACATTTTTTTTAAATAAAAAAACACTTTTTTGCTTTTTGGTAAAGCATCTTTAGCTTTGTTTTAATTGTGAATGGTGTGAACGTTATTTAAATGTGTCACAATTGATTAATAGTAACCTCGTCACTAACGGGATTGGGTATTCGTTTGATTTGTTTTGGTTATTTGATTAATAGTAAAGTATCTTTGTAATGCAAAATGATATAATTTAGAGGAAGTGAGATTTTTCTTTTTAATTTCTGAATTTGTGTTCTTGTGATTTTCAGAGTCAACGCGGTTGTGTTCTTGTTGATAAATATGTTTTCGTCGTGAATATAAGGAGTGGTTGATGAAAAGCTAGATAACGAAATGGGGAAACATCGGTTGAGAAATAGAATCAAGTCGTTAGTTGGAAGTCATATTGATCCTGATGAAGATGAGCAACTTAAAGGGAATATAGGTATATATACTTTAAGTATTCGTCATATTTTTTTCCAAAGTTTTAACACGAATAAGCGTTATAAAGTTGCATTGTTATTTGCAGAAACGGAAGACAACTACACGAAGATTTTAGAGCTTCTGAACGAGGAAGATCAAGGAGATAAGAGAAAACTTGTTGAGTTAATTGAGGATTTCCATAACCGTTACCAGTCAATCTACCAGCGATATGATAATATCACTGGGAAGCTGAAGGAGAAAGTTCAATCAAAGAAAGAGAAAGACTCTTCTTCATCATCCAGTTCGGATTCTGATTCAGATGATTCTTCAATAAAACACGGAAGTAAAAATGGGAAGTTAAAAAACAAGGTTGGCCTCAAGGAAGAGCTTCAAGCAGCAAATAGCGAGATAGACGAGTTAAAGAGAAAGTTGATAGTTGAAACAGAAGAAAAGGAAGCATTAAATTTACAAGTGCAAGAAACAGAAAAAACGTTAAACGAGTTAAAACTCCAAGCTGATGGATTGCCTGAAGAAAATTCCAAACTTTTGGCTGAAAATAGAGATCTTACTTCGAAACTTGAAAGTAGCATAGTGGTGGAAACTGAATTGAATCAGAAACTAGAAGATATAAACAGAGAGAAAACCAGTTTAATGTCGGAAAACCAGACAGCTATGACTACTATTGAAGAACTAAGAGCGATTATTGTTCAAATAAAGGGAGAAAAAGACGTTTTTGAGTCGGAATTAGAAGATGTAAAAGGCGAGTTCTTCAAAACGAAGGAGAAACTGATAACAACAGAAGAAGAAGTGTCGAATCTAATTCAAAAAGTCGAAACTACTGAATTAGAGAACAAAACTCTATTAGTAAAAGTTTCGGAATTATTAGAAGAGATCAAAATTGAGCGTGAAAAAGTGGAAGAATTTTCATTGGAATGTAGCCAATTAAGAGAGAAGCTGGTTGACAAAGAGAATGAGCTTTCAAAGCAAATGGAAATGCACGAGTCATTCAAGAACGAATCAGAAATCAAGACGACAGGTATCGAAGAAGAAATTAAGTGTTTATTAATCCAGAAAACAGAAATCGAAAAGGAAATATTGGCTCTTAATAAGAACTCTGAGGATAAAGAAACCGAATTGTTATCTCAAATCGACAATCTAACAGAAACGATCAACAATCTGCAAAAAGAACTGGAAAACAAGAATCGGGATCAAGAAAGATTACTAGAAGAAAAGGTAATCCGCGAGTCAAAGATCAAAGATCTCGAGTCAAAGCTGGAAGCGTCCGTAGAGGAAATCCAAAATGGTATCGAGTCAAAAGACCAAATCATTGACGAACTGGAAGAAACCATTGAAGATCTCAGAAATGATCTTGAAATCAAAGGAGACGAAGTCAATATATTGACTGAAACTATTAGAAACCTTGAAGTCACAATCCGGTTAGCAAACCAGAAGCTTCGTGTAACGGAACAAGTTTTGAATGGAACAGAACACGAGCATGCAACTAAAGAAGAAAAGCTGCATCAAGAAATTACATCTTTAATGGAAAAAGTCTCTACGTTAACCCAAACAATCATAACCATCAAAAGAGAAGTCCAAGAAAAGGTTAACGAGACTTTGACCGGCATTGACTCGCTCACAGTAAAGTATGAAGAAGATTACGGGCACGTGACAACTCGGGTTTGTGAAATCACTAACGAAGTCCAAGCTGCACAGATCCAGATAAAGAAAATCCGGTTAGAGAAGGATGTTCTGAAACAAAAGTTTGAAGAAACCGTGACAAAATTAGAACTATCTGAAAGTGAGAACGACAAACTGATGACAAGAATTGCGAAAAAAGAAGAGGAAATCAAAGAACTTGAAAACAAGATTAATCTGAAAGATGAATGGATATTTGGTATTGGTGAGGATAAACGAGAGGCTATAAAGCAATTATCAATATGGGCTGATTACCAACGTGATCGTTGTGACTATCTTCATGAACTACTCATGAAGACAACAACCCGTGCACGAGTGAGTTAACTGGATGGATATACATACATCTTCCCTATATGCAATCTTTTACTACTTAAAATACGTGTTTACAAGCTATCAAAGTTTTTAAACCCGTGTCAAAAAGTAATTGTAGCCGTTTTGTGCATTTTGAGTATGAGCTTTTGGAGTGTTTGGTTTATATTTGTTTCGGCCTAATACCATATTTGGAGTGGATGAGTGTGTATAAGAGATTCATTTTCGTTTCATAGTTTCTATTTTGTTCCTTTTTTAAGATGGTCGTTGTTTAGACGTTGATGTATTGCTTCTTTTGCATATGTTTCGAAACAAAAAATATTAGTAGTGTGGCTATGTATTTTGTGATACATATAATGAGTTACAACAAAGTGGTATAAGAAGTTATGTAATTTTGCTTTAGACTAATTACCCTGTTAGGCAGTAATACCGCAAACATAACTTTCTTCATTGTTTAGGAAATATACTCGATCCAAGAATATACATTTTCGTATAGACTTATAAAATGCTGAAATTTGTCCTGTTAACAAAATGGATGAGTGAATTACCGAAAACTTAGTAGTAAATGACTGAAAAGTATAAACCGAAAACAGAGTCATACAAATGGGTATAGCATTATATATTAACCGATTCCTGATCGTAAAAAAACCGTAACTAACAGCAGTACAAAGAAAAAAAATAACGGAAGCCACTCTTTTAATATCAGAGCCAGGTTTCGATCCTGGGACCTGTGGGTTATGGGCCCACCACGCTTCCGCTGCGCCACTCTGATTTGATGTTGATTAGTATGGTACTATTTTATATAACACTAATAATTTAATGACAGACATAATTTTTTTTTTTTTTTTTTTTTTTTTAACGGCAACTCCTGCGGGCCAATAATAGAGTATCATCGTGCCACCAAATGCCCACCAAAGAGGAAACCCTCTGGAGAGGCTCGAACTCGAGACCTCCCCTTACCAACTAGGCAGAACCTGATTGGCAATCTACTACTAAACTATGTCATTTCTATTTAATGAATATTCATTTACTATAGTTTCTCTACGGTAGAAACCCGAGACTTGAACAAATTATTTAATGCGAAGTCGTTTTATGCTTGTTACATGATAATTATCACTAGCCGGTCTTTGTGGGTGGGCGGAAACCTAGGCCTCTAATAAATCTTTCGACGACCTCCAAACGTTTACTAACTATATACAGAAACATTGAATACAATAACTTAATTGAAGGATTTGATTAACGAATTTAAGAATTGAGCAAGAAGGCCGACGAAGTAGAGAATAACTTTGAATTTTAAACGTAAATTAAATGATGTAAATGGCTTTGAGACCATGAGGAATACGAATAATACCCTCTTTAAGCATATACTTCCTATGTTTATGATATGTATAAAATTTTCCATTAACGATGCATTTGAGAATTGAGAAAGCTTTTTCTTTCCATTATCATACATTAATTATGATGATGGTTGCCTAGTCAAGCAGTTATGTGTGGTCAAACATGCCAAGCCATGTAGCTCGACATATAGTCAAAACAAGCCGGTGAAGGCTTGTTATAGGCGCAGCCTTGCCTAACCATAGACAAACGACTTTACAAGCCATTGCAACAGAAATATGTCACTACACGAAGAGCAAATTAACCCAAAAAAAAAAACTCCATAAGCTCTCTATTATATGTTAATAATAATACTAATCAAACAATATTGTCACTTCCCAGTTTATCAAAACTGGGGAACCCGAGAGCAAATCCTTATTAAATAGTGTTGGTACTAAATACGAACAACAAACACCTTGAAAAAACAAAAACTACAAATCCTGCTCTGGGTCCGTATAGACTATATCAACACGGGCTAGTTGTAACTCTCTTTCTTATCTGACACTGATCAATAAAAAGAGACGAAAGAACAAAACTTTTTACTTGGTAGTTTTTTAACCTCCTCATTGTCCTTTTGCAAGCACAAACTAACACGAATGTTGAATAAATTATGAATGCTTTGATTTAATCGGATATCCTCATCTCTACCTTGAGTACGTCCTTAACCACCTCATACGCCACAAACGCAATGGCTATCGATGGAACCACCTACACAAGAAAGAAAGTTGCATCAGAAATAGAGGTGACAAATGAGCAGGTTGGCTAACGGGTCAAGGAATAAGGCGGAACGGTTGACCCTAAACACTCTTTGTTCGTAATTTAAAAATTAGAGAAAAATTAATTAATTGTTTTAATTTCAAATGTTAGAACTAAATTCTAACCAGATTTAATCAAAGGCCTAAAGGGCTGCCTAACCACTTATATCTGAACGAAGCAGACGTTTTAGGAGCTTTTTTTGTATTATTTAATATGACAAAACATACGGAAAACATTTTTTTTTTTAAATTCGGATTCAAACGTTTTTTAAACAATATGATTCAGAATTCAGGAAGACATCTGCTTATTTATATGTGGAACTCAAATTCAGAAACAAAAGCTCTAGTAAACAAACAGCACAATATCGTCTTTTATGCTGAAAGATAACCATGATTAAAAGCATACAGAGTTGTTCTATATAAATAATAAAAAAAAAAAAGTTAATTAATTATATACTGACCTTAACCGAATTGGGGACCAAACCCTTGTATAAAGCGCCAAAACCCTCATATCGAACAGTTTTCCTAAAAGCATCAACCATTCCAGTGTATTCAAGCGCGTTTTTCCCTTCCCCGCTAACAACTGAAGATGCATCTTTCCACCCAACCATTTGCATTCTTCGGCGGATCACATCAAGAGGATAAGCAACAGTTTGACCAACGGTTCCAGCTGCAGCCCCACATGCCAGCTTTGTTGTCACACTCAACTCTGTGTCTTCAACTAGTCCAAATGGTCTTGTTTTTACCAAATAATCTTTTAAAGATTCGTACACCGCAAAATTAAGACCCACGTATGGTACCTAGAAAGTAAAAAAAATGTATATTCAGTAACCGTCTAACCGATAATGTAGTAGTAAGAAAAGTCTGAATTTTAACTTACCACACCAATGACAGAAGGAAGCCATCCTTTGTATAATGCACGTGGGCCTTCTTCACGGAGAACTGTTCTAAGAGCATGTGCAATTCCTCTATATTGGCTAGGAGATTTATCAGTCTGAAAATGAAAAAAAAGAAAAGTTAAAAAAAATTCTAACACGTGAGCATAACATTTTAGTGAACAGATAGTAATAGTATCAGAAGATTATAAAGAATACCTGGACAGTAATACGACCACGAACCAAGTCCATTGGATAGGTTGCTGACATGGCAATTATTCCAGCACAGGCACCAGCTCCAAGGCGTAACAGAGGGGTGAGCTCCGCATCCTCTGAAAGAAAACATAAAACATTATTCCTACAATATGTATAATTAAGCTTTTAGAAAATAAGTATAAACAGATAATTTTATATACCATTTCCAGGTTGCTGGCGATAAAGCCACAAGATTCCCCTGTTTACATAAAATAAAATATAGCATGTTAAAGCGTAAGCATTAAAAGCAAGTAGCTTTAACATAAAGAAAAGATTTTGGCAATGAAAAGTAGAAGATAAAGCGATAAGTTTACTTGGATGCCTCTTCATAGCTAAAAAACTTGACAGCAGAGTTTGGAACAATACGAGCACAATTGGTGCCATTTCCTTTAAACAATCCACGAAAACCCTCTGTTCTCCATATATATTTTAGTCCCTGAATAGTTCCATTGTATTTGATTGCATGCGGATTCTGAACCTGTAATTTAAAAATATTAATTATGTTTAGTATTTTCAAATCTACTCATACATTAAAAGCCAAGACTAATGTGGAAAAATATAAATTTTAATTTTACGTTTGAAAGTGTCTAAAAAACAAATATAACAATTAGTAAAGCAAAGTCCTTTATAACTAGAAATGGATGTAAACGCCAAAAGAGATTACGTAGAATAATCTCTAAATGAAACTAATTTCTTTTATTAATTCTCAACTTAGAGATGATGTCATCAGGTTGATTTTAAGACAAGTAATATTACATGAATCAACTTCGCTAAACACAGAGTAAAAATTTAGAATAAGGATCCACCTGGAGCAGAATTTTCAACCGTTCTAGAGGAGCAACAGCCGTACGTGATCTGAGACATAACGTAAACAAATAAACAATAAGGAGAATTCATTGCAACAACGGTTAACCTATAATAGAAAGTTAACTAAACGTTTAGAAGCAAAAACAGAAAATATCACAATCATAACTAATCTTATTAGGCAAAAATATATCAACAACAATCATCTCCATATCATATTTTTCCGCTTTTCCCCTACATTTTACATCATATGGCAAGCCACGTTTACCATAACAGATACGTTTTTTAAATATTTTACCTCCTAGATCCATATTACCGTCATATCGCCATCATTCAAATTCTAAAGACCTTTTTCATAGTTTCAAAATATTCCAAAGCATAAAGTGTAACTAGTTGTAATAGTATCGAATATCACTTCTTTTTTAAAACACAGCAAAAGCAACAATTTATTCCAAACGCATAATAACCTCAGATTTCTCATTCCCCAAACTATCCACCTGTTTACCAAAACTATTCGAAAACGATATCGAATTTCTTCATAATTCTTCATAATTCATAAATAAATAAATCAAAATAAAAAGAATCATTAAATCAATTTTTTAAATAAAATTAAATCAAAAATTAAGAAACAGAGAAAAGTAGAGAAACTAACACTCCACCGGCGACACCTCCGGCGACAAGAGATTTACAGATTCCGAGCAAAGTTTGACGGCTGGGAGCCTTGACACCTTCACTAGCGATCTTAGCTTCTTCGGCGATATTAGCGATCGTGGCGCTGGTTTTACCGACGACGTCTTCTGATGCCATGGATAAATGGAGTGATTGAGAAATGGAAGTCGCCGGAACCCTAGGAGATTCGCCGCCGTGAGTATTTATATCTCCGGCGATCTGAGATTAGGAAATGAGAGTGTGATTATAAAAGGATAGAGTTAAAAAGAAAAAAAATGGGGAGTGACTTATAGCAAGTGTGCACGTGTTGCTGTGTTTACAAATGCTGCCAATTGGCTATTATTTTTTATGGAAAAAGTTTTATTAGGGTTTTTGGAGCATATGGTTTCGATTAAAACTCGACTTTAGCTCGATCGATTTTTATATAACTTAACTGACTATGTGATTCGTCTTCTAAAGCTCAACTCGAGCTTAAATAGTTATATATTTTAATATCGGATCTTGATAGATAATTGTTATATCAACTTGACTCAATTTAGTTTGTATATATATTACTTTATAATAATAATATTAATAATGATAATAATAATAATTAAGTAATTATTCTTCTATATACAAGTGTAGAATATTGTAATTAAATATAAGTTCGATATGTCCATAAGCTTCACGAGCCGAGTGTTTTGGAAATTGAACCCGACTCAAAAATGTACTCTTAGCTCGAGCTTGGGCTAAAATGAGTTGATTTTTTGAGTAGTTTGTGACTCGATTTAAAATATCTCAAAAATTGTCTAGTTTCATTTATACCTCTAAGTTGTAGTTAGATTATTTGGTTTTGTCGAATTCACATACTCCTACAATGTACACGAAATACATGTCTTTTATTGTTTTATAACGACTATGGTGATTTACATTTCTTTTTTAACTATGAGATCAAGACGGACACATTTCCTCTTTTTATAATAGAGCTTAAAACCAAAAGGTTTTATAAGCTGTAGTGGAGACAACAATCATTTCATATTAAAAACCAAGTTTTTATCAGATTATACGTATCTACAACAACTTATAAGAGTTTAGTTTTTATTTTTATTTTAGTTTTCCAAAAGGAAATAATTATACATGATTATACATTTTTAAATAATTGTCCCATTTTGAAACCACACTTATTATACCTTTAACTCATTTTGAAATATTAACTATAAAATATAAATTTTTAATATCATTCTGTTAACATGCAATATATTATAAAAATGGCTTATCTAATATACCGTTCTTTGGCTTCTTTGAATATGAAACATACTAATGATTATGATATTGACAAAGGGTCAGATGCTTTGTTTAATTGTTTAATTTAAAAGGCAAATAAAAAATAAAATATAATCGAGCATCAATTATTGTTACTTTTATATTAATTCATGCATTTTTATATTAGTTTTATGAGTAAATTACAATTTTAGTCCTTCATGAGTAGTTAGTTTATAGATTTAGTCCTTCAACTTCTATTTTTTGTATTTTTTATCCACAACTTGTTGTTTTTTTTTTGTTTTTTTTTTTTCTTCGTCAAGTTACATTTAGTTTTTACCATTAAATATTAACTTAACCAACTGAAATGACAAAAATTGTAATTTTAATTTTGAGTTAATTACATGGTTCGTCCCTATGGTTTGCACCATTTTCATCGGTCGTCCCTATAACTTTTTTATTACACCACTCGTCCCTAAGTTTGAATTTTGTTGCCTACAGAGTCCCTATTTTGGATGTGCCGTTAAATGTGCCGTTAAGTCAGTGACACGTGAGTTACACATGAGGGTATTTTCGTCATTTTGACTTTCTCTTCCATCAAAACCCAGATTCAATAAAAATAAAAAAACACAATCAAAAAAAACACAATCAAAATCCAAATCATTCAATCCTAAATTAAACAAAGCACAATAAAACACAAATATTAAATCAAAATTAAGATTCAATTACAATTAATTTTTATTTTACTTAAAACAAATTTCCGGCAACCGCCACTACATTTTCTCAAATTTTCCGGCTGTTCCATTTCCCTCCGATCATCACACCGTCGCTTAACCGATCTCCGATCACATTTCCGCCGTTTATTCATTCAACACAACAACTCTGTAAGTTTCATTTTGACCAAACTTGACTAAGCAAAAGTAACAAAAAATTATAGGATAAATATATATACACGTAACTGTAAACAATAATAGAGAAAACAGAAATTACGCAGGCGAATGGTTTGACGGTGGCGATGCAGGTTATACGACCGCGATGGATATGTTGAACTTTGAGCAGGTTGAGGATCAAATCGGACTGTGCTCCGTCACCGTCGTACTTTGCCGGAATTATGGAGCCACCGCCGACGTTTGCGATGAATCCGGTGACACTTGCGACGGTTCCCGGCCGCATCTTTTCAGATACTACTGTAGCTGCCATTTCCCCAAATTAGTTGGTGAATTGAAGTCAACTGTAGTTGATGTAACACATAATTTGAGAAAAAAAGACCTTTCAAAAAAGATTTAATCAAGTGAAGCATAGAATCTTGGACATAATTAATTGAAATGAACTTGATTAGGATGATTGCAATAGGTTCTTGAATATGTATGTATATATTTAGGATTTTTTATTATATGAAGTTGAAGATGAAGAAAAAAGATATTGGGATCTGGGGATTTGGTTTAGAATTAAAAATAAGGCTAAAATGACGCAAATACCCTCATGTGCAATGCACATGAGCTTCACTAACGGAATATTTAACGGCACATCCAAAATAGGGACTCTGCAGGCAACAAAATTCAAACTTAGGGACGAGTGGTGTAATAAAAAAGTTATAGGGACGACCGGTGAAAATGGTGCAAACCATAGGGACGACTCGTGTAATTAACTCTTTAATTTTCTTTTATTTATTTTAATTAATTAATTAATTAATTATCTGTTCTTTTTTAAAAAAAAAATCATGTGTTTTTTTCACATACAAAAAATACATATAAAATCACATATAATATTTCACATATTTTTTTGACGATCATCTGTGACAATACAAAATTTAAAAAATCACATTTATATTTACGTTTTTAAAAAATCACATTTATATTTACGTTCTTAAAAAATCGCATATGATTTCTATGGAGGCGGTACAAAAATTAAATTTTTAAATCACATATGATTTTCAACGGAAGAAGTGGTGGTGTCGGCGACGATGATCGATGGTGACGGACTGTCATCGAAATTCATATGTGAAAAATAATTTTGATTTTAAATATAATTTTTGAATGCGAAAATGTAAATATATTTAAAAAATAAATAAAAATTAAGATTAATTAATTAAAATAAATAAAAAATTAAAATTACATTTTTGATCCTTTCAGTTAGTTCAGTTAACATTTAGCGGTAAAAACTAACTGTAACTTGACGGAGAGACAAAAGAAACGAAAAATAACATCTTGGGGACATAAATTGAGGAAAAAAAAATTTAAAAACGAAATCGACGAATTAGCTAGTTATAAGGGACTAAAATTACTATTTATTTTAGTTATATATAAAGATATCAAGTTGTTGGTAATAAAGTATCTTCACCCAACCAAGATTACGAATCAAGTACATAAAATATAACTAAAACGTCAAAAACATGAACTTGAAGTCAAAGTTTACCTTTATACTAAAATGAAACTTCTAAAACACAATAATATTAGATGTTTGAGAGGTCGTTTGGTTTTCCAAATGTTTTTGAAATGAAAACCGTAAGACCATTCATATTGGTTAGTCCAACTGACAATATTAGTTTTTGTCAACTCAACGTTACATCAACAAACAGTAAACTCTAGAAACTAATCAAATTAATGCCAACAATAAATCTTCACTTAATTTTTTTGAATCTACCCATTGTTTACTTTTCACGTAACACACAAACAAATTGTTTTTTAATAAGTTGGCTCACAAATCTCGTCACTTTGCACGCCGAAAAACCGACTTATGTTCCAACTGATGCTACCCGACGTGTTTGGTGTCTATGTGCGTTAGTAACCGACACATAACTGACGACGATTAGTCACTACTGTTGGCAATAGTCTAAAAGAAAAAGAAAAAATTGGAGTAGATATAGCGGGCAACAATCAAACATGACGTCTTTTTTTAAGTTGAAACAATTTCAAATTTCGAATGTTTAGACTTCTTTTCGGTTGTTAAACATATGTTCGATGGCTACACATTTGTCTGAACCACACATACTATTAGGCTTATTCGATCTACGTACTCGAGGTCGATTTGTCGGATAAATTTCATGTCATATTCTCATGAGGGGCAAGAATGATGACATGAGTGGTCAATAAGCAATTATCATTCCTTCAATGTGAATCCACCTAAATCATGCATTCCTTACCTTTTCTGGAAGATGGCTCTTCAATCTTGTGGTTTAGATGTCAAATATATGTTTTTGACAATAATGAACCTTGTCCCCCCTCATGACTTAAGTGTGACCACATAAACATATACCATATACTACATCTTAAAACAATTTCAAAAGTCAAATGTTATTCGTTTTCTTATCTTATCTTTCATTATAATTATAATGTACTCGAGTTTTTTCTCAAGTGGACCAATAAATTTATAACTTTTTCAGTCATTTTTATATGATCTTGTGCATTTTAGTAGGTTCTTTGAAACAGTATTGTCGTTTTTAGTAACGTTAATAGTGTAGTTGTACCTCTTAATTTCATCCCACAAGACTTTATACATAATGTTGGATTTATATAAGACAAGTGGGCAACAAGCTGCGCCGCTAACCCTTTTTGGATTATAAAGCCAATACGTTTAAAAACTATATATCAAGAATAAAAAACATACACGACATCTTATTTAAGTTTCAGATCAGATAATACATACAACAACGTTTTATGTTACAAGATTTTCGACTCGAGTTAAATATATTTACTAACAATAAGCCTAGGATGGGTTATACCGACCATAACCATTAAAGCCCACTAATTTTCGGCCTAGTTTCATTGAAATGCCTTAATAAACCCCATGCACAACCGTCTTCCGCCGTGTCTCCGTCGTAAACCACTATATATCCGTCGTATTACAGTTCCATCTTCCAACTGTCCAGGTTTCAGGCTTAGTTTGTGTACATTCAATAACCTTTTATATGTAATATTAGTCTAGAAATTTTGAGCTTAATAGTTGCCTATAACATGTTCGACGAAATGCCTCACTGAAAAAGATGACAACCCATATTCCAAATCCATTCAAACCATCAAAATTTCAAATCTTTTCAATGCTGGTTACGAAAGTTACATCTTTTTTGAACCATACTTTAACCGTAAAACAAGTGAAGCAAGTCCACGGTTTAATACTCGTCAACGGTCTTAACTATCTCGAGCCAGTGCTAATCACCCAAGTTACCACCACATCATCAAAGCATTCTCAAGACACTATTCGTTATGTTAAATCGCTTGTTAACCAAGTAGAACACCCAGATATTGTTTCAAGAACATCGGTTATTCAGTTTTTATACCAATGTGGCGAGTTTAAACAAGCGTTGGATGAGTATATTAGTATGCAGAGATTAGGGGTATTAGTTTGCAGTTCTGCTGTAGCTTATGCAATTAAGGCGTGTATAAAGTTAAAGAATCGGATTGGTGGGATCATGTTACATGGTCAAGTACATGGATACGGGTTGTGTGGTGATGTTCATGTGGGAACTGCTCTCGTGGGATTTTATTCGAAGTTTAATGATATGGAAACAGTACAGAAGGTGTTTGAGGAAATGTATGAAAGAAATGTAGCGTATGTAATAGACGGGTACTTAGACTCAGGGAATTTGTCCATGGCTGAACGAGTTTTTTCTAATATGGGAAATAAGGATATTGCTTCTTGGAATTCTATGTTGTCATGGTATACGAGAACAGGTGATATGGAGAAGGCGATATCTACATTTGGACCTATGCCGGTTAAAACGTCAGGTTCGTGGACTGCTATGATTAGTGGTTATTTAGATTATGGAAACTTGGAAATCGCACGAAACTTTTATGATGTGATGCCTGAAGAAAATTTAATTTCTTGTATTAAAATGATCGATGGATACTCAAAAGATAAAGATGTTGAATCTGCGCGTGAAATATTTGATGAGATGAGCGAGAAGAATACATTGTTGTACAATGCCATGATCAATTGTTATGCACAAAACGGTAGGACAAATGACGCACTCCAGTTGTTTGACGAAATGCTCCAACCAATAAACATTAAACCAGACAACATGACTTTAGCTACTATTATATCTATTTGTTCTCAGTCGGGGAACTTGATTTTTGGGTCTTGGATTCACGAGACATTGATGAAAGAAATGAGAATAACAATGGATGATCACTTGGCTACTGCATTAATCGATTTATATGCAAAATGTGGACGTTTTGATAAAGCTGGACGTTTGTTCCGTGGCTTGCAAAAGAAAGATGTCGATGTATATACCACAATGATATTGGCTTGTAGCAAGAATGGATGGAAAAACGATGTTATCAAATTGTTTGAGGAGATGATTATGGCTAATATCTGCCCAAATTTAGTAACCTTTTCGGGGCTGTTAACCGCATTGAACCATGGGAGTATGGTCCAAGAAAGTTACCATGATCCATGTAACCCATCTAGTCCTTCAAATTTACCTACGTGAAAATTCAAATTGTATTTACAGAAAGATAACCATATAGAGTTGTCTTGTGTTTTTAGTTTTTTACAAATACTTTCATAGCTAAACGAGTTCCAATAGGATATTTCTGATTAAACGCGTTTAACAAATATTGAAGGTGTTTCGTTAAAATTCCAAGACACGAAAAAGATTGCCAACATTAAGGTCCAACTCCTCGGGCTTTCAATTTGCGTGCACGCTGAATCCTTTAACCATATGGGTAAGACAAAAGAAAGTTACGATTGTCTCAACTTGAACAACCCATTTCTCCATCCCGGGTTGAGTTATTTGGTCCGGGCCGAAGAAATTTGCGATGGCTTCAATTCTAGCCTATAATACAACCATTCACCATGTAATTGTGGTTAAAGAAAGTCACCAGTCCACCTGGCTAACCATTAGCACATCAAAGCCCACCAATGAATCATGTGGGTTTAATTCTAGTGGCCCATAAAATTTTTATTTGTTTTTGCAAATTTTCATGGGAAAAAAGAAAAGTTTTACATAGCTACCAAAATAAGATTTGGCGAAATCATATATGCTCTTGTCATCATATCAATTTATGTAATATATTGTCAGGGTCGGGCTGTAGATTGTGTCATGTGCGACGAGAAAAAATATGCCCATAAATACATCTATTTTATATATAAAAGCAACTCTATTACGTTTGATATTAAATTAATTGATTCAACGTAACATTAACAATGTCTTTTTCTTATTTTGTTTCATAAAAGGTAAGATTTTTCTACCATTACACATTCCTATTCCTATCTTTAATATAATATAAAAGAGAGGCCTTAAATGCCACATGGCGAAGTAAGGACCCTTAGATGGGTTAACTTATTTGATTTCAACCGTTAGATCAAATTGATGATGTCATCAAACACTATTTTCATTTTAGTTGTCCCACATCGCTTCAAGTATGAAACTTTTTCATACTTCTAGCATATATATATCATATGCCTTTAGTTTTTCCTACTTTGTCCCACATCGCTTCATGTATGAAACTCTTTCAGACTTCTAGCTTATATATATCATATGCCTTTGAATTAAAATATAGTTCGACGGTAATTTTCGGGTCAATCGGGTCAAACCCGAAACCCGACAAACTGGAACTATTCTATCCGAAACCCGACCCTATTTATGAATCGGGTGTTGCCTTAAATGCCACATGGCGAAGCAAAGACCCTTAGATGGGTTAACTTATTTGATTTCAACCGTTAGATCAAATTGATGATGTCATCAAACACTATTTTCATTTTACACCATTTTACAAAACATAATTACATTATCTCTTAATTTCAATCTCTACTTAAATAAAAACAAAATTCCAATTTACTTAAAAAAAATTCACTCAATTTGAACTATGATTTACATTATTTTTATTTAAAATCTCCTAATAAAAAATATTAAAACATGTATATAAACGTAAAAGTGTTTATGTTATTATAACTATAAACAACATGTGTATAAACGTAAAGGTATATATATGTTATTATACGTATAACATTGTCTTTTTATAATAACCTAAAATCTACATAAACATAAAGTTTACAATTCAATTTTTATTTTTTTCCGCGCTATCGCGGGACAATAATCTAGTACATATATATAGCAAAAATAATGGGCTTCAAAAGATTTTGAGTCTTGTACGGTCGTCAATAATGCATTCCTTTAGACCCGACTCTGTATATTGTGTTCGATGTAAATATTTTCCTAACCATAAACGTAGGTCGTTTGTATAATAAAATGCTAAAGTTAATATCGTATATAGAGACGTAGGTATAGAATAGTGATGAATGAGTTCATAATCAAAAGTATTGTGACATAAATAAAATAAAGAGGTTTAAATACATATTTATATGAAATTACCCTAAATTACTATTCGAGTAATGAAGAAATTTTGTGTTCCACGAGTTCAAAGCACTCTCTGGAATGTATGTAGTTAGTCCTATGATTGTATAGCACTGGTCATATAGACCAAAAAAAAAACACAAAATTGTACCTATAAACAGACAGAATGCAAATAATGATTGTATTTCTAAAAAACATAATATATGAATTAAAAAAAAAAAAACATGGTTGTGGTAAACTCAGAATCAAATTTTAATTTAACACACCAAAAAATCGTTATCTTATAATAGTGATAAACTAGCTTAGTGCCCGCGTATTACACGGGGTTGTATAAAAATGTTTTTTAAAATACATAAAGTAATAGTGTTTGGTGCGTTTAGTCTTAGAAAATATTAAACCTAAATTGATTAATCTTGTTATAAATGTTCAACTCCATTTTTCACGTATGAATAAGTTAGATCCATAGTACATAACCAAAAACTTTATAAGTTATAAGCACTATATTATTCATATAAAACTTCAAGTATCATTTAAAAAAATTTACTTTAACTTGTTGATGAAGAAATTTTATGTATAAGATAGCAAATATTATACTTTACATTTTCTATAAAATAGCACCTAAGAAAGTGACATCATCATTCATAAACTTATCATAGGTGGACTATCCAATCACTCGCCAAATCAGCAATGTGACATCAGCGCAAACCCCCATTTATTAGATAAAGAGATTTATGACTGAAACAAAGCTGGTCATAATCTTACTTTCATGAACAAAATTAACAGACAAACTAGTACCAAGTATTTGTCCATAACTTGACATCTTTAAGTTTTCGTTTCAAAGGTTATTAAATTTGTGCAGAAATAATATATAAAACTAATAAAACGTAAAATGTATTTTAATAATATTAGTAATAGATAATAGAGTTTTGATAAGAATATGCGAGCTGTGGTTAAAAATTTCGAACCTGAATTATTTCTTTGTACTTTATTAGTAACCATCCTTTTTTCATTATAGTATCCGTCCGCATTTTAGAAAAACCGTCAAATGTATAATTTTTTATGTGTATTTTAACCAATAAACCATAGCCCCTGTGGTTATCAACTGTTTGGGTTGTATGGATCTTATAGTCAACGTTATATCGAAAAACCTAGCGGAAATAAGCTTACGATTATCTAGCGAATGTGAAACCTTCGGAAACGGAATCTAACCAACTATTGTTGATATGATCGGACCTAAGGAAGACTATTCGGATGATTGTTTAGACTTTACTAAACGTTTTGGAACTCAAAGAACACTCCAGCAGCAATTCGGCACGAATCAACAAAACCACCAAAACCTTACCGATGCAGAAACCCTAGCTGGGTATATATAGGCCCAGCTATTCATTCGTACGAATGAGACTTCATTCGTACGGATGAGTTTCTATTCGTGCGAACCACATCTGGTTCGTACGAATGGACTATATTAATAAACAAACTGTTTAACTTTCCCATTCGTGCGAACGTAACCTTCATTCGTACGGATTCATCCTTATCCGTGCGAATGAGTTTGAATATCATTTAAACATTACGAAACACATATTTGATTAATTCATAACCACGTAAACGTTCTAGCTTATAACTAATCAAACATTCAATATTAATATTCAACCAAAACAATATAAAGACTACATATGAATCTAGTAACTACATAAATGCACCTACAAACTCCCCCTAGGAATTAGATTCTATGTCTTCAGTCTTCAAAAATTTCTGCTGCTGTCCAAAACACACCTTTGATCTGCCCTCTTAAGCATGGATCTTGCACATAAAACAAACACGAACAACCTTGTTGAAGCGCATTGCTTGATCCATATCCTTAACATCAAAGAAAATAGGCTGCAAATACAAAGCGTAGATATCATCATCTGTCAAATTTCTAATCCACATTGGATCAAAAATTCGCAGTGTTCTCCAAACACCTCGACGCTCTAAAACGATTACTGCTTCGGTGGTTCTATAATCGTAATACCACCACTTGAAATATCGATCAAAACCAACTTCCATCTTGCGAAGTGGAATCTTCTCCATCACCTTTGGCGCTTTATACTTGACATGCTTCACAGATTTACCCTTTTTCCGACTCCAGGTGTGGGTAATCTGTGGATACTGCGGCCTTAGGTAATTCCAGGATGTCCTGAACTCTTTTCGAAGCAGTTTCTCCAACCACGTTGCTTTGTCATCTTTTTCACTGTATAGCAACTTAAGACGAGCCAACTGCATCATATCAAAATATGGCAGCGTCTTCAAGTCGTGAACGCGTTGGAAGTAATCTATGCCTCTTTCTCTTTTCACTGCATAGATATGCAGATCTTCCAAGTAAGCCCAGCTTATAATCCGACCTTCAGTCTTCGCCCCCTTCAAGGAATAGCACTTCGTATAAGCCGGTTCAGTATCTGGACGAGGTGGTCGGAAACACTCTTTCATAGCTTGAATCCATTCAGCCCGTTTTGCATTTACCTCTTCTGGGTTTAACGTCGCTTGGCTGGCTGCTGGATTTTTATCTAATTTCCGAGCAAGATCTTCTTCATTTAAATCAAAAATAGCATCGTCTCGAAGATCATTTGACTGATAGACAGGTTCTGTTGAATCAACGTTTTGCTCGAACTCTATCTCATCATCATCAGCATCAAAATCAGGAGGATTGATATCAGAGGCAGAAGCAGATTCGTCAGATCCAACATTATCAGGATCAAGCTCAAACAATTCTGCTATCTGCTCTTTCGACAAGCTATGTACAATCTCTCCTTCTTCTCTGTCATGATCTATACTAAACTGTATTACCCCCTGCAAATCCAAAACATATGTTAAATTGGACTTTTTACGTGAGATGGGAGCAATATCGTACTGGGATTCATTCTGTTGATCTTTACCAGCTCCCCCAGAATCCGTACGTTCGCTATCTGCACCAACCGGTTCAGCAGATTCATCGGCCGGTGCTTTGATTCTATAAATTCCATCCTCGTCAGCTTCCATCGATTCTTGTATTGCTTTTGAGGCCTCCTCCAGATAGTCGATCTTTCCTTGAAACAACTCCAACTGCTTGTTTTGATTTTCAATCAACTTGTTTTGTTCATCAATCCTCCTCAGCATTTCAGCTTTCTCAGCTTCCCTCTCAGCTTCCCTTTGCTTCATTTGCTCGATCATATTCTTCATCTCTTCGTCCTGTTTCCTCTGCTTTATCATAACCTCCAATAGCAAAGCGTTCACAGTCTGGAGCTGAACAGACTCAGATAGTTGCCCAGACGACGATCCACCAGCAGGTGGTGGTACCGTTGTGGCAGGTGTCATGATCGGTATGCTTTGCTGTGACTGAGAAATCACAGGAGGAGGAATAGGAATAGTTGTGCTGGCAGAAAGTTCACTTTGTTTCACCAGCTTGAGACGCTTAGAGATTCTCCCTTCGACAAGATCCTTCAGTGACGTTTTTGCTCTCCGTTTCGGTATCGAGGGAGTTGCCTCAGCACTTACGACCGTATCATCTTCATCTACTAACTCAAACTGAGCTGATGACGCACCAGTATTGGGAGAGTTAGCAGATATCACTTCCTCGTCTGAATCAGCTTGAATAGGAATCTCGATATTCTCTTGATCTGAATCACTGTCGTCGTTTCTCCATTTCCTTTTCTTTGGACAAGCATAATCAGGATTCGCGAGATGTCCAATCAGTTTTCTCTCCGGAGGTGTTGGCTTGTTCTTGTAGACAAGCATGCGTCCCATAGTGATGTCACTCATAGTGTCTAACTTGACTACATCTTCTTCAGCTTTCGGCAAGCCCGGAATCTTAGCATCAATAATCATTTGCACAAATCTCGCATACATTAGATACTTATGCTTCATCTTGACTTCTAAGTTCTCTATCATAAACTGCAGGACCATCGCCGAGAAGTTGAATGGAGCATTCAGTGCTAGTGCGACAAATGCACTTTGAAGAATCTCTCGCATCTGGTCATGTCCTGCCTTTCTGGGACCCAGGCAATGCTGTATAACATGATAAAGATATTTGTATTGCACACTAAAGCCGGACTTAGTTATCACCCCCCCTCTTGATATCACCATCATAATGCATTCTCAGCAATGCCCCTCTGACCTTGTACACGTCCAGATTTGTTGGCGTTTTCGCTTCATCTTCAAACCCAACAACTTCTCGGATTACTTTCTCATCCACCATGATGTCATTCCCGAGCACCTTACTATGTATCTGAACCTTGCCGTCTTGACGAACTGCTTTGGCATGATTCCAGAATTCTGAAATGTGAGTCAAGTAAGGAACATGCTCCGTAGAAATTGCCTTGTAGATCCTAGAACGTTTCAAGAATCGAATGATCCCGACAAACTTTGCAGAATGTGGTGTCGTCTCTTCTAGGTGAGCGCACATGTTATTCTTTTGACCAATGACAAGACCAGTGTTTTGAGATGATGAAGATTCAGCCATTTTCCTGTAAACAGAATTAACCACATAGATCGCAAAACAGTTAGAATAAAATTCAAACTTTTAAGATTTTCTGTTCAGGCCATTCGTACGGATGAACATTTCCATTCGCACGAATCATCATTGAACCGTGCGAATGAGTTAGTTAAAACATACAGATTTGATTTCGTTCGTTCGTACGAATGACTTAGCCATTCGCACGAATGGAGATCATATTCGCACGAATGAACTTTCATTCGTGCGAATGAAGTTCATCGAAACAGTTTGAATTCAAGAAAACCTAGATTTTCAAAATCATTGTTTTAGATCACAAAACCTACATCATCACGTTCGCAATATCCCGATTAACAAAACCCCTAACCCTAATAACCATAACAAACACATATATATGATCAATTTGAGTCAAGAAGTCTCGGTTTCAAAAATCAACAATTAATACCTAAAACGTTTGTTATACCTTCAATGCGTTATATGGTTGTGTTCGGAATTCAAAATTACACACGAAAACTGAAATCAAAAACTCTTTTAAGCAACTTGAATTTTTAGAGAATTTCGAATTGAAACGAATGAATAAAAATGAAGATTCTGGAACGATTGAGCATTATATAGTCAGTTTTCATTCGTACGAATGAGAAACCATTCGCACGAATGAGACTGACCATTCGTTACCTTCCCTGTTATTCGTGTGAATGAGTTGTTGATTCGTACGAATGTGACACACATTCGTACGAATGAGTTGTTGAAATCATTAGCTCAAAATTTTTCACTTATCATCAAAAATCAACACCAATTAAACGTTAGATACATTAAAATTATCAATCCAACAAAATATAACGTTTAGCTCAATTCAGATATCCTAACCAAACACATCATCAACGATTATGACTTTACGAATTAATCTCAGTTTCACCTTTAGAGCTCAAGTCACGACAAGTAACCTTAGAAACTATCAAAAATAAAATTAAAATTAAAGAGAAACTAAGACTAAAAATAAAAATCTTTTTGTACTTTTCTGTTTTGATGAAACAAGGAAATTTTAACTATAACAAACTACTGAAATAACAATTAAATAAACTGAAATTTTCACATTCTTTTTGCGTTTTTCGAATAAGGGATCAGACTGATACTGAAACATAGCATTGTCATTCAATTTTCGTAGTAACTATTAACATATCAGTTGACGATTATTGGTATATTTGTCCTCTTAAACTTAAACAAACATTCACTTGACACTTTTTCTTTCCAAAATGGTTATCTCGCTAAGATCTCCCAATATTTTGAACATAGAAAACAACACACAATTTGAATTTTAACAGTCATCAAATTTATATCATAATTAGATTTGCAAGTATGTTTGTGTATTTGTCCTCTTAGCTTTTCAGCCTTTTCAAATCTATTTTCACAAACATTAGATGTAATATCATAATATCGATTTCGTATGTCAGTATTACATCAACTACGCATGCAATAAGGGCCAGTGATTCTTGATCGTTGAAACAAAATATCACTCAGAGAATAAGCGCTTCTTCAATCTTTATTTGGAATAGCCGAGTTATGATCTTCTTTCGACCTTATAACTCTGTTCATCCATCAAGATATTTGTGAAGTCTTTAGGTACTTCATCACCCTTTATTTGGAATAGCCGAAGTATGATCTTCTTTCGACCTTATACTTCTGTTCATCCATCAAGGTATTTTTGAAGTTGTTTCTTATCTCTTATTGCGATATTATTATTATATTTTTTTTTTTTTTTTTTTTTTTTTTTTTTTTTTTTTTTTTTTCAAATATATAGATCAAAACATTCAAGAATGTTATTCCACAATCACTGGAGTGGCCCTTAATTGCAACAAAATATTACTGACATACTGTATTTATTTTCTGATGTTACACCCAATATTTATTATTTTCGAATCAATCCAGCGAAAAGCCACAAACACTACAAAACAAAAGCTAATTAAAATACATTAAACATTTAATTTCGACCGCTTTGTGTTGTTTTCAGTGTTCTCAATTGTTATTGATCTCCAGATATCATTTAGACAGTCTTTGAGACATATCCATAAAGATTTAAAATATACTTGATATCTGCGACAACCATTTGAAAAATGATTAATTTTCGTCAAGTTTCAGTGAGATAAGTCTACCAATATATCCTACAACCGACATGTTTAAACATTACATTCAGCATACTTTTGACAATTTACATGTTCAGTTTTAGCTCAGTATTTCCTCACTTCCCCCATTTTTTTTTTTTTTTTTTTTTTTTTTTTTTTTTTTTTTTTTTTTTTTTTTAACTTAACTATTTCTCCCCCTAAAATTCTAAAAATGAAAATCTTTTTGTATTTTTGAATTTTATAAACGTAAAAGAAGAAACGAAACTAAAATTAAAAGAACTAAAAAGATTAACGTAGTATACAAAAACGGGTACGGTTACTTGTCCGACTTTTCTTCCTCTTCAATCACATCACTTTTCTTAACCACACTATTTTCAAGTAGTAAAAATCCAAACCTAGACTTGTCAAAGACTTTTGTAAAAATATCTGCTTTTTGAAACATCGTTTCGATATAGATTACGTCAATTAGATGTTTTTCAAAGCAATCACGTATAAAAAGATATTTTACACCTATGTGTTTGGTTTTAGGATGGTGTACGGGATTCTTAGTGACAGCTATGGCAGCAGAATAATCAACATAAATAGGAGTCGTAGTGATAAACATAACCTCCTTTAATTGTTCTAACATCTGAAAGTAGCTTCATAGTCCCTGTCATGTGCCTAGACGCCCCACTATCAACAACCCAGGTATTCTTGATAGGATCATAGACGACCTGCACAACAAATTGAAATTATTAATACCCAAAGCAAACCCAAGCCTTAATAGCCTTGGGTTTGCCATCTTCACCTTGGAACTGTAAGTCAACCCATTTTCCATTGGAACCATCAGACACGTTTGAAGGTCCAGTACCGTTAGTTTCATTCTTAGCTTTCCATGCACGTTTGACATAAACAGTTGGTGAAATTGGCCTTTTTTCAATTGGTTTAACAATAGGTTGCTGTTTGGATTTACCAGCAGGAAGCAACTCATTGTTTTGTTTAGGAGATGATGACCTATTGTTTGAGAATCGATTTCGATTTGGACTTGAAAAACGATTTCCAGTGGACATTCTGTTTTGGTCAATATTATTCCTAGGCCTTTGTTTCAAATTTGGACAATTATAGTTAACATGTCCTTTCTCCCCACAGTCAAAACAAGTTCTCCATTCGTTAAGATGTTGAGAACTTTGTGTCATTCTCCGGTGGTGTGTATGAGGTTTGGAGAACATAGCATTTGGACGCATAAAGCCGTTATGTTGTTGAACATTTTGTGGCTTCTGGGGATTTGTTGGTGACTGTCTCCTATGAGGTGGTATGAATTTTGCTTGTTCTGACTCTTTTGACTCAAATGCGATTGATGATTCGCCGGTTTTGACAAATTTTGGTCCTTTAAATTCAGGTCGTTTCAAAATTCTAACTTGTTTAGGTTGACTCGAAGTTTTATTTGGAGCCTGATAACCTAAGCCTGTTTTGATGTGAGGTTTGCGACCCAAATTCATTTGATACGGTAATTGACCACCCAAACCTGGACCCTTTTCTTCACCTTCTGAGTCAGAAACCCAATCTTCAACTATGACGGTTTCTTTCAATTTTTCGTTTACGTTGCTTTTCGTACTGACAGTAGGTGTTTGGACAGTTGGTGTTTGGTCACTAGGGGTCTGAACAGCTGGGTCTGGTTGTTGAAGAATAAACTCAACATCCCCTTCCTCCTTTGGAGACTTAATCAGTTTGTTAAAAATAGGAGGAGGACAAGTTTTGTAATCAACCCCTGGTTTCCCTTCCCCATTTTCAGGACTTTTTTCTTTCAAAATATGGTCCAAAAGATATGATGCGGATGAATAACTTCTAACTTGTTGGTTTAAAGTTTCAAAACTGATTTTAACAGACGCATTTTCACGTTTAAGAGCATCAATATCTTTTAAATATTTGTTGATCGAGTCCTGTTTGTTTAACAAAGCAATTTCCAAATCACTTACTTGTTTTGCCAAAAGTTTGTTCTTTTCTGAAAACAGTTTTTCATTTCCCTTAACGATTTTGTTTTTACGAAGTTCATCCACAAGATTGTTATTTTCTTGGCTAAGCTCATTAACTCGTTTATCTAAAACAAAACAATTTGAACAGGAAGTTACTATAGTTTCAGATTGTACCTTTGATGACTCAGTAGTTCCTGCCATCATTGCGAACTCCCTTTTAGGCACTGGTGATTCTGATTCTGTTGAAGATTCTTCAGATGATTCTTCAGATGTAACAGACTCCTCCCCATCACTTTCTTCATTCAGATTCAAAATCTTTACAACATTTACTTCAGCATCAGATGGATTGGTTTCAATTTGAATTCCCCAATCCAAGCCTTCGTCAGATTGAAAAACTAAGGCCTTAACCTCTGAATTCTCAGTACCAGTATAAGCATTTGTGCCAGTCGTCACCAAAGCTGTATTCTTGTTTGTCTCAGGAGCGTTTCTGTTCATATTCCTGTTTTGCTGATCTCTGAATGGATTCTGAACTGTTCTTGGCTGTTTTGGCTTTTCACAGTTTCTAGCAAAATGACCCTTCTGTCCACAGTTGTGACAAGTAATCGCTGACATGTCGAAGCCATACTTAGTTTCCTTGTTTGCTCCGATTGGGTTACCAGTCTTTTTCACATACTCTTTAGCCCTCCTGACGAGATTTGCGAAACCCCACATAATGTCGATTCGTTCCATTTCATCACGATCAATCTGCTCATAATCCTCCCCAGTTAAGTGTACATTTCCGATTTTACCCTGCAACAGTTGGTCATAGGATCCAACTAAAGCACTCAGCATAGCCATATCTTCATTTACACCCTCCACATTTCCTTTATGAAAATGCTCGACTTTCAAACTTGTAAAAGCTGATTCTGAACTAGCTTGAGCTTGAGACTTCTGAACTGGAGTACTTTGACTTGAACTTGAGTGTGAACATCCCAAATGTCCTGTTTGATTTGAAGCATTTGCAGAGAGCGCTGTCTTCAGTGGAGCATGAGTAGGAGTGACTGAAGGTGGATCAGCATAGTATAACGAGGGATCTTGAGTGTGTCCCTTTCTTTGAGCACGAAACTTGTCATCCTGCTCCTTCTCTCTTAGCTTAGTAAAAAGATCATTCAAAGTTGTGCGAGCAAGATAGCCATTTTCTTTTAGCATTTCAATGTACCCATTCCAGCTGTCTGGCAAAGCGTCCGCAAAACATTCTACTCTTTCTGCACCAGTTGTCTCTACCGAATATCCGTTCATCTCACTAATCAGATGCTGAAAACGTATGATAAGGTTGAATAGGGACTCTCCATGTAAGCAAGTAAAATTGTCGAATTCCTTTTTCAGTGCTCTTCCCTTCATAGATTTCAACTTGTTGTTTCCTTCACAGTCTAACTCAAAAGCATCCCATAACTGCTTCGATAGCTTGTATGTCCTGTATTGATGAAACACAGATCTAGGAATAGCTTGACACAAATAAGAATAAGCCTTTTTCTCTATATCATAACTCTTCCTTTGTTCCTCTGTATATCTATGAACGGCAATAGGGTCTCCATTTTCACTAACTGGTGCGTTATATCCATTTTGAATCATGTCCCACATTTTTGAATCCACTCCTTGGATGTGAATTTCGAATCGAGGTTTCCAGTGTGGATAATCTTCCATAGTGATGAGTTTTGGGACCTTGTTAATGCTTCCAGTTTCAGCGTCATTGATTAGTATTTCAGACATCTTAGTGTTAGAACTTGCCATTGCGTATTCCATCTAAAATTTTAAAATTTGATTCTGTTTCAGGTTCGTGCGAATGAACTAACTGCTACGTACGAATGAAGGACTTGATACGTGCGAATGAAGATGATTCGTACGAATGAGACAAGAAACCTAAGCTCTACACGAATGAGTGATTCGTACGGATGAGTGGACAGATTCGTACGAATAAGAGTTTGGTTCGTACGAAGGAAACCTATTCGTACGAATGGAGACCTCTATTCGTACGGATGAAACCTGTCAAGAACTTGGTTCGTATGCGCCGTGAAATTTTAGGGTTTTGCTAAAAACTCGATCTACAGGTCGATTTTCTAAACCAAAACGATTTCTATTTGCCCAGATCTTAATCTTAATGACTTAGAAACGTTCTAAGACAACAAAAACAAGGTTTTTAACGTAAAATTCCAAACTTTAAGAAACAATCAAAAACGAAAAATCTTAAGAATCGCTAGAAGAACGTTGATTTCTACAACCAACGCTCTGATACGACTTTGTTTGGGTTGTATGGATCTTATAGTCAACGTTATATCGAAAAACCTAGCGGAAATAAGCTTACGATTATCTAGCGAATGTGAAACCTTCGGAAACGGAATCTAACCAACTATTGTTGATATGATCGGACCTAAGGAAGACTATTCGGATGATTGTTTAGACTTTACTAAACGTTTTGGAACTCAAAGAACACTCCAGCAGCAATTCGGCACGAATCAACAAAACCACCAAAACCTTACCGATGCAGAAACCCTAGCTGGGTATATATAGGCCCAGCTATTCATTCGTACGAATGAGACTTCATTCGTACGGATGAGTTTCTATTCGTGCGAACCACATCTGGTTCGTACGAATGGACTATATTAATAAACAAACTGTTTAACTTTCCCATTCGTGCGAACGTAACCTTCATTCGTACGGATTCATCCTTATCCGTGCGAATGAGTTTGAATATCATTTAAACATTACGAAACACATATTTGATTAATTCATAACCACGTAAACGTTCTAGCTTATAACTAATCAAACATTCAATATTAATATTCAACCAAAACAATATAAAGACTACATATGAATCTAGTAACTACATAAATGCACCTACATCAACGCTCTAAATAATAATACTTCATTATTAGTTAATATATCATGGTTGATGATTGATTTGGCACGTAGTATGAGATTGGCTGATTATATTAACAAGATCTCTTTGTAAAATCCAAATAAAATATATTATTGACTATTTAATATATCTACGATAAAATTAAATTAATAATAGGAAACGTATGATCATGTACGAACCCATAGTTACTAATTTGAAAATTTAATGGTCACAAGACCTTTCTCAGTTTTGTCAAATTGTAAGTATCGTGTATTTGTTATGGCGGATTTTGTTTGGGATTTTGGTATTATTGACTATTTATTACGGTACTAATTATTTTGAGAATGAAAAGTTTCGGGTTAGATTCAAGTACGAGTTAGAACAAACGTTAAATGCATGTTCATTTTAGCTAATTAACTAGACATCTTAATGGAAACGATGGGGTTCAAAAGGCAACGAACGGCTAAAGGGTATGTTGCGTTTATTAAACAAGCTTACATGTTTTACTTGTCAAAACCAATTAACCAAACAGACATATTTTCTCGCATTGCAACACTCGGAACTGTTGGCCGACTAATAATTGCCTAATTGGTTTATTTGACTCGAAATTCTTTTGTTATCTCTAAGTTATCTCAACCAAGTCAATATAAACCCTTAAAATAACATAAACATCATTATACACGCATCAAAATAAAAATATAAAATATTTATAAGTTTAATTAGCATCTTATAAAATCATGGAACTATATAGCTTTCACTTTTGTCATTTACACAATTTCCAATCATTACGTTTTCAATTATCATTTTCTAATTAAAAAACAAACTAAGTGGTCTATTAATGATAATTGAAAACGTAATAATTGGAAGTTTACGACTTGTGTTTTATTAGAATTAAGAATGCGTAAAACATCTTGAATGAGTAAAACCAGAATCATATTGTGAACGGCAATAATTTTTAGTCTATAACAAGCCACCATTCGTTTTACTTATTTAATTTTTGAATGCGTAAAACTAGAAAATATGAAGTTTACGGACTAACTCTGTTTCATAATCATAATTAAGTGGTTCATATACGAGTATGTAGTGGCTAGTAACTATGAGTACTTATTAATAAACGCGCTTAATAATACCAATAAATTACATGTTTATTATAGATTTATAGATTAACTTTAAGATATAAGATGTTGTATCCGCGAAACGGGTGTTGATCTCAAAATTAGTCGGGTTCGCAAGACGGGTTAGACCCTTAAGATACATAGTATAATCAAAAATAAAAATAAAAACTAAACATGCATACATCATATATCACCCAAGGTTACAACTCATACATTTACATGGTCTCCATTCAAGTCTTGTGACTTCATCACTTTTTTTTTTTACTTCTACGTGTATATATATTATGCATATATACATATACATATAGATATAGATATCTATCTCTATACATCTTTTTTGAAGTTGACAACAAAATGGAAAAGACTAAAACCCATCGTACCAAATGTGAAGTTTGGGACTGTGGTAGTTCACTTTACGACTCATTTGAACTCAAATCTTTACAACACCAACTTAACTCGGCCATTTCCGGTAGAACCATGTCCATGCCTCACCTCTCCCACCACCGCCAACCACCGGTAACCGACAACAACAAACCCACTTCCAAGAAGATCTCTCGCTCGTTTCACAAGTTTCTCAGGTCACTTTTCAGGCCTAAACAAAGCCACCATAGCACGTCAATGAATGGAGGGAATTTCTATGTTTACGATACTACCGGTGCGTTGTCGACCATCCCGGAAGTGCCTGAGACGTTGCCGGAGTTTGGTGGGCTTTCGCCGGAGATGAAGTCGTTGGTTAAGATGACAAGGTCAAGTTCTCTTGGTATATCATGTGTTTGACAGTTTTATTTTTAGTTTTTGTATTATTATGTCAAGAATTAATTAATATTAATAGAGTGAATTATACAAATTGTCTCTGGTTTATTTTAAATTATAGATTTCGTCTCTAAGTTTAAAAAGTTGCATAAATCATTCATTTTTAGAAACTAATTTTTCGTCTCTAAGATTTGCTCAAATTACGGATTTCGTTCCTAAAGTTTGTCCTCAATTACAGATTTGGTCCCTAAGATTTGCCAAAAATACGAGTGCAATTAAATTAAAAATTAGTGATGAAAACATAATTAATTCCTAAATTTAAACGATTTATGCAACTTTTTAAATTTACAGACGAAATATATAATTTTGAGTAAATTATAGAAACAATCTATATAATTAACTTATATTAATATAATGATATTTTTGTTTTGTTTTATTTAGATAGAATAGTTTGATATGTTTGTTATGACTTTTTTTTTAATTATAATATTTGGGATTTATAAAAATGATTCATGTAATAGACATAATATACAAATTCTTATATCGAAGATCGTGTGATTATAATATTGTTGTCTCCATGTGAAAATTAAAAATAATCAAAAAATAAGAATAGTCGTACTTTTGTCTTGTTTTAAGTTTGATATTTTATGTTTTCATATAGAAAAAAAAATGAAAACAAAATTAAGAAATGGGTTGATCCTGTTTATAAATTGATTTTGTTAACTACTTGATATGACTGTCATAGTTCATTATAGATATATGATCAAACCCGTTATCATATTGGTTCGATGTTTAGCTTAACAAGCAAACCGGTTGAAGACAGTAGCAAGTCAGGGACTCTTCAAAAGAAGTTGATGTTTAGATTTTCCGCGAGTAGGGCATTCTTTCGAACCTTACGAAACGACATTTTTTTAAACCTCAATTTAAATAAACTAAGTAGCAAGTTGCTATTGCTAGAGAAAATATAAGAGAATAGTTACATGATTATAGGAAAAGGATTAACTTGGATTACAAATTCATTATAACCAATTGAGGTTTAGGAGTAATTATCAAAATAAAATTAAACAATAAGCAACATATTTGTTTTAAATAGAGTTCTCACACGGTAGGCTTGAAACGAGACTCTACTTCTATTACAGGACTTCTTCCAACCTACTTGCCAGTACTCACGAGAATCTTCCTGGTTCATCAAATAGGCATTTCAATAATCAGACATGTTGCAAACTCATGGGTCCGAGCAGTATTTAAGGCAGGTTTGGGCCAATGTGATCCCATGTTAAATGTATCACCAACAAGGAAAAGTGGGGAGGAGTATTTTCTCATTAAATTTGAAATCAAAATAATATACTACGAGTCCCAATAATTCGTGTCTGGCGTCCTAATGAGACAAAATCTAATTACGGCCCTCTAGTGTAAAATCATGGCTCCGACCCTATCACCAACCAACATGTCCGAATAAAAGTACAAACAAAGATAATATTCCTCACATAATCAAAAATATTAGTTTCTATAACAAAGTTAAAAGTGATTTTATCGCTAAAATTAAATAGATCTTAGAACAAAACATAGAACAAATCTAAAAGCAGAAACGATATGAAACAAACAAACTGAAATAACGACATAAGGTTGAAACATAAACAAAATAGACAATGCAAATCTCAAACCCTAATTAAAAACTAAAAATTAATTAATAACATAAGCGATACGAAATTAAAAATTAAGACAAACAAATCCTAATTACAATGCCAACTATGAACATTAATCGAGTAACAAATCATGATAAGAAAAGGCAAGATCCGGTTATCACGGACAAAAGATGAAGACACAACGGTTTATTTTTCTTTCAAACGCACACAAACGGTAGGGATGAACAAACTAACAAGTAATCAAAATCAAAATCCTAGAAGCAAACGAACTAGCAAACTAAGTAACGAACACAATACAATATGTGGAAGTTTAATCGAACGAATGGAAGGGAACACGAGACTATGATACTATGTTAAAATTAGAGTTCACAAACAAACCTAATACAAAACCAAACAAAAACTATATTGCAAACTATTCAATATCATAAAGAAAACTTAATACAAAGAGTCTTTAAATACTAAACGACAATCCTAAAAGCTAAACGAACCAATGCTAACAATGGGCCAGACTAGACTAACAAAACAAATGTTTAATTATTATTAACATATAAAACTGTAACAACTTCATCTGCTTATTTATTAACCGCTTCCAAAAACTTAGGAGCTTAAGCTGAGTCGGTACGGGGTCGGGTTGGGCTAATCACTTCTGGTTGATTATCCGTAACCGATAAGGCATCTTAGCTTTCGACTCGCGCATCCGAGCTTGTCTAGCAGCTAAATATCTCAACTCCGCCACAACCGATCGTTTGTAGTTCGTCTCGGCCAACAACTCCATAACATGATTGATGCTTTTGTGTGATAGGATTTGCTTCGCCGTTTCCTGGTCCGCAATCAGAGGTTCACCTGCAGCCGTGCGTGCTGGGCAGTCCGGTGGACATTCGATCTTTGAAACGATGCAAAAGTTGCATGCCATTTGTTTCTCTATGTTTTCTGATTCACAATAATAATGTAAAACATTCAAAGTAAAACATATATATAGAAAGTATTTACCCTGATGGCCTTATGGGCTGTAACACCCCGCTAAAAGCGGAACGCAGAGTGTTCCAGTTAAAGATATCAAGAGTCAAGGATTACAACATACAACCATAAACAAAACATCGAATCAAATTAAATCATGCCTCAAGGTTTACAAAATACAATACAAGATCAAATGAGTATCAAATGTTGAATACGAATACATAACAAATGTCAAATACGTGGATCATAAAGGAATTACATCAAACAAAATGAATTCCAAACACATAAGCTATATGATCCCAAAACAAGCAAGGCATGATCAAACAAATCCTCAAACTCCTGAAAAAGCGTTAAAAACGACATCAACACAATGTTGGTGAATTATTCGCAATAAGTAAATAAGATTTGACCCCAATAAAAGATTTAGTAAACATGTAAGTTTTAAAAGCATATCTTGATGTACAACCCTAGTGTGAGTATGGATACCAAAGATTTCATACACTATCATGACCACCAATCCCCTAACCTAAGGCGATGCATACCAAAGGCATAAAATTTATCATACGGCCATAACATTCACTCGTAGGGCTATCCTCTCGAGTAATGAGGGTTGGTCAAACCCATATAGATCTATATATATGAACCGTGGGCATATAGCAAACAAGTGTGAAAGGGGGGCTCACCAAAAGCCTAAAAGCATCCTAATCTAAGGTGATACTAATACACTAGGCATACAAGATATGTATCATATAAAATTTCATAAACGCTTTCCAGCCCAAAATAATAAGAGAAAAGGGCTTCGAATAACTCACAAAATAAGCTCGGCAAGAGATCGGGTAATAATCAATAAGAAGCAAATAATCCGCCGCCTAAGTGCCCTAAATCAATATAATAAAGTCTAAGTATCTCAATAACATAGTTCGGTTTAGCCTTGTCGGTTAAGTTTAGAGTTTAAGATTTATTAAAGTATTCCAATGATTTCCAAGTCGAGTCGTGATGACGGTTCAAGGTGACGATGTTCCGCGTCGATAGGGACGATGGGAAAATATCGATAAGTTTCACGTCATAATGACTATTAGAAAAGAATAACATTCCGAGCCGAACTTGACTAACAGGAACGTCGATTGAAAGGAATACCGTTACCAAAGTTTATTGAAGTCAACCAAAGTCAACGTCGAAGATGTTGACTTGGTCAAAGTCAAAGATGTTGACTTGGTTAAAGTCAAAGTCAACAATTTTGAATAAAAGTCAAAGTCAACGATTTAGAATGGAAGTTAACTTGACACTTTAAGAGTAAAAATACTTTTATTTTCAGAATGATGAAGTAAAAATGGTTTATAACGGTTTGAACGATTTTCCGAAAAAGTAGATAAACGTTTGATTACAAATTCACGATTAAAGTTTATGATTGCGTTATGTCCTTGAGTCCAAAGACGTTCGTTTAGCTTATATGGTACTTTTATACATAATAAGTTACTGATATAAGTTTGAGGTCAAAACACGTTACGAGTCTAAGTCAAAAACGAACAAAAACGATTTTTTTGAGGGATCAGACCCTAGGTGCGCCGCACCTAGGGGGAGGTGCTTAGCACCGGGCATTTTTCCAGATTCGCGAAAATACGTTTTAGTTGCTAACTGTTTCGTTTGACGTTTTTAGGTAAAAGTGTAAACTGATAAATTGTTAGTTTAGGTTCAATGAACATTTACCAAGTGTCATATATGTCTAAATGTGTGGTTTTACATATATTTATCATAATATATGTTAATTTCGGTAATAATCTTATCTTTACTTATTTTACATGTTTTAAGTCCAAACTTTCTGAGATTGATAGGTGTTGGTCTAATAGGTTAACCTAACCATTTTCAAGGCTTAAAACCGAATTTGAAAGTAATGAAATGAAAAGATAAGAGGTTAAAATATTCTACCGATTTCACCCGCAAGACGTGTCGATTATTGAAATCTTGCAAGAACTTCGGTAAGGAGGAGACTTCAAGGGTGGTGGTGAGGAGGTATAAGGCTCCAAAATACCAATAAAACCACCGATTAGTAAGAGTCTCAAAGAGAAGAAGTTTAAATGAATTTTCGAAGGAAACTTTCTTACCAAGTGTTTCAAGATGTTACTTTTACCGAAAAGTTACTAGGCTCCAAAGGAAATGGGAGGATTCCGGGAAAGCAAGAGCTTCCATTTGAACCATAAACAAGAACATATGTTAGAGGTTTCTTAAGTAGAAAGAAAATATAGAAGTTTTGGGAGAGTTTTCTTACCAAGAATAAAGGTGACGTTTCTTCAAGGAAGTCACCGAAAACTCCACAACTTCAAGGGTATCAACGGAAGTAAAAGCTTGTAAGATGAAAGAATTTAGATTGGTGTTAGAAACCTCTCTCAAAATAGGTGAAAATAGAAGAAAAGTGAAAGAGAACAACAAGGTGTAACTTACCGAAATGTGTAGAATCACAAGGTGTTTGCAAGGGATGATTTCTCCATCTTTCTCACTTGGATTCTCACTTGTTATTGGTGTTTTGAACTCTTATTTCCCTGGACTTTTGAGAGAGAGAAGGATTTTAACACAAGTGAGAATGAAATGAAAAAGTGTTAAAGTGATTTGGATGTAAGTTGGAAACTTGGAAAGAGAAATGACTCTAACATGCTTTGAGATCCACATTTGAATCTAACATAGCCAAATGGGGAAGTTTACAGAAAGAATCACGTGAAAAAGGGGTTGTAGCATCTCAAGGAATTGACCAAAACTCGAAAAATTGGATTTTAGCCGAAAAAGCACTAGGTGCTGCGCACCTAGTACCCTGGTGCTGCGCACCGGGGTCTTTTCTGACCAGTTTCTGTTAACTTTTCGTTAAAGGACTAGGTGTGTAACAGATTCCGTTAGTTTCTCCGTTAAAGGACTAACTGTGTAACAGATTTAGTTAGAGGACTAACCTTGTAACAGATTTAGTTAGAGGACTAACTTTGTAATGAGATTTCGAAATAATGATTTTCTTAACCGACGATTATGGCGTAAACACAATACTTTAATAACGTGAGAATACTAGATATTAGGCACTTAGGTGATTCTAAAGCTTCCGTCTCGAGAGACAAGGTAATAAAAACACATAAACCCGACTCAAATGCAATAAACGTGAGTAAATATAAAGTGAAATGTAAGGGTCCAAATCATTGCGAATAAAAGAATAAATATCGGTAAAGAAAAACAACTCGAAAAGACGAGTTGTCACAGCATCCCCCAGTAAAAAGGAATTTCGTCCTCGAAATTCTACTGAACACTGCTGCTAGCAAAGAGATGTGGATACTTCTTTTGCATCTCGTCCTCCCGCTCTCATGTAAACTCAGCTCCAATCTTCGAATTCCATCGGACCTTCACTATCGGAATCCGACTCCGCCGTAACTTCTTGACAACTCGGTCAACAATCTTACCGGCTCCTCTAACACCTGAAGCGAGTCATCCAAACGTAGTTTCTTCAGTGGTACAATCGGGGTCTCATCAACAAGGCACTTCTTGAGATGTGATACGTGAAATACGTTGTGCACACCGCACAACTCAGGTGGCAACTCAAGACGATAAGTCACTGGACCAACACGAGACAAAATCCTGAAAGGACCCGAAAAACATAGACTAAGCTTGCTGCGTTTCTCAAATCGAAACACACCCTTCCACGGAGAAACTTTCAACAATACCATGTCTCCAACCTGAAACTCCAAAGGTCTCCTACGCAAATCCGCGTACTTCTTCTGACGATCTCTGGCGGCTATCAAACGATCCTTGATCCTGAAGATCTTATATGCCGGCTCCTGAATCAACTCGGGACCTGAAATCTGACTGTCTCCTACCTCGGCCCAACATATTGGAGATCTATACTTCCTACCGTAAAGAGCCTCAAATGGAGCGTAGTTGATGCTGGAGTGGTAACTATTATCATACGAGAACTCGACTAATGGTAAGTGTCGATCCCAACTCCCACCAAAATCTAACGCACACGCTCGAAGCATATCCTTCAATGTCTGAATAGTACGCTCACTCTGATCATCAATCCGAAGATGGTAAGCCGCACTCATGTCTAATCTGATACCCAAAGCTCGTTGTAAAGACTGCTAAAACCTCGAAGTGAATCATGCATCACGGTCCAAAATCTACGTATACTGGAATACCATGTCTATCCACGATCTCGTCGATGTACAATCTAGATAATTTCTCTACTCGGTATTCTTCACGAATAGGGAGAAAGTGCGCTGACTTAGTCAGTCGATCGACGGTAACCCAGATGGTATCATAACTTCCTACTCTACACCCCAGACAAACTCCTCACTCTTCTGGGTCAATTTAGTCATAGGCGAGGTTATCTTCGAGAAATTCTCGATGAACTGACGATAGTATCCTGCTAAACCCAAGAATGACCGGATCTCAGTGGGTGTCTTCGGAGCGAACCAAATCTTTGACGGCTTCAATCTTGGCAGGATCAACGTGAATACCCTCCCTGCTAACCATGTGGCCAAGAAAACTAAACCGTAGATAACGAAAACTCGTATTTCGAGAACTTAGCGTAAAGTTTCTCATGTCTACGCAATTCCAACACTAGTCTCAACTGTTCCTCGTGCTCTTCCCGGCTATGAGAATATATCAGAATGTCGGCAATGAAAACGAGCACGAACTAGTCGGAGTAAGGACGACATATACGGTTCATCATGTCCATGAAAGCTGCAGGCGCATTCGTGAGACCGAAAGGCATAACCAAAAACTCGAAGTGACCATAACGCGTCCTGAAGGCGGTCTTCGGAATGTCCTCCTCCTGCACTCTCAACTGATGATATCCGGATCGTAAATCAATCTTCGAAAAGAAACAAGAACCCTGAAGCTGATCGAACAAATCATCCATACGCGGCAAAAGGTACTGGTCCTTCCCTGTCAGCTTACTTAGCTCTCTGTAGTCTATACACAATCTCATAGAACTATCCTTCTTCTTCACGAAGAGTACTGGCGCGCCCCACGGAGAGAAACTTGGTCTAACAAGATCTTTATCCACCAACTCCTGAATCTGCTTCGAAAGCTTTAACCTTTCCGAAGGTGCCAACCGATAAGGAGCCTTCGCCACTGGCGCTGCCCCGGGAACCAAATCTATCCGAACTCTACCTGCCTACTAGGGGGTAAACCAGGTAAGTCCTCCGGAAATACATCGGAAAAATCATTAACCACTGGATTCTCCTCCATTTGCTACGTGGAGTCTTTCTTCACAAGGTTTGCAAGAAAGAGTGTGCGATCCTGTTTGATGTACTCCCGAACCTTTATACACGGAAGGATCTTAAGACGCTTCCTCGCCTTATTCTCCTGATCTAACAACGGTCCACCAACTGATAACGGTTATACAAATCATCTCCTCGAAACATACGATCTCTACACGGTGTGTCGTTAACCAATCCATACTGATAATAACGTCGAAGTTACCCAACGTAATCGGGATCAAGTCGATAGGAAAAAGATGATCGTCGAAACTAACAGCAGAAAGTACTTCAGTAGTAGGCAAAACTCACCATCGACTAACTCTATTTCGAAGAAAACACTATCAGCCTAGAAGTACGAGCAAACACAGTCCTATACTCATCAGATATAAAATTCTTCAAATAGCGGTCTAGAATCTGGAGTCGAACTTCTCGGAATCGCCGTAGTAGGACAACTTCGTCTCGTCGACTTCTTTGTAGATGGGAGCTTTCTTCGGTTCCAACGCGAAAGAGACGTAAAAAGAAGACGAAAATAAAGAAAAAGGAAAAGAAAAAATGCGCAACACTAAGGGAATCTGGGACAAACATTAAAATCAGAATAGAATATATGCATACTGAGGTTAGGTAAGGGAAAGTACCCGTAACGACGCGAGGATCCTGTTGAGTCTCCTGAGCTTCAATAACAAGTGCTTTACCACGGGAATCCAAATCGGACGAAGTATCGACACCAACTGCAACCAACTCGGGACACCTGTTCCTAAGATGCTCGGCAGCACCACACTTATCCCTCTGGGCATGGCAAAATCTATCAGTGTGTCCTAACTTCTTACACTTTCCACACTTCCAACACTTCACCTCCTGAGCATGATGATTACCACACCGTCCACACTGCTGATACGTACCCCGGATCTCTGGAGTCACCACCCGACGAATATTCTGTCTCCTAGCTTTCTTCCACGATTTACCATGAAGAGAGCTACCACTTCGTTTCTTTCCGGGATTATGCTTAACTTCAACTGACGGTAATTCAACATTGCTACTCTGTACTGTGCTATCCCTGATCTGGGCGACAATAGTGGGTATTAAAGCTGCTAACTGCTCGGCGATGAGCTGACCGATGTCTGTCGTCATATCCGTTTCTTCATCACTGACTTCCACACTCGGAGTCGCGTTACAAATTCTCGCGCTCGGGCGACCATGTCTCGCTGACCATCTCGTCGCTGTCGTCTTCACAGGCGGCATCGTTCTGAAACTAAAAAGAAAGAACCCGATAAGCATAACACGAAGGGATAAGGCCAAGTGCTAAGAATAACAAAAACGAAAATAAGCACATAAGGCAAAATGGTGCACACATAGCAAATCAGAGAAAATCGATTTGAAAAGCCTACGGTCATAGTCCAAGTGATTTCCTTCATAAAGCCACTTGGTTCGCTATAACCATTGGCTCTGATACCAATTTCTGTAACACCCCGCTAAAAGCGGAACGCAGAGTGTTCCAGTTAAAGATATCAAGAGTCAAGGATTACAACATACAACCATAAACAAAACATCGAATCAAATTAAATCATGCCTCAAGGTTTACAAAATACAATACAAGATCAAATGAGTATCAAATGTTGAATACGAATACATAACAAATGTCAAATACGTGGATCATAAAGGAATTACATCAAACAAAATGAATTCCAAACACATAAGCTATATGATCCCAAAACAAGCAAGGCATGATCAAACAAATCCTCAAACTCCTGAAAAAGCGTTAAAAACGACATCAACACAATGTTGGTGAATTATTCGCAATAAGTAAATAAGATTTGACCCCAATAAAAGATTTAGTAAACATGTAAGTTTTAAAAGCATATCTTGATGTACAACCCTAGTGTGAGTATGGATACCAAAGATTTCATACACTATCATGACCACCAATCCCCTAACCTAAGGCGATGCATACCAAAGGCATAAAATTTATCATACGGCCATAACATTCACTCGTAGGGCTATCCTCTCGAGTAATGAGGGTTGGTCAAACCCATATAGATCTATATATATGAACCGTGGGCATATAGCAAACAAGTGTGAAAGGGGGGCTCACCAAAAGCCTAAAAGCATCCTAATCTAAGGTGATACTAATACACTAGGCATACAAGATATGTATCATATAAAATTTCATAAACGCTTTCCAGCCCAAAATAATAAGAGAAAAGGGCTTCGAATAACTCACAAAATAAGCTCGGCAAGAGATCGGGTAATAATCAATAAGAAGCAAATAATCCGCCGCCTAAGTGCCCTAAATCAATATAATAAAGTCTAAGTATCTCAATAACATAGTTCGGTTTAGCCTTGTCGGTTAAGTTTAGAGTTTAAGATTTATTAAAGTATTCCAATGATTTCCAAGTCGAGTCGTGATGACGGTTCAAGGTGACGATGTTCCGCGTCGATAGGGACGATGGGAAAATATCGATAAGTTTCACGTCATAATGACTATTAGAAAAGAATAACATTCCGAGTCGAACTTGACTAACAGGAACGTCGATTGAAAGGAATACCGTTACCAAAGTTTATTGAAGTCAACCAAAGTCAACGTCGAAGATGTTGACTTGGTCAAAGTCAAAGATGTTGACTTGGTTAAAGTCAAAGTCAACAATTTGGAAGGAAAAGTCAAAATTAAAGATATTGATTTAGATTAGTCAAAAGTCAACGATTTATAGAATGGAAGTTAACTTGACACTTTAAGAGTAAAAATACTTTTATTTCAGAATGATGAAGTAAAAATGGTTTATAACGGTTTGAACGATTTTCCGAAAAAGTAGATAAACGTTTGATTACAAATTCACGATTAAAGTTTATGATTGCGTTATGTCCTTGAGTCCAAAGACGTTCGTTTAGCTTATATGGTACTTTTATACATAATAAGTTACTGATATAAGTTTGAGGTCAAAACACGTTACGAGTCTAAGTCAAAAACGAACAAAAACGATTTTTTTGAGGGATCAGACCCTAGGTGCGCCGCACCTAGGGGGAGGTGCTTAGCACCGGGCATTTTTCCAGATTCGCGAAAATACGTTTTAGTTGCTAACTGTTTCGTTTGACGTTTTTAGGTAAAAGTGTAAACTGATAAATTGTTAGTTTAGGTTCAATGAACATTTACCAAGTGTCATATATGTCTAAATGTGTGGTTTTACATATATTTATCATAATATATGTTAATTTCGGTAATAATCTTATCTTTACTTATTTTACATGTTTTAAGTCCAAACTTTCTGAGATTGATAGGTGTTGGTCTAATAGGTTAACCTAACCATTTTCAAGGCTTAAAACCGAATTTGAAAGTAATGAAATGAAAAGATAAGAGGTTAAAATATTCTACCGATTTCACCCGCAAGACGTGTCGATTATTGAAATCTTGCAAGAACTTCGGTAAGGAGGAGACTTCAAGGGTGGTGGTGAGGAGGTATAAGGCTCCAAAATACCAATAAAACCACCGATTAGTAAGAGTCTCAAAGAGAAGAAGTTTAAATGAATTTTCGAAGGAAACTTTCTTACCAAGTGTTTCAAGATGTTACTTTTACCGAAAAGTTACTAGGCTCCAAAGGAAATGGGAGGATTCCGGGAAAGCAAGAGCTTCCATTTGAACCATAAACAAGAACATATGTTAGAGGTTTCTTAAGTAGAAAGAAAATATAGAAGTTTTGGGAGAGTTTTCTTACCAAGAATAAAGGTGACGTTTCTTCAAGGAAGTCACCGAAAACTCCACAACTTCAAGGGTATCAACGGAAGTAAAAGCTTGTAAGATGAAAGAATTTAGATTGGTGTTAGAAACCTCTCTCAAAATAGGTGAAAATAGAAGAAAAGTGAAAGAGAACAACAAGGTGTAACTTACCGAAATGTGTAGAATCACAAGGTGTTTGCAAGGGATGATTTCTCCATCTTTCTCACTTGGATTCTCACTTGTTATTGGTGTTTTGAACTCTTATTTCCCTGGACTTTTGAGAGAGAGAAGGATTTTAACACAAGTGAGAATGAAATGAAAAAGTGTTAAAGTGATTTGGATGTAAGTTGGAAACTTGGAAAGAGAAATGACTCTAACATGCTTTGAGATCCACATTTGAATCTAACATAGCCAAATGGGGAAGTTTACAGAAAGAATCACGTGAAAAAGGGGTTGTAGCATCTCAAGGAATTGACCAAAACTCGAAAAATTGGATTTTAGCCGAAAAAGCACTAGGTGCTGCGCACCTAGTACCCTGGTGCTGCGCACCGGGGTCTTTTCTGACCAGTTTCTGTTAACTTTTCGTTAAAGGACTAGGTGTGTAACAGATTCCGTTAGTTTCTCCGTTAAAGGACTAACTGTGTAACAGATTTAGTTAGAGGACTAACCTTGTAACAGATTTAGTTAGAGGACTAACTTTGTAATGAGATTTCGAAATAATGATTTTCTTAACCGACGATTATGGCGTAAACACAATACTTTAATAACGTGAGAATACTAGATATTAGGCACTTAGGTGATTCTAAAGCTTCCGTCTCGAGAGACAAGGTAATAAAAACACATAAACCCGACTCAAATGCAATAAACGTGAGTAAATATAAAGTGAAATGTAAGGGTCCAAATCATTGCGAATAAAAGAATAAATATCGGTAAAGAAAAACAACTCGAAAAGACGAGTTGTCACATGGGCCCAATCACGTTTTTAACCGAATGAGTTAAATTTAAGGAATCCTAGTTGGTTTTGGTTTTGGTTTGATAAACGGGTTCGTATAATTGTTTAACAAGATAATGAACTCCTAATGCAAGTGTATAGTTTGCATTCGATACGATTTACTCTTCTTCTAGAGATAAGTTCATCTACGTCTATCTCAAGATATTTACTTATAGAGGTTTGAACCTAATACATTTATGAGAATATCAAGACACCGATAGTGAGGTTAAAATGGTTTTTAGTTTAAATAATGTATTGTTTAAATGTCGGTCAAAACATGTAACTTTTATATGTGGATGAAAAATGGTGTTAATATATATGTCGGGTACTAGTTCATACTAATTGATGGCTACACTACATGGTAATAGTTCATACTAATTGATGGCTTCACTACATGGTAATAGTAAGAGCGATCGGAACAGAGGTGGTCTAAATTGTGAACATTGTGACTTCGATAATAATAAAAATAGTTGTACATAATATGCAATTGACGAGTAAAATTTGTTCCATTTTTATGCACTTAACCATCTTTAAAAGCTTTGTCCTGTAAAATTTGTGCATACTAAGTTTCTCAAGGTAGTGGAGATTATAGTGTTTGTATCTTGCACTTTGTAGGCGGCTGGGGGTTAAACCAGATATTAGTTATGGCCCTGACTCTTTTTCGTTGCTAACATTCTATGGGCGAGATCTTTATTCCTTGAGGGAGGATAGAGGGGTTGATGTTTTTGAAGAAATAGGGGTCAGAGAAGACCATTCTTGGAAGCGTAATGTAGCCAAAGCTCCCGGCCCCCAACAAGTTCTTTCCACGACAGTCTTTCCTATTAAGATGCGATGAACGTGATCTTTTACACGTCATGGTGGGGAAGTTTGGAGGATCAGTAGAGGTTTACAAGCTGAATAATAATGATTCCGATTCTTTTTCTACACAAGAAGAATGGGTTAAAGTAAATAGTTTAGGGAATTTTCTTTGTGGTACGTCATCTCTCTGCATCGATGCCAAAACATGGAGAACAAGATTTACTTTCCACAATTGCCTACTGATCAAGATGACAACAGGAACCATAACGATATAGTATTCTATTCACTTGAAACGTGCAGGTATCACACTTTCAACCAAGAAAGTTTTGGGGATTTCTGTGGAACCAAACATTTTCTCGAACCTCATGCGTGGATTGAACCAACCTGGTCCTAATTTACTCTATTTAGAATGTATCATCTCCTAAAGAACTCATGCAGGTAACCATTTTCTAGATTCGATGCGTTCCTATCTATCGGTGTATGTTTATTAACATCACTTGATCTATTGAATATAGTAAGAGTTAATGAGTAACTCGTACTAGCAAACTCTTTTGACTTGTTTGTACAAATGAGTGCTAAATGATTAATTTGGTGGTCATTTGACTATGTAAAAAGTGAATGATGGCACGAGTGAACAATTTTCGAATGGTTACGTTATAAAGAGATTATGTTTACCATTGTAATAAGTTAAACCAGATTTTCTTGCGGTCGTTCCTTGTACATATGGGTTTTAATCATCGTTTTTGTTCTCGAATGTTTTCAAATTGATTATTGATTTGCCTTCTTCGAACTCAATGTTTTTTATTTGTTACGTGCCAGTTGGAAAATTTAAAAGATTATCAGGTGATAAAATCTCAACCCGATTGGTAGGTTTTGCATCCCACAACGAGTAGTTTGTCTTGTAAGCATCAAATAAAGTTATGTATCTAAGATTTAAGCGACGAGTTTGCTAGTAAGTTAATTTTATAGATCGTCAGAGCTTACAAATATTCGATAAGTCAACTGAGATAGTGATAAACAGAGAGGGATTCCCCAACATATCCGAAACAAAGTGAGATTTCCCTACATATCAGGCAGGTGAGCTTTTATTTTTCAACTTAGTGGAAGGATTTGTTGACTTTCTCTTTGACTTTTGTTTGCCCGAAATTTTCGCAAATGCACCTTGAAGGGGTTTTATCATCGAGGCCGTATCATTGAAGTAAGTTCTTGAATAGGTCTTTTCTTCAGAAAATGCGATTAAGATATGACGCCTATAATAATGATAATACCCGGCCACAAAATCCTCAAAGTTCTGTATGTCATTACATAATTAGTAGGAAAGAAATGAGAAAAAACCGATATCTTAATTTACTATTACCTACCTTGGGTCGTTTGTTTATGGTATACACAATTGTTTTGAGTGATTTTATCATCGTATTCTCGTTGTATAATTTCGAAGTATGTTCTCCATATATAGAGCCTTTCATCATTGAATACGAAGCTATGTTGAATAGAGGTTTTTTGATCAAAAACTGATTCCGTATTGTGACCAGAAGTTGGAGCATAGTCGTCATGCCAGGAACCCACAACGTTTTTTTTGTGAAGGCTCAAGCAAACTTCACCAGATTTGTCCAGATTTGGATTTATAGCAAGACCACCAGAACGATAATGCACCACCTGAAATAAAAATCAATGTTTTAATCATTCACCAGACCGTATGATTATGAATCGCCAGTGTAAGAGTAGAAAAGAAAAATAATCGACATACTGGCGGGCTGTTAGGATAGTTGGCTGGGAAACAAATATCAAAGAAGAAGAGAACACGGTGATAAGGAGTCCCCTCGGGTCCAATAATTACAGCTCTTAAAAGATCCATCCTCGATTCATAACCCCTCACAAATATGGTCTCTGTAAATTGTATATATATATATATGTAGATGATTAAGCTTCAATTATAAATAAAAATGTAAATCTATTGAATTGGCATACCAGGCAAATGTTCCTCAAGAATCTTCCACTCTTCTCGTATCTTGTTTGCCCAATCATCTTCCTGCGCCTGAAACATATCATAAAGTCATTATTATTATTAGTGAAAAATCCAAAGAAAATAAACACATAGTTTCTTACACTTACCTGGTTCATTGCAGAAATCTGTGTCGAAAAAAAATGATCTGAATGGTCCACGACAAATTCAAACTTCTTGAAGTTTACAAACCTCTTCAGAACACCGGCATTAACAAAACCTGCCTTTCGTCGGCGGTGGCGGCTGCTACTTTCAGCATTATCGTGGCGCCTGTTATTTTCAACATCATCTTGGTCCACCGACAAATCTTCCATATAAAAAATACCTTCACGTAAACGGTGCTTTGCGTACAGCTGGTTCTTAATTGTTGCTTCATCTAGTGGAGGACTAGGCAAAACATCCTTGGTGTGTAAGATCTACATGAACAAATGAGATATTTATAACTGTAATAATCAGAGGAAATAAGTTTATGACTCGTATACTATGGTCTATAAATAACTGTTCAAATTATTAATACTTAGAAGCAGCTCATCGGACACTCCACTTTGATTCTAGTACGTACTAAAGACCTTAAAACATAGGTAAAAAAATGGTTAAATCTGATTACAAACCTTCGTAACATCGTAGGAACACAAAGGTTGCCCTTGTGCGACTTTCATTCCCTCCTTTACCAGAACCTTAATCACGGGACAAGGCCTGAAGGCGATTAGGTTCCATGGCAGCCAATCATGGCCTGAATCATGAGATATGCTAATTTCCTGTAACTTTTAACAAGAAAAAAGCAAATTATTTATAGTACATTCAAACACGAAAGGGCCGTAATATAAAAAGTTATACCTTCCTCTTTATGATCTCTGCATCAATGACAGCCTTACTCTCTTCTATTAGATGCAGAAATTCTTGAGCTTCCTTTGCTCCAACATTGTTAAATGCATCTACCAAGGGATTGATGCATGAAACTACATCATTCTTGAACTCGATTGAGCAGGTCTCGTTGTTGTAACCACTAACAAGACACCCGACTTGAAGACCTTCTGTATAGCCTTTACACGCCATTAGAATATCCCGTGCACGCTTGCGAAAATGTCCAACGACCAAATCCTCAAAGTTCTGCAAACAAAATCAACCTCATTTGTAAACCATACGAAACAAATAAACAGATAGGACAATAAAAACACAAATCTTACCTTGGGTGGTTTGTTCATGGTATACACCATAGTTTTAAGTGATTTTATAATAGTGTTCTCGTTGTATAGTAGGGAAAACCAGTCTCCATATGAATACACATAGCCAGTCATAGTTTCATTCACTTGTTCGTAAAAGTAAGGCTTTGTGTTCAAAATCAGACCCTGTATGGATAGCAGAAGTTGGAGCATATTCGAAGTTCCAGGCACCCACAAGTTTTCCTCTTTCCGTGTTGCTGTATTGAACAAGTTCAGGCATACTTCACCAGACTTGTATACATTTGGATTGATACCAAAGCCACAAGAGCGATATCGCACAAGCTGGAACATATAACCAATAATAAGTTAAACGAACAGACATTTACAATATTATGATCAAGAAGCAGACAATAGAAGAGGACAAGGGGGCACATACTGGTGGGCTATGAGGATAGTTGTCAGGGAAACATACATCAAAGAAAAAGAGACCGTGATGATACGGAGTCTCCTCTGGTCCAATAATTACAGCTCTTAAAAGATTCATCCTCGATTCATAAGCCCTCACGAATATAGTGTCTGCAATTAAAACTTGTGTCCATGATTTACGTTTGAATTACATGGATATAAATATACAAAAAAGAAAAGAAAAATCTAACCAGGCAATTGTTGGTCAAGAATCTTCCACTCTTCCTTGATCGTCTTAGCCCAGCCAGGCTGAAACATATCGATCACATTCATGAGTATGAAGGTGCAACGGTATAATATTATTAGAAAACACGGAAACAGAGAGTTACCGGCTTCATTGTAGAAGTCTGGGATGAAAAAAGATGATCAGAATGGTCAACGACTATATCAAACTTTCTGAAAGTTTGAAACTTTTTCATAACATCTTGATCATCAAACTTTTTCATAGCATTCTGGTCTAGTAACACATCATTCATTGGAAAACTACCAACACGAGAATACCCCTCGAGAATCTTCTTATACTTTGATTTTTCGTGTTCAGAAGATATTTGCAACGGGACAAAACCTGAGGGTACGGGAGAGTTTAAAACAAACATACTTTGGTCTTTTTCGACAAACATTCCATCCGTGATCAAAACCTTAAGCACGACACAATCAACGGGGGTGACGACTTGAGATGGAGGAAAAACATTCCTTTTGACATTATCAGTCAAGCACTACATGAAGAGAATTCGATTAAAATTTAAAAATGAAGGGAAATTAAAAATGCTATACCTTCTTCGTCTCTTTATTCACTCTTTCGTCCATGCTCCTGATACAAAAATCCTTTATAATATATTTAAAATGATCCAGGAACCCTAACTCTAAATTTATAGCATGGAATTATGATTGTTTTTAGCAGATCTTATAAATATGGAACGGTTACTGTATAAATAATAAAGGGTGTGTGTTTATTAAAACCGAAAGAAAGGGTGTGTGTGTTTCTTTTTAGGAATGGTTACTATAAACATAATAAAGCATAATATAATTGATGCATAAATTTTATATACTAACCATTAATCATGAAGTTATGGTTATCAAACTCAAAGACAAACTTTCTTATATAGGAAATTCATAATAATGGATGGCTATATTAAAATGGGCAAATGGTTTGTGTATGCTTCCAACTTGTCACCTTTTTCTTTAGTGTACACCGTATTCTCAAAAGTTCTATTGATTACCATATGTTGACTAATTTATTCTTTTGAATACACGTTTAACCTTTGAAACCGGTTACCAATTACTTTGACAAGTTGGGCGCCATGTGTATGACACATAACTGGATTACCCTTTTTCTCTCTCTCTCTCTATATATATATATATATATATATATATATATATATATATATATATATATATATAGGGGAGGGTTCAAAAGGGATATCTTTTTTGCTAGAGATCCAGAGATCACCCTTTTAGCCACACAAATTTATTAACAGATCAAACACATGGAGGGGCATTTTAGTCATATTCAGAAAATATTTAAAAAGTTACACGCGCCTAAAAGAAAAGAGAAAATATTAATTTTACCCTAAAACAAAACTCGCCCCATTGGAAAAATATCTTCACTTTAGTAACTGAAAACCCCCAATTAGTCAATTCCACATTTCAGACAAACCCTAGAAATTCCAGTCGAATCAAAATCCTCGATGACGACCACCAACGGCACCGCTGACGTCAATTCCGCAACCAAAAACCCTAAGAAACCCAATCTGTTAGATCATCACTCAATCAAACACTTGCTCGATGAATCTGTATCAGAGGTAAACAAAAAACAACACATTTTGATTTCAAATTGTGATCATGTTTTGTTATAACTTGTTAATTGTTTTTGATTTATTTGTAATTTAGATCGTTACGAGCCGCGGATACAGTGAAGATGTGAGGATGAGTAATGTTAGATTGTTGATTGGTGCGATTATTATTGTGATTGCTTTGTTTGCTCAGTTTTATAATAAGAAGTTTCCGGAGAATAAGAATTACCTCATCGCGTGTATCGGATTATATCCTTTTTTTATAATCTGTAGTTTTTGTATATTAATTATGTATAACTAGTTCTGTTATTGTTTTGAATTTGAGCTTGTGTGATCCTTGACTGTTGTGCACGTATGTAGTGTTTAACGGAATTTTGCAGCTGATCATTTACACCAAGGAAAAGAATGCGATTTTGTTTACTTATCCTCCAGCAGTAAGTTTATGTTTTCGTTTTCGATTTTATTTATATTTAATAGTGTACCATACATGTTAATAATCGATTAAACTGAGCAAACAAAATCGGATCTAAGAATCGATTGTCAAACCTTCAATTGATCACCTGTGATTGTATTACTAATGTGCCTTAATACCTTGATGTAAATTGTCACAAAATCTTATACGTGTCTGAATATCTTATTTGGTTAGCAAACTCCCTTACGGAGTTTGCTAACCATAACCCTCGGGGCTATAGATAAGATATTTAGACGCGCATAATAGTGTTGTACCTAGTAGCAGTTATCCTTAAATGCAAGGTTGGTTATTATTAATATACAATATAATTATTCGATCATGGAATTTGTGATAGGCTACCATTATTTTGTTGTAATAACTTTAAAAATTACAAGCGTCTGTTCTTTACTTACTGCAAATCTGCAATAACTTGAAAAGTCGTTTTATGGATTCTATTCCTTTTCATGTTTTTTTTTATTGAAAATGGTTTATGTGCATATGATAGTTAGATGTTTGATTTATTGCTTTTTTTTCTTTTACTTTTTGGCAGGCCATGGCTGGTTTTATGTCACAAGTTGTGGGAAAAACTGTGTCATTTGACCCGTCACAAATAGTGTTAACATCTGGTGCAACTTCTGCTATTGAGATTCTTTGTTTTGCTTTGGCGGACCAAGGGAATGCGTTTCTTATACCTGCTCCATACTACCCTGGGTAATTTAATGCATTTTGTTTAATACTTTAATCATCACAGTGGTGGAAGTTTCGACCCATTTAGTTATGAATGGGTCAAATCGGATTTTGGTTTTTATCTAAAACGGCTCAAATCAAGAAATTTAACTAACAAGGGAGCGAGTCACACGGGTCGAAAGTTGCCTAAAATCCTCTTCTAGTGAATTCAACCTCCTGAATAGTTTAAGAATCTAGATTACTATTGTAACTATAATGAACTAAAATTGACCCATTTTAACCTGAGCGAATGTGACCCGTTGCCATACCAGCCTGCCCTGCACGTCTTGCCACCTCTACATCACAAAGCGTCACCCATTTTAATATCTGATGTAATGCGCTAGAATCTTTTATCTTATAGTAGTCAAAAAACAAATTTACAGGTTTGACAGGGATATGAAATGGCGAACAGGAGTGGACTTGATACCAGTCCATTGTCGTAGCTCTGACAACTTCACATTAAGCATTCCGGCTCTCGATCAAGCTTTTAATCAGGCAAGAAAACGGGGTCAAAAAGTCAGAGGAATCCTATTATCAAATCCTTCTAACCCGGTTTAACTAGTTCTGTTATTGTTTTGAATTTGAGCTTGTGTGATCCTTGACTGTTGTGCACGTATGTAGTGTTTAACGGAATTTTGCAGCTGATCATTTACACCAAGGAAAAGAATGCGATTTTGTTTACTTATCCTCCAGCAGTAAGTTTATGTTTTCGTTTTCGATTTTATTTATATTTAATAGTGTACCATACATGTTAATAATCGATTAAACTGAGCAAACAAAATCGGATCTAAGAATCGATTGCCAAACCTTCAATTGATCACATGTGATTGTATTAATAATGTGCCTTAATACCTCGATGTAAATTGTCACAAAATCTTTAGTAATCACCTGTGATTTTATTAATTTAGTGCCTTAGTATGTTGATGTAAAATGTCGCCAAAATGTTTAGTAATCACCTGTGATTATATAGTTTTTACATTAAGAACTGTTTATAATTTAGTGTCTTAGTACTTTGATGTAAATTGTCACAAAATCTATAGTAATCACCTGTGATTGTATTAATTTAGTGCCTTAAATGTCATAAAAAATGTTTAGTAATCACTTGTGATTCTAAATTTTTTACATTAAGAACTGTTTATAATTTAGTGGCTTAGTACCTTGATGTAAAATGTCACCAAAATGTTTAGTAATCACCTAGTAATCACCTGTTATTTTATTAATAATGTGCCTTAGTATGTTGATGTAAAATGTCACAAAAATGTTTAGTAATCACCTGTGATTTTATTAATAATGTGCCTTAGTATGTTGATGTAAAATGTCACAAAAATGTTTAGTAATCACCTGTGATTTTATTAATAATGTTCCTTAGTATGTTGATGTAAAATGTCACAAAATGTTTAGTAATCACTTGTGATTTTATTAATAATGTGCCTTAGATTGTAATATTAACAATCAATTGAAGGTTTGACACAAATATTAACAATCGATTGAAGGATATTTTAGCAATCGATTCTTAGATCCGATTTTTTTTTTAATTGCAGATGATGACGCTAATTTCAAAAGAAGTTATTGAAGAAAGAGGGGATTCAACAACCAACAATAATTTAATATGTTACTTTACTAGTTGAATTTTATTTGAAATGAGTAGACAAATATTTTGTTTGAGAATACTTTCGGTTTGGTGTATTTTCTTTGAACAATAACTATGTCACATGTGATTTTATTAAATTAAGTCACTAAATATCTTAAATGTAATTTTGTAGTCAACAAATTGTAAAGGAAAATCACCTGTGATTTAGTGCCTTAATACCTTAATACATTTAAGGTTCTTAATTTAGTGCCTTAGTACCTTGATGTAGAATTTCATCAAATGTCTAGTAATCACCTGTGATTGTATTAATTTAGTGCCTTATATGTTGATGTAAAATGTCATCAAAATGTTTAGTAATCACCTGTGATTTTATTAATAATTTTCTTTAGTATGTTGATGTAAAATGTCACCAAATGCTTATTTAATCACCTGTGATTATATATTTTTTACATTAAGAAACTGTTTATTCTTTAATGTCTTAGTATGTTGATGTAAAATGTCACCAAATGTTTAGTAATCACCTGTGATTTTTTTAATAATGTGCCTTAGTATGTTGATGTAAAATATCACCAAATGTTTAGTTCACCTGTGATTTTATTAATAATGTGACTTAGTATGTTGATGTAAAATGTGACTTAGTATGTTGATGTAAAATGTCACCAAATATTTAGTAATCACCTGTGATTCCATAGTTTTTACATTAAGAACTGTTTATAATTTAGTGCCTTAGTTCTTTGATGTAAAATGTCACAAAACGTTTAGTAATCACTTGTGATTTTATTAATAATGTGTCTTAGTATGTTGATGTAAAATGTCACCAAATGTTTAGTAATCACCTATGATTCTATAGTTTTTACATATAATTTTGTTTAATGCATTATGTATGTGAAAGAATATAATTTTGTTTAATGCATTATGTATTTTGGCTTTATTGCAAGTGGTTGGAATAAATTATTGTTTAATGCATTTATGTGAAAGAATATATTATTGGTAAATGTGCTCAATATTTGTTTAATGCATTTATGTGAAAGAATATATTATTGTTTTGGTAAATGTGACACAAAAGCAGAAGACAAAAGACAAAAGACAAAAGCGCGTGTGAGTAAAAAAAAAAAGAAAAAGGTAAAAAGACTAAACTGCCCCTCCGTGTCTTATCCTTATAATTCATTTAAATCTAACTTTTAATCTCAACCACAAAATTTAGGTGATCTTGTGTTAGATCTCTAGAAAAAAAGAGATTTCTTTTGAACCCCAATCTATATATATATATATATATATATATATATATATATATATATATATATATAAGGGAATGATTTCTTTTGGATGTTAATTCAACTGAATACAAACAAACTTAAAATATTTCCTAAAATCACAAAAAATATTCTACCTGTTTATAATCACCACGAGATTTATCCCCAATTGAATTAAACAAAGGACTCGAAATCAATTGGATCGTCATCAATGGCGGAAACATTAAAATCATCATCTTTATCAAATTGCCACTGAAAAGACGAAGATGGACTAGTATTTGCCATGATCATTATTGTCTCATTTGAAACAAAATTGAAAATTTTGTTGAGAAGAAGAAATTATTATTTGACTTTTCTGTTTCTGTTTCTCTCCTTCAACACCATTCTCCGATAACAATAACAACAACGAATTAGGGTTTTTGAAATTCCCCAAAATGCGAGATTCAGATTTCGATCCTCGAACGGCGGTGATGGACTCAACCGACGGCGACTTTGAAGCTATGAATTTGAAATTAACTCCGGCAAAGGGTAACAAGATCGGAGAAGAAGAAAAACATCAACTCCGGCAAGGACACAAACAACTAAACTCAGATCCAAAAGCTCTAATTGCTTCACAAATCGTGAATTTGAAGCTATGAATTTGAAATTAAAGAGATTTGGGGGTTGGTGGTGAGTTTGACCATGGATTTAAGCCTCTGTTTCTTGAAATTGATATATAGATACATATAGACCTGTCGGAAAAAAACTGGTTTGATAAAAAAAACGGGTTTGATAAAAAAAAAACGGGTTTGAAAAAAACGGGTTTGATATTATACTACGTGGCAGATTAGGTGGACAAAATATCCTACGTGGAAGCTGAGGTGGACATTAACTTGTTACACGTAGACTTTTTGTAGGTAAACGGTTACCACGTGTACTCGAAAGAATAAATTAGTCAACATATGGTACTCAATAGAACTTTTGAGAATACGGTGTACACTAAAGAATAACGTGTACTCGAGCAATGCATCGGTATAGAACATGTTAGCTGAAGATTCAAACTTATTTGCTTAAGTTTACAGATATTTCTACTTTTATTATTCATAAGTTGGAGGTACGGGACAAAAGTAGATTTCAAAACAGTGGCAGTGGCGGATCTAGAATCAAAGTTAAGGGGTATCCGGACATCCAACAACTTTTTTTTTTGGAACAAAAGGGCAAGTCTAACATTTTTATTAGTAACGATAATCACTTTTTAAAATTGAGGTATGTGGTATTAAAATAAAATTTTCACGAATTACAATAGATACTAAAATAACAAACGAGCAAAATAATTAAAAACATACAAAACGTAAAGTTTCAACTCTAATTGCCCGTAAAGAGTTGATAATATGCCAAAAGAAATCAATAAACCATTGGCCTTTGCAGCAAATTGATACAAATCTAATACCTTAGACGTCATGTGAAAAAATTTCTCGACAAATTTAAACATTGTTAACATAATAATTACATCTTAAAATGGATAATCATTGTACAAAAGTGTTATGCAGCTTATTTACTAAAATCTTAATAATTATCTGATTTATATAATCTTTATCCAACTAGCTAATTTATTTGTTAAATAAATTAATAATATAATATAATAGATAAACTCTATTGTAAAAAAGATAAACCCTCTATTAAGTTAATTATTTTTGTTTTTTATAAATTTCTTCAAGATAACTCCTTAAAAGATTTATGGTTACGTCGCATTTTGAAAACAATAACCAAAAAGCTGATTTAAACTTTTGGCTAGCTTAATATTGATTGGCATTAATAAGCGAATATTTTTATTGGTTTGGCATACAATAACCTAACATACGATACTAGGAGTCAAAATTGAAAGACTTAAAAACAACTAGACATATAGGAGTAGTATTTTTTCAGAAACATAATCCTACGAGGGATGGTCGGTTCCGGAATGGGTTGATTCACTTGACTCTGATTTATTATTATCTGTTGCCGAAGAGGTCTGGCGGCCGTAATTTAGAACATACCAAGCCCGGGCTAACTGAATATTCTCCTTCGCCTCGCATATGCGAGCATGTTGAATAGCTAAATATCTCATCTCCGCCACAACCGACCGTTTGTAGTTCGTCTCGGCCAACAACTTCATAACATAATTCATGCTTTTGTGTGATAGGATTTGCTTTGCCGTTTCCTCGTCCGCAACTAGAGGTTCACCTGCAGCCGTGCGTGCTGGGCAGTCCGATGGACATTCGATCTTTGAAACGATGCAAAAGTTGCATGCCATTTTTTTCTCTCCGTTTTCTAATTCACAATAATAATGTAAAACGTTCCAAGTAAAACATATATATAAAGTATGTTTTTATGGGCCTAATCTGTTTTTAACCCAATAGGTTAAATTCTTCACAATGGCGTATTTCAATTAATAATTTAAGAAAATCCTAATTGGTTTTTGTTTTGATTTGGATATAATCAAACCAAATTAGATTATTTTCTATTCTCTAGTAACCCAAAACTGAAATAGGAATATATGTACATAATACTGGGTTAAACGATTGTGCGGAACTTGTTTACAGATTTGTGGATAGGATAAACGGGTTCATATCATTGTTTAACAAGATAATCTACGTTACCTCAGAATATTTATAGAAGTCTGAACCTAAGACATTTACGCATTGAGACGTCTTATTGTTAGAACACATTAGTGATGGTTTATAATCTAAACTTTAGATATTTTAAGTAAAATTTAAATAAAATATTTTCATATATGACTTTGATTTTTCTTTTTTATATGTTTAATATAAAAACAAACCTAACACTCTATTTATTTGTTTATTTATTCGTAATATGTTCCTTGTTTACTCGTGTTAATAATTGATCTCTCTATTAAAGGCAATGTCTCAAACAATGCATGGTACTATATGACGAGTACATATAACATGTAAACTATTTTTGATATATATATATATATTTAATATACTTTCCTTATCTCTGAAAATGTGTTTAGAAAATAAATAATAGTTAAAATAAGAGAAATACAAGTAATGAAATATTCGTCAATTGAATTAATCTTTTTGTTCTTGCAATAAAGACATAGGGTTTTTTTTAGATTTTGAAAAATTATAAACATTTAAGAATAAAACATAAAGTTATTAAATTTTAACTATCTATATTTACAAAACTATATAATAATTTTAACATAAAAAGATAAACAACTTTTTAAAACAAAAAGAGTAACAGTGTATAGAAGGTGTAGCTCGAGAGCTTCTATGTTTTTCTATCCAAAGTTTTAGGGATTGTTTGTTTCGGCTTATGTAACGTGTTTATAAGTTTATGTTATTTTTCATAAGCTTATAAGTCCAACGGTTTATGTTATTTTTCATAAGCTTATAAGCCCAAGGGTTATGAGCTTATTAAGTTGAGTTTGTGACTTTAAATAAGTCATAAATTCAAGTCGATAAGCTTATAAGCCGGAAAAACTGAGCTTATAAAAACATACATGAATTCATAAATCCGTTACATAAACTGAAACAAAATAAGTTATAAACTCAAGTCAATATATACCAAAATAACAAACAAACAAAATAAATAAACCATACAAAATATAAAATTTTAACCTAATTACTCGCGGAGAGTTCATGTACATGCATCTTAAAATGGATAATCATTGTACAAAAGTTTATGCAGCTTATTTGCAAAAATCTTTATAATTATCCGCTTTATATATTTTTATCTCTTAATTAATTAATTTTGTTAAATAAATTTAATAATATAATATAATAGATAAACTTTATTGTAAAAAGATAAACAATCTATTAAATTATTGTTATTTTCGTTTTCTATAAATATTTTTTTTCTACGTGTCGTTCATAGATTTCTTCGAGATAACTCTTTAAAAGATTTATCCGACGAATTTTGAAAACAATAACCAAGAAGCTAATTTAACTTTCAGTTCAAAGTAACACACTACAAGAAATAGGTCCTACAGCGACGATTTGAAATCGTGCCTAAAGGTCAAAAAATCGTTGCTAAAGACCTTTGGCGACGACAAATCGTGCCTAAAGGGTCGTGCCTAAAGCATCGTGGCGAAAGGTCTTTAGCAACGATTTCAGAAACCTATAGCGACGACACGTGGGACCCACTTTGACTTTTTCAAACCCGTTTTTTTAATTAATTAATTAATTATTTAATTAATTAATTAATTAATTAATTAATTAATTAATTAATTAATTAATTATTTTTTATTTATTTAATTAATTATTTTTTATTTTTTATTTATTTATTATTAGTTATTTAATTAATTATTATTATTTTGATATGGCTTTAGCGACGACACGCGATATACCTTTGGCGACGATTTGTCGTGCCTAAAGGGCCCTGCAGAAAAAAAAAACAACAGCTTATTTACAGCTTAATTCCCGGCTTCCTGCTTATTTCGATCCAAACAGCTTATTCCAAACAGCTTATTCCCAACAAAAATTAAAAAACAAAACAATAAACAAATAATCTAAATTATCATAAACTTTAAATCCGCTTACAAAAGTCGATATTAAATATTCTTACAAACCGTCGATATTAAATTGTTCCAAATTGTTCCAAACCGTCAACAATGACAAACATTCAACATTAATTTGATTTAAACAAAATCAATAACCATCAACTAATCCTCGTCATCATCCTCCTCCTCGTTCTCCTCGTTCTCCTCCACGTTTTGACTAGGCGTTGGAAAGTTGGGATGAATAAGCGAACACTATTCAAAATTTAATAAAAATATTTGTTAGCATGTCTAATAATCTGATTAGCAATAAGAACACTATTCAAAATTTAATAAAAATATAAAACTGTCTGATTGGCATGAATAAGCGAACACTTTTATTAGTTTGGCATACAATAACCTAAGCTACAATACTAGGAATTATAATTAAAAGACTTTAAAACAACTAAAATAATAGTATTTTCAAAAACATAATCCTACGGTTCCGGGTTGTGTTGATTAAAAGCCTGGCGTAACTGAAAATACTCTTTCAACTCGCGTATCTTAATATGCATATTAGCTACATATTTCAACTCCGCCACAACAGATCGTTTGTAGTTGGTCTCGGCCAACAACTTCATAACATCATCCATGCTTTTGTGCCATAGGATTTGCTTTGCCGTTTCCTCGTCGGCAACTAGAGGCTCACCTTCCGCTGTGCGTGCTGGGCAGTCTGGTGGACATTCGATCTTTGAAACAATGCAAAAGTTGCATGCCATTTTTTCTCTCTCAGTTTTTAAAATCTCCGTAAAGCATTCAAAGTAAACATACATCAAGGGTATATTTATATACGTAAAGTGACCTTTTTTTAACCCTAATAACCTTTATGGACCAAAATTTGGGTAATGGGCTTTTATATTATGAGATTTACTAAATTAGAATTTCGCTTTTCTAGTTTGACAAATCTTTTCAAATTGAGAAAACTGAAATAGGAATATATGTTCATAATATTGGTTAAAACAATTGTGCGGAATTACTTGTTTACAAATTTGTGGATGTCATAACCGGGTTAATATGATTGTTTTACAAGATAACTAACGACTAATGCAAGAACAGAGTTTCGATCCAATAGGATTTACTTTACTTTTAGAGACAAGTTCCTCATTAGTCAAGAAAATGATATATATGGATATAAAAGTTATTGAAGTGGACGTTTTGGTAGACATCTTTGGATAACTTAAGGAGTTTAATTTAGCGGAACATGAGAGTATATGGTAACGAGAATCATTGTATTAACGTGCAATAGTTTTATCTGATAAAAAAAACTTTTTTATGTTTTTGTAACGAATGACTATAAATTTCTTCAATTAAAGATAAGATCCGACTATTGATAATGGTTCCTAAGGGCTTAGTCACACTCTGACAATGGAGAACTTTTCATTTGATAGAAGGTTGGTCTCAAGTTGGTTAAACATGTTAGTCTCAAAACCGATTTCATTGTTGGTCTCACGTTGATTGGACTAACTGAACTAATAATAACACGCACAAGATGTGGAGGTTCATGGGCCCTTGCGGAATATGGCAAATTTGGTTAGCAAAGCCTTGGAGATGCTTTTGTGAAAATCACCATCACTTGAGTTATTGGATATTCTTAAGGTGTTATATTTCTATTTGCGATGCTTTCATATATATCTTATATAATGTTGTATGATAATCGTCTTCAACATGAACGATCAATATAAATGAGGAACAGTATTGTCAAACAAAGTATGGAATCTAAAGTTGAGTAATCATAACTCGACCCCAATCTACATTCATATCTTATCATCTAATAAATATACAATCAAATATTATTGTGAATGATAATGACCTAGAAAAATAACTTAACTTGGATGTATGTGTCAAAATCCAAGTTTCTAACATCGAAAGATATTACTTGATTGCATTAAACCAGATGTTTTTGTTAAAAAAATTAATAATATAACATGACATATAAACTGTACTATAAAAACGATAAACACTATATTTCGTTTTAATAAATATTGTCACGTATTTGTTCGAAGATATCTTCAATCGTTTTCTAGTTCTCTATCTAGATGACTATTTGAAAGATTTATCCGGAGTGTTTTAAAAACAGCAACGAAGCAGCCGATTTAAACTTTTGGTTCGATGTAAGATCAAAAGAAAAAGAAAAAAATATTGTGGCTAGACTAATTTTTTTTAGCATGTCTAACAATCTCATAATAATAAGAACACCATTCAAGATATATAAAAGAAACAAAAAAAATTGTCTGATTAACATAACTAAGAGGATAAAAGTAAAAGACTTATAAAAAAGAACTAAATAAATAATATTTTCAGAAACATAATCCTACGATGTGTGGTCGGTTCCGGGTTGGGTTGATTCACTTGACTCTGATTTATTATTATCCATTGTCGAAGAGGTCTCGCTGCGGCGATATAGTAAATACCTAGCCTGGGCTAACTTAAGATTGTCCGCCATCTCGCTTGGCCAAGCATGTTGAATAGCTAAATATCTCATCTCCGCCACAACCGATCGTTTGTAGTTCGTCTCGGCCAACAACTTCATAACATAATCGATGCTTTTGTGTGATAAGATTCGCTTTGCCGTTTCCTCGTCTGCAACTAGAGGTTCACCTGCAGCCGTGCGTGCTGGGCAGTCCGGTGGACATTCGATCTTTGAAACGATGCAAAAGTTGCATGCCATTTTTCTCTCACTCTCGGTTTATAAAATCTCCGTAATAATATAAAGGATTCAAAGTAAACATACATCAAGGGTATATTTATATAAGTAAAGTAACCTTTTTTTTTAACCCTAATAGTCTTTATGGACCAAAATTTCGTAATGGGCTTTTTATATTATGAGATTTACTAATCCTAATTTGTACCGAATTAGATTTTCACTTTTCTAGTTTGACATATCTTTTCAAATTGAGAAAACAGAAATAGGAATATATGTTCATAATATTTTGGTTAAAACAATTGTGCGGAATTACTTGTTTATAAATTTGTTGATGTGGTAAACGGGTTAATATGATTGTTTAACAATATAACTAACGACTAATGCAAGAACATAGTTTCGATCCAATAGGATTTACTTTACTTTTAGAGACAAGTTCCTCATTAGTCAAGAAAATGATAAATATGGATATAAAAGTTATCGAAGTGGACGTCATGGTAGACATCTTTGGCTAACTTAAGGAGTTTAACTTAGCGTAAAATGAGAGTATATGGTAATGAGAATCATTGTATTAACGTGCAATAGTTTTCTCTGATAAAAAAAACTTTTTTATGTTTTGGTAACGAATGATTATAAATTGCTCCAATTAAAGATAAGACCCGACTAGTGATAATGGTTCCTAAGGGCTTAGTCACACTCTGACAATGGAGAACTTTTCATTTGATAGAAGGTTGGTCTCAAGTTGGTTAAACATGTTAGTCTCAAAACCGATCTCATTGTTGGTCTCACGTTGATTGGACTAACTCAACTAATAACAACACGCCCAAGATGTGGAGGTTCATGGGCCCTTGCGGAATATGGCAAATTTGGTTAGCAAAGCCTTGGAGATGCTTTTGTGAAATCACCATCACTTGACTTATTGGATATTCTTAATGTGTTATATTTCTATATGCGATGCTTTCATATCTTTTAATATTGTATTATATGTATTATAATGTTGTATGATAATCGTCTTCAACATGAACGATCAATATAAATGATCGAGGAACAAAATTGTCTAACAACCCAGTTAGACAATGTATTGAATTTTATGATACTGATTTTTGTATTATTGTGACGAAGTTGCAAGAACTGGTTTTGTTATTTGGATAAGGAGATTTGCTTCTTAAAACATGATTACTTAGGAGTTAATTTGTTTGATGCAAGGCGAGTTGTAATAAAACGCGTTTTTTAAGATTTAAATTTAAAAAGCCTTCTCTTATATATTTGTGAATCAAATGATCTGCTTTTCTTTGTCTATATTGATGTATTACATATTTACTTGCTAAACACAAATCCAAACACTCTAAACATATTGATGTATGTTTAGGATCCTTTTTTATGCAGGGTGATGTTGATAGTGCACTCAACAGGTTGTGGTAGAAGAAGAAAGTTGAAGCACGTCTATAGTTGCCGTTTCAACCCAGTTATCCTGCCACCTGTAAGACTCTTTATATTTCTTGCTTACAAATCAAGCAATTTTGCAACACTGGGTAGTTTTTTTTTTGTCTTACACTAGTATGAAATAAGTGTATGCTTATGTGTTTATGCTAAAATATATGATTATTTATCTTATAAATTTTTATGTATGTGTAGTCCCTTATGCCATTTATTTGATACCTTTCCGTTTAGCGTTGTTGGTGATTTTAATAAGAGATAACTCCTTGGAGTACGAAGCCTGGTGATGAAGTTCCAGTTGATGAAGATTCTCATCAACATACCGAGAGCTCTAAAAACAATAATAGTTTCATTGGTTTGGTGTTGATGATAGAGTTTCAGTTTTGGAATATGGTGTTGTATAGGTCGAAACCCCATTTGATTTTTGTTGAATATGTACTTATGTTGATATAATAAATAGTTCCAAAGTGTTTTTAGTGAACCTATTGGTTTTTGTATTTGACGACACATAATTTTTCCATTTTGGGAAATATTTTAGAAAAGTATATATTAAAGAAAGTGGTTTTTATGGTAAATACATATCTCTATAGTTCAACATACAGATCGGTTATTAGCAAAAGAATGATCTCCTTACCTATCATAGAGATCGGTTTTAAAACCGATTTTCTTGAATTTTCGTATGAGATCACCTCCATAGAGAACGGCTCCAAAACCAATCTCTATTACGCTTTTCAACCACTCTCCTTGACGTTTTTTGTAGTAGTGATCATTATCCGCTTTATATATTTTTATCTCTTAATTAATTAATTTTGTTAAATAAATTAATAATATAATATAATATAATAGATAAATTTTATTGTAAAAAAGATAAACACTCTATTAAATTATTGTTATTTTCGTTTTCTATAAATTAATATTTTTTTTTTTTTACTTGTCGTTCATAGACTTCTTCGAGATGACTCTTTAAAAGATTTATTAGACGCATTTTAAAAACAATAACCAAGAAGCTGATTTAAACCTTCAGTTCAAAGTAACATAAAATAAACAAAAACAAGATGGGGCTAGGTTAATATTTGTTAGCATGTCTAATAATCTGATTAGCAATAAGAACACTATTCAAAATTTAATAAAAATATAAAACTGTCTGATTGACATGAATAAGCGAACACTTTTATTAGTTTGGCATACAATAACCTAACCAACAATACTAGGAATTATAATTAAAAGACTTTAAAACAACTAAACGAATAGAATTTTTAAAAACATATATAATCCTATGGGGTGGTCGGTTCCGGGTTGTGTTGATTAAAAGCCTGGACTAACTGCCAATACTCTTTCAACTCGCGTATCTTAATATGTATATTAGCTAAATATTTCAACTCCGCCACAACAGATCGTTTGTAGTTCGTCTCGGCCAACAACTTCATAACTTCATCCATGCTTTTGTGCCATAGGATTTGCTTTGCCGTTTCCTCGTCGGCAACTAGAGGTTCACCTTCGGCTGTGCGTGCTGGGCAGTCCGGTGGACATTCGATCTTTGAAACGATGCAAAAGTTGCATGCCATTTTTCTCTTTCTATCGGTTTATAAAATCTCCGTAATAATATAAAGGATTCAAAGTAAACATACATCAAGGGTATATTTATATACGTAAAGTAACCTTTTTCTAACCCTAATAGTGTTTATGGACCAAAATTTTAGTAATGGGCTTTTATATTATGAGATTTACTAATCCTAATTTGTACCGAATTAGATTTTCGCTTTTCTAGTTTGACAAATCTTTTCAAATTGAGAAAATTGAAATAGGAATATATGTTCATAATATTGGTTAAAACAATTGTGCGGAATTACTTGTTTACAAATTTGTGGATGTGATAAACGGGGTAATATTATTGTTTAACAAGATAACTAACGACTAATGCAAGAACATAGTTTCGATCCAATAGGATTTACTTTACTTTTAGAGACAAGTTCCTCATTAATTAGTCAAGAAAATGATAAATATGGATATAAAAGTTATCGAAGTGGACGTCATGGTAGACATCTTTGGCTAGCTTAAGGAGTTTAATTTAGCGTAAAATGAGAGTATATGGTAATCAGAATCATTGTATTAACGTGCAATAGTTTTCTCTGATAAAAAAAACTTTTTTATGTTTTTTTAACGAATGACTATAAATTTCTCCAATTAAAGATAAGATCCGACTAGTGATAATGGTTCCTAAGGGCTTAGTCGCACTCTGACAATGGAGAACTTTTCATTTGATAGAAGGTTGGTCTCAAGTTGGTTAAACATGTTGGTCTCAAAACCGATTTCATTGATGGTCTCACATCGATGGACTAACTAAACTAATAACAACACGCACAAGATGTGGAGGTTCATGGGCCCTTGCGGAATATGGCAAATTTAGCTAGCAAAGCCTTAGAGATGCTTTTGTGAAAATCACCATCACTTGACTTATTGGATATTCTTAATGTGTTATATTTCTATATGCGATGCTTTCATATCTTTTAATATTGTATTATATGTATTATAATGTTGTATGATAATCGTCTTCAACATGAATGATCAATATAAATGATCGAGGAACAAAATTGTCTAACAAAGTATGGAATCTAAAGTTCAGTAATCATAACTCGACCCGAATCTACGTTCATATCATATCATCTAACAAATATACAGTCAAATATTATTGTGAATGATAATGACCTAGAAAAATAAGTTAACTTCGGTGTAGGTAGCAAATCCAAGTTTCTAACATCGAAAGATATTACTTGATTGCATTAAACCAGATGTTTTTGTTAAAAAAATTAATAATATAACATGACATATAAACTGTACTATAAAAACGATAAACACTATATTTCGTTTTAATAAATATTGTCACGTATTTGTTCGAAGATATCTTCAATCGTTTTCTAGTTCTCTATCTAGATGACTATTTGAAAGATTTATCCGGAGTGTTTTAAAAACAGCAACGAAGCAGCCGATTTAAACTTTTGGTTCGATGTAAGATCAAAAGAAAAAGAAAAAAATATTGTGGCTAGACTAATTTTTTTTAGCATGTCTAACAATCTCATAATAATAAGAACACCATTCAAGATATATAAAAGAAACAAAAAAAATTGTCTGATTAACATAACTAAGAGGATAAAAGTAAAAGACTTATAAAAAAGAACTAAATAAATAATATTTTCAGAAACATAATCCTACGATGTGTGGTCGGTTCCGGGTTGGGTTGATTCACTTGACTCTGATTTATTATTATCCATTGTCGAAGAGGTCTCGCTGCGGCGATATAGTAAATACCTAGCCTGGGCTAACTTAAGATTGTCCGCCATCTCGCTTGGCCAAGCATGTTGAATAGCTAAATATCTCATCTCCGCCACAACCGATCGTTTGTAGTTCGTCTCGGCCAACAACTTCATAACATAATCGATGCTTTTGTGTGATAAGATTCGCTTTGCCGTTTCTTCGTCTGCAACTAGAGGTTCACCTGCAGCCGTGCGTGCTGGGCAGTCCGGTGGACATTCGATCTTTGAAACGATGCAAAAGTTGCATGCCATTTTTTCTCTCTCGGATTTTAAAATCTCCTTAAAGCATTCAAAGTAAACATACATCAAGGATTCAAGGGTATATTTATATAAGTAAAGGAACCTTTTTTTAACCCTAATAGTCTTTATGGACCAAATTTTTCGTAATGGGCTTTTGTATTAATAGATTTACGAATCCTAATTGGTACCGAATTAGATTTTCAGTTTTCTAGTTTGACAAATCTTCACAAATTGAGAAAACTTAAATAGGAATATATGTTCATGATATTGGTTAAAACAATTGTGCGGAATTACTTGTTTACAAATTTGTGGATGTGATAAACGGATTAATATGATTGTTTAACAAGATAACTAATTAACGACTAATCCGAGAACATAGTTTCGATCCAGTAGGATTTACTTTCTTTTTATTGTCAAATTCATAATTCTCCAAGAGAAGATGAATATGGAAATAAAAGTTATAGGAGTACGTGGACGGTCATGGTAGACATCTATGGACTATGGCTAACCTTAGGAGTATCATCGATTAATGGTTTCATTCGTAGCTAGCACATGTTTTTTATAATTTCAGTTTGATATATATCATCGATCAATGGTTGCATATGTTGTTTTAAGTTAACTTAACAACAAATTAAGGTCTTTGGTCTAAAACTTTCAATATTGACTATCTATATACTACCCTATGCTCTATTGTTTGCACTTTCTTTTAAAAAGGGTTTGTGAAAATGCAATATGAAGGAGAAGACGATATTGTTTGATCTTAGAATGAGGACCATGCATCGATTAATTCAGTTAGGAATGCCTTCATGTGGGTACTATATATGATCTCGCTTAATTATTATACTATTTGCAGTCTTTTTGGCGGCTCGTCTCGGCGCAGACCATAATTGGAAAACCATTAGGTTAAAGCAGTGATTAAGCCTATTTCTGTAAAAAGTCTACTACAGCTAGTATATTATTTATAGGTGTTCGTTTGGATGATACAGTTAGTTTAATCAACTTACAATTTGGTTGGATCGGCATTTGCAATTTGGTTGATTCTTGCCTAAGTATGTCCAATAATTACAATTATACAAACAACATTGCAAACCATTAATTTACCTGCGATTTGATATTTAGTTTGGTTTAACCAATTAATGTCTCTAAAGAAGAGGTTTGTATGTGTAAGGAAGTGCAAGATGTATGGTAAAAGGGAAGAAAAGTAGCCGTTTTAGTAATATGCTTGTGTTAATTGTTTAAGTAACAACCTGACCCGACCCATATGAAAAGGTAGTCGTTCTCCAACCCGCATCGCCCGCTCACTTTATCACCTCGACTAAATTGGACACATGTAATCTGAATTGGGGATTCGCCAATCGGAAGAACTACTTGGATGCAATACCTATCTTATATTGGATTCAAACCGTTGAGAATTTATTCCTCGTAATTCAATTGAATACTATTATTCTAGTAACTGATAGTAAAACTTCGGGTATAAAGAAGCTAAATTAATAATCAATTTGAAAATCCGAGTACAAAAATGATATTTCATAAACCATCTTTAAAAAGAACGACAATCCTGCTTTTAACTTATTCATCTGAATTATATTGTTATGACTAGTGAGCACAATTATAGTAGTAGAAAAGACAATGGTAAATGTAATTTCCTTATAATGTAACAATTATAAAACTTCAATTTCTTTTACATAATCAAATGACCTCCATATTAATCATTTAGCACTTTTTAATACAATATTCAACAACTCAAAAGACGAGTTTGCTAGTAAGTTAATTATATGGATAATTAGCACTTGCAATATTCCATAAACAAAGATATAAAAGCATATAGATAGACAAAGAAATTTTCCCTTACATATCATTCAAATAAGTTTTGTTATCCAAACTTACTTGCCACAAAAATCATTAACAAATAAAAATATTAAACCTAGCTAGCTTATAGCCGGTAAACATGATAGCTTAATTATTACAAGTTTAACATAAACGAAAAAACAAGCTAACCGTCACAAATAGGGATCTCTCAAAGTTCTTCATTTCACACGGCCGAGCTTCATATCCTAGAACAACCACCTATGTAAAAATTAAACGGAATATCTCACATTAATGTGTATAAATATATTATTAACGATAAAAAGTAATAATACAGATAATCTAAGTAGAGGATTAAATTCTTATCGGAGAGACAAGTTTTTAGCCATGGCTCCGCAATTGGAAAAACCATGACAAGAAGTGCCTATAGTGACCGCAAATTGCGCCGCACACACTTTTCCTTCTAAATGATTGATATTATTTCCATGCCATATTATGCTAAAGCAAAAATACCATTTGCATATATATCCCAACAGAACAAAAACCTTTAGCAAGGTACCATGTGTTAATAATTTTCGCTACCACAAACGAAGCTAACCCGACATTGTTAAGAACAACAAGCATAATATGGGACTCTTTAAGGGGCATCTGATGTTGATAATTTTCGCTACACAAAACGAAGCTAACCCGACAGAGTTTTATTGCCAACGAACTTTTTAGCGTGTATCATTATAACGCCTTGAATTTTTTTTTACCGTTATAATCCAATAACTTTCAAATTACGTCCCACAATAACCAATTTTGTCAGAAAATTGACTTATTATTTATACAACCGGTTAATAGGGATTTTTTTTAGTTGCCATGTGTATACCCCACGTATGTTATTGACTTACAAGGTCAAAGTGTAATATCCACTTATGTTATTAAAAATATACATACAAAGTCAAAAAAATATACATACAAAGTCTAAGATATACCAAAATCATCTCAAAATACCAGTTTGGTGAGTTCTATATCTTAAATCTCTAACTTATTTATAATTTTTTCAATAAAAAATTATGATTCCTTTCTCATATAGATGTCATCGGAGATTTTCGATGATCCGATGTGAAATCAGAGATCGTTTCGCATCTTCATTATGAACTCTTGGATTTTTGGTGGCGTCTACAAACGAATGTTCGAGCTTTTGCCAAAAATCCATGGCAGAATCTGTGTGTGTGTGTGTGTGTGTTGTGTGTGTCAAAATGGTGAAGATGAAGGAGAGGGTGGGATTGAATATTGAGGGGTGCACATTATGGTATCACGTTGTTGGTAATGTTGAATATAAACTGACATGTTGACCAACCATCATTATACACAAATTCATTGACTAGGCAAAATCGTTTTTATAATGGACTGTTGACTAGCAGCCACCGTGTAAAAAAAAAAACTGACGTGGCACGCCATGTACATCGTTTGTAGGTAACAAGTTGATAATTTCGTACATCGACAAGTAATTTGAAAGTTTTTAGATTATAACGGCATTAAAGAAAGATCAAGGGTTATAAGAATGCACCCTAAAAAGTTCGTTGCCATAAAAGACCTTAACCCATTATTCAAATAAGTTTTTGTTATCCAACTACTTGCCACAAAATCCTTATCAAATAAAAACATTAAACCTAGCTAGCTTTTAGCCAGTAAACATGGTAGCTTAATTATTACAAATTCAACAAAATCGAAAAAAAACGGGCTAGCCGTCACAAATAGGGATCTCTCAAAGTTCTACATTTCCCGGTCGGCTTCATATCCTAGAACAACCACCTGTGTGAAAATTAAACGGAATATCTAAAATTAATGTGTATAAATATATTAATTAACATTGAAAGTAATATAATATAGATAATCTAAGTTGAGGATTAAATTTCTTACCGGAGAACACGTCTTTTAGCCATGACTCTGCATTAGGAGACCATGACAAGAAGTGCTGGAACTATAGTGATCGCAAATGCACCGCCCATCACTTTTCCTTCGAAATGGTTGATATTATTTCCACGCCATATTATGTTAACGCAAAAGCCATTTGCCTATATAGCCCCACAAAACAAAAACCTTTAGAAAGGTACCATGTGTTAATAATTTTCGCTACCACGAACGAAGCTAAACCGACAGTGTTAAGAACGACAAGCATAGTATGGGACTCTTTAAGGGCATCGGATGTTGATAATTTTCGCTACCACAAACAAAGCTAACCCGATAGTGTTTATTGCGGACGAACTTTTTAGTGTGTATCATTATCACCCTTATATTTTTTAATACCGATATAATCCAAGATCTTTCAAATTACGTCCCACAATAATCAATTTTGTTAGAAAATTGACTTATCACTTATACAACTAGTTAATAGTGATTTTTTTTATTTATTTTTTTTTTTTACTACCATGTGTATAATCGAGGTATGTTATTTACTTATAAAGTCAAGGTGTATAATCTACTTATGTAATTGTTTGTCTCCGGTGGATTAATTAAATCCGTGCAAAAATATACTTGATTCCAAAATCATCTCAAAAATATATAACAAAGTCAAATATATACTTGATTCCAAAATCATCTCAAAAATACCATTTGGTGAGTTATATTTTAAATCTCTAAACTATTATAATTTTTTCAATAAAAAGTTATGATTCCTTTCTCATATAGATGTCATCGGAGATTTTCGATGATCCGATTGTGAAATCCTGAGATCGTTTCGCAGCTTCTTTTGTGAACTCTTGGGATTTTTTAACGGCGTCTTCGGCGAATGTTCGAGCTTTTTGCGAGAAATCCATGGTGAAATGTGTGTGTGTGTGTGTGTGTGTGTGTATGTGTGTGTGTGTGTGTGTGTGTGTGTGTGAAAAGGGGGAAATGAAGGAGAGGGTGGATTGAGTGTTGAGGGGTGAACGTTATGGTATCACGTTGTTGGTAACGTTGTAACTAAACTGTCATGTTGACCAACCATCATTATACACATATTCATTGACTAGGCAAATCGTTTTTATAATGGACTTTGGACTAGGCAGCCACCGTGTAAAAAAAACGTGGCACGTCATGTAGATTGTTTGTAGGTAACAAGTTGATAATCGTACATCGACAAGCAATTTGAAAGTCTTAGATTATAACGGTATTAAAAATAGTTCAAGGGTTATAATCATACACCCAAAAAAGTTTGTTGGCAATAAACGACCTTAACACATCATTTTAATGAGTTTTTGTTATCCAACTTACTTGCCACTAAATCCTTAGCAAATAAAAACATTAACCTAGCCAGATTATAGCGAGTAAACATGGTAGCTTAATTATTACAAGTTCAACAGAAACGGAAAAACGAGCTAGCCGTCACAAATAGGGATCTCTCAAAGTTCTCATTTCCCGGGCGACTTCATATCCTAGAAAACCACTTGTTTGAAAATTAAACGGAATATCTATAATTAATGTGTATAAAATATTAATTAACATTGAAAGTAATAATATAGAATCTAAGTAGAGGATATCTTCTTACCGGAGAACAAGTCTTTTAGACATTACTCTGCATTGGGAAATAATGACAAGAAGTCCTGGAACTATAGTGACCGCAAATGCACCACCCATCACTTTTCCTTCGAAATGGTTGATATTCTTTCCATGCCATATTATGTTAAAGCAAAAGCCATTTGCCTATATAGCCCCACGGTACAAAAACCTTTAGCAAGGTACCATGTGTTAATAATTTTCGCTACCACGAACGAAGCTAACCCGACAGTGTTAAGAACAACAAGTATAGTATGAAACTCTTTAAGGGCATCGGATGTTGATAAAATTTTCGCTACCACAAACGAAGCTAACCGATAGTGTTTATTGCGAACAAATTTTTTACGGTGTATCATTCTCACCCTTAAATTTTTTAATACCGTCAAGATATTCAAACTACGTCCTACGTAATTTGAAGTTCTTAGATTATAATGGCATTAAAGAAATATCAACAGTTAATTAGTGATACACCCTAAAAAGT